>BMAO01006826.1:0-30745 GCA_019973975.1 Trichonephila clavata
CGCAAAAGATATGTTTCTATATAGTTGACTGAATAATATTAAACATTTGAATTTGTTGTGTAATAATCTACAAGATAATGTTTTATATTAATGATTTCTGTACAACATACTCTATATTTTACAGAATTTTAATGTGAAGGTAAAGTTACACAGTATTATGTCAAAAACAAAAAAAAAAAAAAACAGAATTTTTTATATGAGAAATAAAAAATCCAGTTAATTTTTATTTTCTTACAAATGATTAATAGTTAAGTATATTAGTTTCATAAATTTTTCTCATTTTTGCATCCTATCTACAAAATTTCAATGATATTTTAGTACGTAGATGTTACATATGACACAATCGAATATGGTATGCTATAAATCATACCATGTATGATAATCTAAAATAAAAAGTTTACCAATAAGTTCAGTGCTTCTCAAATTTTAAATATTGACGACCCAATTTTCAATCATAATTTTCATCGCCCCCCCATACAATAACATGTATTGAAAGCAATAATAATGTACTTTGACGCTGAAATTACAATACGACTTTAATTATAAATAACACAAATTATCAAGATATATTAAATTTTGTATATAGCAAGCTCAAGGAAGTCGGTAGTAATTATTAAACTTGTTCTTAATTTAATATAGATAAATTTATTATTAAATGTATTGTACTGTACAATTTATAAGTATATTATAACAGTGTACATGGATATTTAATTAATTTTTATATCAGAATTTTTTTCCTTTGCTTTCTTTCAATAAATAAATAATATATAGATACATTTTAATCTTTTATTTCCGACATGCTCGCACCCTCCTTGTAGGGTTATATCCCACCCCACTGGAGAGGCGCGCCCCACAGTTTGAAAAGCACTGAATTAATTTATATTTTTTATACCTTTTTTTACTGATTTTGTTTTAAGTTCTGAAATTAAGAAAATGCTATTAATCATATTTTAATTGGCTATGATCTTTAAACAAATCAAAAAATTAATGCTGTCATTTTTTAAAAATTGACTATGACCTCTGAAAAAATCTAAGTCGTGTTGATTAAAACATTCATTCTTGTTTTGCAAGGAGAAAAGTGTTTAACCAGAACATATTCTTTTTTCAACATTCATTTTAAAATTTTGCAATTGGCATAATATATTCAACCTTCAGACATAATATGATATTTTTAAAATCATTTTCCAAGTTTTTGAGATTACATGTTTTTAAATGTTTATCAACTTTTATTAGAAAACAGTGGATTAAGAGCACATAAATTTGTTATTTCATCATTGTCTCAATTCTATTTTAATTTTTACGTGGATATTTAAACTATGTCAATTATAACTTTTGCTATAATTGTAGTTTCATATGGTTCAAATATTGAAATATAAATTGTACAAAATGGAAATCACTCATTTTCAATGAAAAGAATTTTTACATCTTATGTCCTGTTTAGAAAAAAAAAAAATCATTTAATTATTTTACACATATGTATGTAAAGTTGTAAAAGTAATTAAAAGGAATAATATCAAGGAGGATTCAAAAAGACATTAGTTAATTCTAGAGTTTTTATTTTGATTAGTTTAAAAAAAAAATACTAATTTTGAAATCTTAATTTAAGATTAATATGTTTATATCCCTAATGAACTCTTGATTGATGAATTTCCTGTTCATTCAAAGTGGTGCAGCAAAGATATTAATTTACAGTCACCCCTTTCCAGCAATCCTAGAAACCGTGATGTTTTGGTAGTTGAAAATTCTAGCTTTATTATACGTGGATAATCCGAGATTTATTTTCAACACATTTATTATCTTGAGTGAATAAATATTAGTATTACGCTATTCAGCTACTCGAGGGTTTTTGGACCTCGTAATTTTGAACCACGGTCAAGTGACGAGGACAACACCTGAGCTGGCAACTTTCTCCTAACTTCTACACCACACCAACGAGAGAACGTTTAAGCATCGATAGATTTTTTATGCATTGCCCCCTTACAATGCGGGTCTTCAGTGGTATTGGGCTCGAACTCATGACACACCGACCACGAGTCCGTTAACTTGACCACTAGGTTACCGCGGCACTTTTATTATTAGGAGCAGAATGAATTTTCTTATACTATTCAGGAACTCATGCAATATCAACAGCTCTTTGTAAATCGCTATTTTTTCGAAAATCTGTAGTTAAAAAAAAGAGAAATATATAATGAAAATTATGAAATGTGTAAGATATTGTACTGTATATAAGTATATATTCCCTTCCAAACTGTAATAAAACCCTTATAACTATTATATCTAAAAAAAACCCAATATAAAATAATCTATGATTTTAAAAAATAAATCATCTCTGAATATATATAAAGGAAGAAAAAATTTTCAGAAAAGCATTCGATTATTTCGAAAAATCTGAGTGATTATCTCTTTAAAAATTAAGGTAATGATGAGATAAAACAAATAATAGATATTTAGGATAGTAAGATATTTGAGATTTCTGGATTAGTTTGACTAGACAATCTGCACTGATTGTACTAAAATGTGTGTTTTTTAATAATTATAAATAATTATTTTCCTTTGTTCTGGCAAAAAATTAAAACTATGTTTCATTTGATACTTATGTCTCGTATTTATAAAAATAATGAAATTTATAGCCTCGAATTTAATAATAACTCTTTGCTTTGAAAAGAAAAAACTTGAAATTTAACTTAGTTGTCATGTACATAAAGTTTTTTTTTTAATCTCATTTTGAGATAAAAAAAGTTTAAAATGTGAATTCGAGAAATCGTTTAACCTACCCTTTAAATTACACTGGTAATATTTTCAGAAAACATCAACACTGAAATGAAAACCCGAATGTCAGGAATACAATGTATTACTACGCCGAGTTTCCTCTGAGGAGAATCGTATCGCATATGGTTACTACAAACCGGTTCCTCTCAAGGATACGCCTTGGCGATCGATCTTCGGCTAGAAAAGAGAATTTGGCGGTAGAAAATCCAGCCCACGTTAATGAAGATTTCCCAAAAATCTAATTGCCAAGAATAGAAATACTTAACCATATACGTTGTCTTACATCTTTACCCCCCTCCGATCATGAATCCAATCGAATAGAATGCTCGCGGATTTAAAAACAAGAGACCAGATATTCTTTTTGCACCAATTTTTCAACCAACTTTTAATACTTCAGGAAGCATAATTTCATCCAAACGATATTATCACTATTAAAATATTCATCAAATTCTCTCAGAGCATAAAGGGATGGCCAGGTCTCTAACATTTACAATGGTAACACTGTACTGAACTGAACTGAACTATTTTGTTCGTAGGTATCCCTCTTCAATCAATCAATCAAAAACGACTTTTCGGTTCTCGCATTGATAAAAATTAGGTATTGTTATCACACTAGAGTAGAATTATTGATAATTTCTCATTTTCCTATTAAAAGTATTTTCTTCGTTGAACAATTTTTCTTCCTAATTTCTTGCCTGGAATCATACTTAAGTTTATGATAAATTTTTTAACTGTCTTGTTTAAAAAATTTCATACAAGTTTCTCGTAAGTTAAAGAAAATAATATTGCAATACATATTGTATCAATATGTAATAATACCTTCACACCACTCAATATGGTATGGACATTATTTTATTTAATATTCATAAATTAAGGAAATATTTTTTTTCATTAGATCTCATTTAGAAAGAAGAAAGGAACTAGTCTGTACAAAAGCCGTGGGTTTAAACAAATTAAGATTTAAAATATCTATCGATTTCTAAGCGTAAGCACTGGGCAAAAATATAACTACTGCATTGATAAATTATGTTAATTTATCTTTAATTCTAAATAAAATTCTTTCCATTTACTAAAACTTTATTATTATTTTTATTTATTTTTTTGAGTTAGAGCAGCAATAAAATGTATTTTGTTGCACGAGTCCTTAAAATGATCTATTATAATCATTTTTAAAAGCAAAAAGATTATTATTTTATTTATTGACCTCTATTGGTTAAGGAGAGTTTTTCAGAATTGTAAAATATCCTTAATCCTGAAATTTGACAAGCATAGTAATGGGCACAAGTGAAAACATTTTGCATTTTCTCAACAAAAAAAATTGTTAAAAGGATTTACAATTTGTTAATTTTTTTTATAAAAACAAATATTCATTATTTATTATTTTTTAGAATATAATAAAAATTACAAAATTTTATAAAATCAAACTAGTAAATTTAGAAAAAGAAATAGGACTTTCAACCCATCAAATTGAAAGACAAAAATGAAAAATATCAACAACAAAAAAATGTAGTCAGTACTTAGTAGTGAATCATGTATTTCTTATAACAACTTTGAACATGTTTGTCTAAAGATATTCAAATGTACGTGCATGTTCTTTGTGTCACTTACAGAGACTTAAGATTTCTTGAGGCCCTGGGCTAAAACAAATAGTAGGCCCCACCTATAAGCCTTAAAATTAGACAGTAGTTAGAAAATGTAGTCAAATACTTGTACATACAGTAACCCGAGGCAAATAAATATGCATTACTTACAATCACACAAACTGGCCTTTTGCCTTAGTTTGTAATGATGGTGTATAGTGGTAGCCCTAGACCCATACATGGACTATCATCATATAATAATGTAGTCTTGCCACTGTTACCAGTTGACACACAGTCCAAAATTCCCAGTTTTTGGAGAATACAATCGAAAATAACATTTGATCATTAAAGTTATTCAAATTGTGATTTTATAAAGGCTGAGTTGAGAAAGAGACAAGGCCCCCATTGAGGCTGAGACCTGGGCCCAGTTGGCGCATGCCTTAAGATGTCCCTGGTCATTAATGAACTCAAGTTTGCAGGCACCTGTACCTGACATGCAAATTTATACCATCACACTTTTTCGTTTATATTTTACTATTGTTAGAACATTCATTTTTCATAGTATAGTGGTTGAATTGTTACCAGATTAAATACTTTTCTTTAGAGTAAATTAAACTGAGTTTACTTTTATCAGAAAGCAACATATTTGACCAAATTTTATTCAGATGTTTTCTTGTTAACACAAGTTTTTTTTTAAAAATTTGGTTTCCTTCTGGCTATTCTAGATTTCTACTGGTGTAATAAAAATTCTGTCAATATTTTATGGACAAATTACTTTGTTAAATTCTGTTTTTTTTTTTTTTAGTGTTGTAGAAATAGTACTTGAAAAAATATTTGGATTTATTTCAACATATTTTTTAATATCCTACATCAGGCTTAGGCATGACTGCCATCAATCTGTGACAGACAATCCAATACAGTTTAGAAATATAATAAAAGCTACAATGATTTTTAATAGTAATAGCAGCTGCCTGTATTGTCGAGTCCAGAACAAGAGACCAAAGGATCTCCAAACATATCTTTAACATTACATAAAGGCAGTGGCATAGCAGAGAATAATAGGGTTCCCCTGCCAAGTCAGGTTTTGGGTCCCCTGGAACCCTGGCTCCTTAACACAGGGGTGTGCATTACCCCACTGCATAAAGGACAAATTGGGGAATCTACTGGACTGAATCTTTACAGGTGTTTCATGAGTTAGTCATGTTCAGCTTTAATTCTGAAGTTAGTAACACCAACAGGTCTAGGCAGGTCACAAATAATGCTTTTTCCCCCCATTACGACACTCCAATCCTACCCCCTCACAAAGTTTCGAATCTTCTCTCGAAAATGCACCTTAAATTCAGCTTTGAGGATTCTTCTAGCATTACGATAAAAAACAGGAGGATCAGGTTGATAAAGGTCAGAGCTTGCGATAGCCTCATTGTCAGCATTTAGCAACATTGATGACTTTTCTCTATGATTCAGCTTTTTTAGATGGCCACATTTTTGGTGCACTGATCACACTACCAGGTGATTGGAAATTTTTTATGGTACTTATGTATTATCATAACCATTTTGTTGACATTATTTGAAGCACATGGTTGCAAATTCACCTCTTGATACATGTAAAATCGGGGTTGCCAACTTGGTAAGTTATCTAGAATCTTGGCATTGTTACAATAGTATGTAAGTACCTTTTCTTATCACAATTTTTACTGTGTATTGACTCCTATTTACTATTAAACCAATTTTTTTTAGTAATCTATTCCAATGATTTAAACAGAGGACTATTTTTCTTTCTTTAATTGTTTTCTCCACAAATACTTACTCATTATTTCAGAAACCTGTCTGTTCACTCATATTCATTTGTACAAAAGGACACAATATATCTTATTTTACATAAAACTCAACATTGCACTTTTGCTTGTGTCCAACATTTTGAAGGGTTGGAAAGC
Organism: Trichonephila clavata; assembly: GCA_019973975.1. Lineage (NCBI taxonomy): Eukaryota > Metazoa > Arthropoda > Arachnida > Araneae > Nephilidae > Trichonephila > Trichonephila clavata. The sequence goes on from BMAO01006826.1 coordinate 6,284, forward strand.
TGTATCTATTTTTGACAGTTTAATAATTTGAATTAAAAATTTTGCAGTTACTTTTAAAAGACTGTAGAGACTATATAAATTATATCTGCTTTGAAAAAAATACTCTTAATTATTTTTTGCTTTTTTAAAAGAAACTGCTAAGTATGCCTTTATTTTTGTCAATTACAGTAGATTTATTATATGTAAAATAATGCATTATATATGTGTATATATTAAACAAATATTTTTTTTATAATATATGTAGTAATCTAATGATTAACAAGGCTGTAGTAATTAATTTCTATTAGTTTCTGATTTCTTAATATGCATATCAGTAAACAGAAAAGTTGGAATTCAATCTTCTTATTGTAACATGCATAGTTCATTAACTTTTATTCTGAAAAGTACTTTTGTATTTTAGGAAAGATAATGTTTGTTCTTTGATTGAATGAAATTTCACCAACAATGGCTCAAGCTAATCCATTGTTGGAAGAAGACTTTTTGGATGGTAATTCTTTTTATATTTTACATGATCAAAAATAGAAATCAAAATATAAGAATCAAACATTAAAGTATCAAAGTTGAAATTCTCTTTGCTTTTATAAATCAACACCATGATATACTATCTAATGTGAACATAAAATTCATTCTAATCCAAGAGTAATAAATAAAATATATCCTTAAAATGAGATGTTGATATATTATCAACTTCAGAAATATTCTAAAAGTACTTTTGAATTTTGTGGGTATTGAACTCCAGATGGTCTATTTTTAATATTTACAGATATTTATTTCCATTCTTATTTTTTCTGTAACTGTACGAACTTCTAAAATGTTTTTTAATTTATTAAAATTTTTTAAAGAATTTTCATTCAGTTGTTTTATTATAGATTTCAGATTTATAACCTTTTAGTTATAAAGAAAATTATATTTAAATGTAAGAATTTTGTAGTATTTTTTTACTTATAAATGTTTTCTTTTCTTTGGAAATAATAATGATAAATTTAGGAAATTAATCTCTTAATATATTTATTAATTGATCTCTAATATATTAGTATTGATCTCTACTATTTACGTTTATTCTTTATTGTTATCAGGTTTCAAATAAAATATTGTAATATGTGTCTGAATTTATAAGTTCTATCAATCTGTAAACGAAATGCATCAATCAACTGAAAATAATTTTTAAAAAAATATATTTCAATACGTAAAAGGATTTTGTTTTTAAAATTGTTTTTAATGAAGGATGATTAATATAAAGTAATATACTTATCTCTGGATAATTAAGATGTGTCAGAACTTAATTTTGTAATTTTCCAGTTTTTTAAAGCAAGACTTGTTTGGATTTTAAAATGTTGGGCTCAAGTGTAGTATAAGGGGGGGGGCCTTCGTATTTGGTGATTTTTCTTTGGATTTGGCAATTTTTATATAGATATCATGGTGAGATAATGAATTTATTCTGGCTTCTGGACACCTATCACTAAGTGAAGTAGCTTGGCGATCGATTTTGGTCGCTTAAAGAAATTGACATTGTTCAGCCCCCCTCCCTTTACTACACTTTAACCAAATAGAAATTTGACCAAAATAAGAAATGTCTGCTTTTCATTTTTGTGGTTTGTTGCAATTTATACAGTTATAATTTTTTATCAATCAACATAAGTGGCATATGAAACAAAGTAGTAGAAAGTACTAACTGTATATCTATATACATACATGTACATTTAACTATTTATTTTTATTCATTAACCATGTGAAACTGGAGAAAGAGACATTTTCCCTTTTTGATTTCATGAATGAACGACAATACATGAAATATTTTAAATATTTGCCAAGCATTTATTTTGTACAACTTAATTAGCCAGGCACAAATCACACCAAATAGATGTTTTTACCAATGATACACAAAATATGTAAAGAATTAAAACCATTTACTGTTGATTGCTACTGTTTTACTTAACTGGTGAAACCATAAAGGGGATCCTGGGTAATTATTGCTGTTGGCAATGTTTCATCTATGGCCAGTAGCCAGATTTGGCAATTATTTGTCTGCGACTAGCTAACTGAATGGTATAATTTGTGTTTGCATAAATAAATATAAAAACTGATAATGAGGGAACTATTTATTTTAAAATATTGCTTTATTTTAAACTACTAAAGAGATATAATACTGTTAATGATAATTGAAAACTCAAATATAGGCATATGTAATCAATGAAATTTTTTCTTTATGTGCTGACTGTACTCAATGACAAATTATATTGGCTTTGGACCAAAATATGTAGTCCTAAAAATAGTAATTTAATTTCTTAATGTAAGTTATGAACGGAAAAAAACTTTTTATTATTTACATAAATGCAATTGAACAAAAGTATGATTTATAAGTAATTTTACTTTATTATAAACATTATAAAAGTTTAATTTAAATGCTTCATTTTTTGCTGAAAAAAAAGTGAAGGAAATTTAGAAAAGAGATTTATTTAAAAGTTTCTGTAATAAAAGTCAATGCATCCTTTGTAAATTGATTTAAAGTAGTACATTTTTCTCTTATTGTTTTTTAATGAATTTAAAACAGAATGTTTTACTTGTAATTAAATTGTAGGATTGAAATACATTTGAATTTAGTTTTCTTTTTCTTAATTTTTTTTATTCACAAGTCTGATATATTTTGATTACTTTATCAATAATGTATATATATTTTTTAGAGAATGCTGTTTTTGTGGTTTTCTATCAAGAAAATCTAGCATTTTTAAAACAAGTGTTTCTTCATCAAGTTCCTGATGAATTGAAGAGAGAAATTGGCAGATCATATTATGGATCTAGTCTTGATGATTCTGAATGGAGAGATGTGGTTGAGGAGTTAGGGATAGATCATAATACTGTACATGTGAGTTTATTAAAAACTTTCGGTACTTAGGTTTTAGCATCATCGCAGCTAACTTTGTATCACATGAGTCATGCTATGATATCAGAACAAAGATTCTTACTTGTTTTATTTTTTAAAAAAATCAAATCTGTCAGATTTTGGCAGAAAATGGCATGATTTTCATGGATTAAATTTGGCTGTCTGAGTGTTTTGGTTTCAAATTTTTGTCTTGTAATTTTTTTATCTGCAAAAAAAAAAAAAAAAAAACACCTTAGCTGCTTATAGATACTAAGATTTAAAACTGTTAATGACTATTACATTTTTTTCTGTTAGTTATTTTGATTCAATATTTAAAACTTACTAACTAATTCTTAATTTCCAGAAACTGAATCTTTATTTTTGTTGAGATTTCTGTCAATTTTTTTCTAATAATTTGGTTTCAAATTTGTACTGATGAAAAACTGCTATTGTACTACTAATATTTTTAACTATATTAAAAGCTTAAAAATTAATAACTTTACTTCTTAGCTGTCTAGTTTAAAAGTTTGTCAGGTTTTAAAATGTTTTCTAAGTTCCTAAACTTCTTTTCTGCTTATAAAGAATGTTTGAAAATGGAGATGATTTATTTGATAGGCAGATGAACCAATTAAAACAAATATATTGAATTCTTATAGAAATGGTAAGATATTAACTATTACAATGCTTCATAACATGCATGTTGTTAGAGCTCAATTTTTAAGTTATTGGGGATAACTGATAATATAAAAGATGACATATACAGCAGATATTAATTATTAATGTGTAGTAATTATTTTTATGTAGCAATTTTTTCAAATAAACCAAATCCATCATCCTTTTTATCTTAAAAAGAGAATCCTAATAATATTTTCCTATTTTTTATTAATACATTGATCTCTAACAACATTTTTATTCCTTTAAATTTAAGAATTGTTATAATTATATAAATCTGACTCTTCTCTTTTATTTTGCTGATCTACTGATGTTGGAATAAATGTCTCTTGTTTTGGGATATATGCTTTAAATGATAAATTTTGAATTTTAGCAATGAGATATACTTGACATACTCTAATGACCTTTAAAACTGCTACTCCAAGAAGGTGATACATGTTACATGTAACATTTACATTACCGAAAGAAGGTACTATGATATGCAAATTATTAGCTTTTTAAACTGAATGAAGAAATTTGTTCCACAGGCTTCTCATACACAAATTGCACCTGAATGTTGTTACCTGGTGAAAAGTTGTAGTGATGCTACTTGTAAGAAGGAGAAATGTTTAACAGTATGTTTCTGACTTTAAAAGAGGTCAAATTGTAGTCTACTGGAATTGCAATTTATCACAGTAGAGTATTGCAGCTTGCATTGGTCATGTTTCCATGACTATCTGCAAAATATGAAAACAAGGGGTTTAGGCCCACTATCGCTAACAAGCAAGAAGATAGACCTAATACCTGCATAGCTTTAATGGATTCTACTGCCATGTCATGAGCCCTGAGTCAAGAAATGGCTTCGCTTGGAAGGCAAGAAGTGTCTGCCTAAACAATTTGGTAGTGTTTTTAGCATATGGATCTGTCACCTCAGTGACCATGGCTTTGACTGCCCTTGATTCTACATCACATGCAAGAGCACCTTTAATGGTGTGATCAACAATGAATCTAAATGCTGCAATGGAAGATGTTGTCTTTTCAGATGAATCCGGGTTCTGTTTGCATAAGGATTGTCACATCTGTGTTTGGCAGCTTCATAGAAAATGCACATTGCCAGCATGTGTTCTACATGATCATACTGGCTCCTCACCTGGAGTGATTGTATAGGGGGTGTTATTGGATACTTGCCTTGGTCACTTTTTATTTGCATTGAGGCCACTTTTAACATGGCAATTGCATTTTTGGTGTGTTGAGGCCCATGATTCTACTCTTATTTTCAAGCCTGTGAAACACTACGTTTCAGCAGGATAATGCACAACCACATATTGCCACAATTCTATGAACCTTCTTTGACACAGAAAATGTTCAGATGCTGCCTGTTCAGTATGCTCTCCAGACCTTTCACTAAAAGAAAACGTCTGGTCAATGATTGCTGAGCAAATTGCTTGTCACCATGTGCCAATCACCACAGAAATGAATTGTGGTATCATGTGGAAACTGCATGGGTAGTTAATTGTTTCTGTACATGCCATCACAAATCTTTGTTTAACTCAATGCTCAGGCCTACAAGAGCTTTTAGTTTTAGTGAAAATGGTTATTCTGGGTACTAATTTTACAGGATCTGTTTAATTTCTTTAAAATGTAATAATTTATTTTCAGTATAGCATATCAGTCCACTAAATATGATTTAGTTATTTTCATTTCTTCTTGGTGTAGCAAGAAGAAGTATATTTAATGCTTGAAGTGTCTAAAAGTGTATTTGTAATTATAAATGATTAAACTAAAACCATCCCATGCAACAATTCTACTAATTCTTTTATAATGACTGTGTTTTATTCACCATACTGTTTTTATTGGAATTCAAAATATTTAATGGTATATGTATGATGCATTTAGAAGAAAATACTTTGTAGAAATATTTACTTCATGTTGCATATTTGTCGATTTTGTTTATTTATATTCCTCATTAACTTTTGTGTGTGTGTGTGTGTGTGTGTTTTGGTTAAATTTAGTAAAATTCAAAGGCAAATACTTGAAAGGAGTTTCAGTAAGGGAATGGGGGGGGGGGTGAATCATCCAAAGGCTTAAAAAAATAATCAGCAATATCAAATAAGGATTCGTAGATCAATGGATTACCAACACCCATCATTATGTTCAGTTTATGGAAACAGTTTAATGTAATTGGATCTGTAGAGAGAGAGCCTAGACAGAGTTGTCCAGTAGCTTTGATCACCAATGAAGATCCATATCTGTCCATTACAGTGAGATGTAACAGGAGTGAGTAAACAGCTTCTCAATTACTTTGTGAACACAATGCAGCCACAGGAATCCAAATTTCAAGAGTTACTGTTTTCAGAAGACTGAGAGAGGTATGCAATGAAACCTGCTATCTGTATCTTGCTCAATTCTGCTGATAGAAAGAGCCAGTTTAGCATGTGTAGAGAGCATTTACAGTGGAGCAGTGATTAGGGGGAGACCATTTTATTCAATTATGTGTCTAGATTCAGTATAATCGCTGATTTTTGATGTACCTTTGGGAAGAATCTAAGGGAGTGCTATATATTCTACAGCATTTGAGAAAGAGACAGGTTTAATGGTCAAGACAGTGGCAAGCAAACCTTTTTAGAACAGGTAAAAAAAAAAAATTTTTTTTTAATGAAATAAACTGGAGAATGAAGTTGTGATTGCATTTCTAAAAGATCCTCACAATCTACTTTGAACTTATTTAACACTAAAACTTTGGACATAAAATATAAGATTCAGATAATTTGATTTTGTCCAAGACTTGTAGAATTGTAATTTTGAAAAATTGAGGAACAACTATTTGATGTTATTGTTTTGTTTCAGTTCAGTTAGTTCAAACTGCTTCAATACTCGCAATCCATGGCATGCTGAAAATGTTGAAAACTTTGATTCAGTTTGAAGATGGAAGTTTTCACTGTAGTTTTTAAGCTTGTGCTTATTTATTGGGGCCATTGTATTCAACTTTGAGAAATGAGACAAGTCATTTATAGTTAGTTGACTAACAAAACAATTTGCAGTTTAAAATTTCTGAGAAAGCCCAAACATATATCAAATTAATTTTCCCTTTCATTTTGAAATTAAATTTTTTCATGCAACAAATGACCTTTTTTCTGTAGAAAATAGAATAGTGTGCAATAGAATGTTATAGAAGAATGACTGTATCTCCCCTTTTAGTTTCCACACTCGCTCGAAAAAGAGTCCTGCACAAATCCATCCTTCTTTTGTGTAGTACAGCATATCAGAATATTTCAAAGTGCTTGAATTCCAGAAAATTGTGAATTTTTTTTAGAGTAAACCGATGAAATTTAATAGTATTTATGTTTTACAACTACATCAAGTACAGGTTTCTTATTCACAGCAGTTTTATTCATCACACCTTGCTGTATAACACAATGTAGAAATGTGACATTATTTCTTGAGTATCTTGGATTGTTAATTCCAACACAATTTTTTTTCCTTGCCTTCATTTGTCCTCTGTTGGTTGCAATATTACAAATGTTTGTTGTGGATACTTTCAAAGTTAAGAATCCTTTTAGAAATATATGAAATATATATATATGAGATCCTGTTGTCATTTCTCTTTAATGACCATGTGGTATGCTAGTTCCCCAGCAATAGTAAAAATTTTATCAATTGATCTTTATAAGTTATTTAAGCTCAACACTGCCATTTACATCAGTACATTTATCTTTAGTAAGGAAGCAGAAATTAAGCTGATTAGGCTTTGACTCTAGCTTTGAAGTGAAATGTTTATTTATGGTTTGATTCTACAAGCTACACTTTTTCACTCCTCAGCTCACTTTATAACTTTTTCCGAGCTCTTCTGTTTTCTTCTTTTTTTCTCATGTTCAGACATTTACTTTGTGATTAGAATTTTATTGTTTATAAAAGAAACTGAAAAAATGCATTCTTTGACCATTGCTTCAGCTTTATTGCCAATGGTACATATTGATTCACCATTTAAATTGTGAAAAAAAAACAATTCCATTACCATTTATTTTTGAAAGCACAACACTCTGAATCAAATATGTTTTTAATAAACAATTTGGAAACACTATGAGTATCCACTTTATTTACAAAAACTTATTAGAGAATATCATGAGTATAGCATTCAATACTCATGAAGTTGGAATAAGTATTGCTATTGTATCATTCAGTAGTAAGATTCTCCTGTTGCTGAACATTTCCAAATAATTGTTATTTTATGGAGGTTTTTGTATATTTGTGTAAATTGTGAAGCTGTCTGTTTTAAAAATGATGCTGATCAGTAATTGGGCATCTCTCCTTAAAGATGTAAGATTGGGATAAAATTGGAAAAGGCTAATCTGTTTCCATTCAGTATGAGTGAAACACCAATATTAATTCATTTATCACTCATAGTGATATCACACACATTGATTCTATTTGTATAAGAATTTATACAACAATGTTCAGCTTTTTTTTGGTATATACATATTCGGATTCATGGAAACTTTAGATTAACTAATTTTTTATTCAATTCTTGTATCATTGTCACATCTTTATGGTACAAAGGCAAAACTATTGAAATTTCCTGAAAAAAATTTAACATAAGCAAAAAAAAAAAAAATGGACTTGACCATAATGAAATTTTTTTAACACATTGAATTTAAGAAATTCTGTGTAATTTATAATTTTAAAATCTGTGGCCAGTCAGTCAAGGCCTCTCAACCAGTTGTAGTGTACCCTTTAAGTTGGTATCTCAAATAATGTGGCTGGAAAAATCATTTGTGGCCAAGGAAGACATCTCTTTCAAAAATAGTAAACAAAGAAGAGTGGTCTTGATGGCAAATTTGATTGCTAAATGTCATCAAGTTTATTTTTGTAGTAAAATCTGGCTACAAAAATAAATGTATTTGGAAATATCCAGAATGAATGTTTCATAAGAAAATTCCAGAAGTTACTTGCCCTTGGCTCATTCCAACCTATATAAAGACAAAGCAGAGAAGCAAAAGGGGAGTCAACCCAGTGTGTTGTATTGACCTAAAGTACTAATGGGACTATAGATTTACATTGTTGGTAAAATTTAGAATGTGGACAGCTGTGGATTTTATGTGTGTTGTTTCTCATTAATTATATATTAATCTGCTCTGTAATTACTAAATAAATTACAGTTTGTTCCAAAAGATCCTGTGTATTGATTGCACTTACCTTTCCTACATTCTCTTTTTCTCTAGAATTGTTCTTGTAACTTTTATGCACTGATAAGAAACACTTATGGTCATGCATGTGTATTTATAACAGTTATGTTTTTTTTAACCTATATACATATTTAAACTTTGTGTGGTCATTGAACCCAAGTTTCAAGAAATACTGTTTCTCAAACTTTGCATGAAAGATCCATTTGCAGGAAGATCTGTTTGTGTCCCACACATTTTTGCATGCATAAAAGAATGTTTAGTTTAGTACAGTGAAAATCAACATTGTTGCAGGGATCAATTGGAGACTGTTATCTTCACTAATGAGTCTAGATTTCTGCCTTATCTGAAATTTTTAACCTACCCTGATCTGGAAGAAAAAAGGGACTCATTGCATTCCTCCTGGTATTGAGAACAAGTCAAGTATGTTCTGCAAAGGTTTGGATGGTCTGAACAGGGATTATATGTTGGATGGGGATACATGCCCTTCATGTTTTTAACATGCACTCAGTGATTGTTGTGAGGTGTTGGAATGAAAAGATTCCTGTCTTGGCCTTTTCAGAAATGTTTTTAGTCCTGATTTGACTTTTATGAATAGCTACTTTTCTACACAGGCTTGTTTTTATCTGGCTGGTAAATTTTTGGAAAGGGAGAATGTTCACCTTGCAGATTGGCTAGCCAGATCTCTTGACTTAAATCTTATAGAGAATATTTGGGGAAAGCAATTGCAGCTTGCCTTCCACCTCCTAGAATCATCCAGGACATGAAAACAACATTGCTGGAGAAGTGTGTGGTAGCAGTAAACCACACACAGAAACTCATAAACTGTCACATTTCTAGCATGAACCCACATTGTAAAAGCTGTGAGACAGGACCATACTCTCTATTAATTGATTTTTAAAAAGAATTTTGTAACCTCTCTTTTAGACTTTCCAGTTGTATTAAGCCCTTCACTGTGGGATGAACTCTCTCTCTGTTTCATAAAGCATGTACTGCTCCTGCTGTTTTTTTTAAAAATATATCAACCTGTGTACACACACATTCATTAAAATCTAACCAGTACTTCTGGTGATTATCAATTTAAAGGGAGAATTTCCATAGTTTTGAATATCAGTGTGTTTAAACAATCTGACATGGCTTACAGTATTTAAATAATTTGACAAATTTTACACAATTAACTTGAAGTAGAACATTGCTTGATATAAATTCATTTTTTCATTTTATATATTTGTTTTTATTAAACTAATTTATGGTTTAATTGCATTTATTCTCAGGGAATTGAATGTAAATCAAAATCATTTGGAGTTCCACCACTTTACGTGGCTTTGAATGGATGTCTACAGTGTGTAGCAAGTTTAGGAGATGTAATTGAAGTTTTTATTAAGAAAAAGAAATATAATCTTTTACGGCTCTTGAAACCATTTGTTGAAGGTAAATATATTGTTATCAGGTTTTTTATTCTTTGTAGTTTAGTAATTTACTTGGCAAATTTTATAATTTTAACAAATTTTCAAATATTGACAATCATAAAATACCTAGTGCATTCATGCTATTAAATATTCACTACTGATTTTAATAATTTATATCTTTATTGAATCAGGGTGTAAATATTCTTTGATTAAATCTTTCTGTTTTAATGTATTGATCAATATAATCATAATTTTTATAAATAACACGTTTTGTTCATTTTTATAATTTTTTTTTTGTAGAGAATACTTAAAAAAATACTTTTGTTACACTAAATAAATTAAAAATTCTCTGATGTATGTTTACTATCAAAACAAATAATTCATTGCCTTTGTTACATACACATAGCAGATATTCTAACAAATATTAAATTCATGCTTTAAAGCATTGTTTAAACTATAAATATTGAGGAATATCATTAAGTAAAAGTCTATACACAAGGGGTTGGCAACCTTTTAGCTGTGGCATGCTTAACCAACCAACCAGTATGATTCAGCATGCCATGCAATGGGAAATATTTGAAACATTTGGATTCCCAAGAAAAAAAGTTAGTACTTGCAAAGTTAGGAAATAGAAGTCAAAAATACAGATTTAGAGTTTTATTTTATGTTAATTATGCATCATTTAAAGATATTTATTGACATAAAAATAAACATTATAAAATATTACTATTCCTTGAACATAAATAAAAAACTAAAACTGCACATAAATATGTATCTTTTAAGAATTTTTATTAAAATATGGAGTAAACTTAAAATATGACTGTTCTTCAATATACATAAAAAATTAAAATTGTACATATATTATGCATTTTTAAAAATACTTGTGAAACAAGAAATAAACAAAATAAAATATAAGTGTTCATGCAACAAAGTTCTATAAAAAATTAAAATTTTAATACTAACTTTGTCCCTGCAAAGTTCTATTTAATGTCCAACATCAGGGGTATAATTTGTGACTTTCTATTTGATACAGGATTCTGAATGTTCAGCAGTTAAACAATTTCTTAGTGGATTCAAAATATATTTCATATGAGAAAAAATTTGTTCACATAAATATGGGGAACCAAAAGCGGAAAGCAGAGCACATGCTATTTTTTTCAAACAATTAAACCGTTCCAGCAGTGACATCTAGCAATTTAAAATAGCTGTCCATTTATTGCTACAGTTATCTTCCAGATTTTTCCGTAACTTCGTAGATTTTGTTTTCCATAATTTTGAAGATGTTAGTTCAATAAGTTACATTTCAGAGTTATCAATTTCCATCCATTTAGAAAGCGACAAATCGAATGATTATTAATGGGTCTATTAAATCAGGTTTGATTTGGAAGGAAAATATAAGCATACAAGCTTTAAAGTCTTTGCTTCTCTTAGAAAACTCCTCCTTAAGTACTTCAACATAGGTTTGAAGTTCATCTTTGTCTATGTTTTATATATTTCCAAATACTTTAACATTTGAGAAATATTTGAAGGTACTAGTATTGATATCATTGAAAAATATATTTAGTTTTGTAGCAAAGCCTTTTTCGTATTCAAAAAGTTCAAGCACTATTTGACTCTTCCTTTGCAATCCTAAGTTTAATTTATTAAGATGTTTTGTTATATCTGTCAGAAACATCAATTTACATAACCATTCCTTATCATCTAATTCGGGAAAATGTTGTCCTTTCTCATTAAGAAAAATTTTAATTTGCTCCATAGATGATACAAACTTATTCAAGACATACCATGACTAAGCCAATGGATATGACTGTACAAGGGAAGATCCTCATGTTCACTTTCCATTTCTTCTAAAAGAGATTTAAATTGTCTGTGTACTAATGAAGGTCGATACACTATAAAATGAACTATTTTAACAACAGTATTCTTTACAGAAATTAAGTGCTAAGACGAAATTTTGGTAATTGAACTTTCCTGATGGTATATCATGCAATGGAAGTTCAATATTTTATGTCCAATATGATTTTCAAGAAGTTTGAAAAATCCTTTTTTCTTGCCAACCATTGCAGGAGCAACCATCAGTAGTTACACAAAATATTTTATTTATATTAATATTTTTACTTTCAAAAGGATTTATAAATGAAAAAAGAATATCCTGTCTTTACCAGACAGAGTAATCATGCTGCATAACTCTTAATAAATTTGATCTTTATCACAATATCATGCAATTACTGCAAGGAGGGCAACATCATTCACATCTTTACTTTCATCAAGAGCAATGCTGAATGCAACAGTTTCTTGTAAACCTAAATTTTATTTTGCAGTTACATTTTCTGTCATTTGTGCTATTCTTCTTTCAACAGTTTGCACAGAAGCAGGTATTTCCTGAATTCGAAATTTATTGTTTGCAAGTTTGGTAAACTGCTGAACAATATTTCATCACCTTTTAAAAATGTGTTATATATATGTTTGCCATCTGTATAAGGTTTTCCTTTGGCTGCTATACTATGAGCAATGACGAAACTACATTCTGTCATTTTGGGTTTGATTCTAATTGTTTGACATAACAAATGTAATTTCCTTTCTATATCCAGAAACAGCTCCTTCTTTAACTTCACATTTTTCATCAGAATTCTTAAATGTGACCTGGTGTTTAGTATGAAAATATCTTTGTACACTTGACAAACAAGATATGACATTTTTGTGACATAGCACACATACAGCATGATCCTTTCGTTGTACAAACCCAAATTCATTTATCCAAGAATCTTGGAAATAGCAAACATGAAGCTTTCTTTTTTTAGTCTCCATTCAATTCAATATGTAGCTTGAATTGTCGAAATAATTAAACAAACAAAATACAAATTTTCACAAGAAAACTAACAATGTGACAAAGTTAGAAGTACCCTAAAAATCACACTGTGCATCAAACTAGATTCTACTTTTGACTGAAATCCTACTTGATATTGGTATATCAGCATGACTAATAGAGAACATGAGAAGAACATGGAAAAAAAATTGGGTTCTAATATCTATTTCTATTAGCTTGATTCGCGCCTAAAGTATAAAATAAAATAATTAAACTTCTTAAACACACAATGCTAAAAAAATTGCAGTTCTTAATATCTATTTAAAATAGTATTTGTTATGAAATTAGATTCACTTCCCATACCCAACTATCCCACACGCGGTTTTTTTCACCGAATTTATTTCTAATCCAAATTAAATATGTTGATAGAATAATTATTTTTGTTTATTATGTTAAAAGCTGCGAAAAGTTTGTTAAGCAGAATTTTGATTTTTCCTAAGACATTTGTTTTTACTTTTTCCATTGATGCCCAAGCTTTTGGTGGGTAAAGAAAAAACTACTTTTTTTATTCACTGAGCCTTTTTGAGTGATACTTCATTTTACAAATATTACTCAATTTTTATTTGTGTTGACTATTTAACACTAATAATAAGCCACATTTAAGTAGAAAATGTTTTTTTATATAAAGCATATAAACTACGAGCAAGATGATTCAGCAGAATCGTTTTATGACAGAGAATTGAAAATGAAAAATAACCTTTACATAAAAAAAATGTGCAAGGCATTCAAAGGAGAGGCAGAGCGATTGAGGTTTATTTTATAATTTTGTAGAGTAGTGGCATGCCACTGAGAATTGCTTCGTGAGCCAGATGTAGCATGCCTGCCATATGTTGGCGACCTCTGGTCAATATAGTTCTTAGATAATGGTTTTATACCTACTATACATATATAACCAAATCCAATGTAGAGCCCATATTTCATTTAGCTTGTTCAGACTTAGAATTGAATTGGAGAGTTAAATATATTTTGAAGTATCGACCTTCTCCTTTATTTCTTAATATTACTAGGAAAGAAATATGAATTTAAATATAAATATGAGTTTCTTTATAAAGTAAGAAAAGCTAGGGACAAAAACATTGAAGAAAGAGCAGAAAAAAATTAAAGTAAAAAAAAAACTCACATTAGTTTATAATGTGGGATGAACTTCTGAAAGAAAAGATCATTGAGAAGTAGGATGAGCAAGCAAAAATATAGTTAATTGAAATCTGCAGATTATAAAATTTTTATTTAAGATTCAGTGCTTATTTAAGCTCATTTTGAGCCCTGGGTGCAGAAGATCTACAGGCCCTATGGCGCTGGAGGATCGAAATTTATAACCAGAAAATCTGGTTAAGTTCAGCTTATCTGGGCCTCTGGGCACCAGCTTCAAGTGCCTAATGAATAAACTTCCACTGTTAAGCTTAATCGGTTAAGAATGGGAAAAGAATATTTCACAACTAAAAAAATGTCACAATCTTCACATCTAATTATTAGAGTTTACGGGTTACATTTAAAATGAAATAAAATCTTAATTATTTGTAAAAGTAAAAATTACATGAACTTGTATGAAATAGTAGCGCCATCTGTACTGTAAGAAAATAAATAAAAGAAAATTTTATTTTCCAAATTCTTCTAATTATTATTATTCTCATGGTATGTGTTTTTTAAAAATTAAAAAGGTAATCATGTTTTAAATTTATAAGAAGAAAGAAATATTTTTATTGCATGAATTTCCTCTTGAAAGAAATATTTTTAATTGAGAATTAAAATAATATAAACTAAGATCACATAATTATGAATATACTTTTACATTTATGAATATTTTCATTATTAATCATAAGAATTGTTTTGTGTATTGTAAGACTTTTAAAGTAATGAACTATTCTATTATTAGGTATGCTGTTGAGAAGAGATAATGGGGATAGAATCACATATGAACCTCGTGCAACCGCTCCAAATTTTGTCTTCCATGAAGTTTATACCTCTGAAATCAATCCTAATCTAAATGAAATGAATTATGGCATAAAATCTGGACCTTTGAATTCTCATGAAATCATAGAACAGTATGAAATGAAACCTAAGATAACAGTAAATGATTTACAAAATTCTGAAATAATGTTATCTTCCAAAAGGAAGCAGCCATCACAAGTTTCAAGTATTCAGAGAGTTAATGTATCTTCAACTATTCACAATATTTCAGTTTTTATTATGCATGCAATGCAAGATGAAGCATATGCTAAAAAATTGGCCTCGTTTCTTACAAAAAATAATATTCAAGTAATAATATCAGCTGGTATACAAAGTATGCTGTATATGAATCATACAAAGTGGATGAGAGGTATATATGAGAAGGTAAGTTACATATACTAGAAATTTTACTCGGTCTCCATATATTGAAATTGATGCTTCTATAGAGCAAAATTAAAATATAAAATAATTTACATTTATAAAGAATTGATTACTTCTATGTAAAATTATTTTTATATAAGTATAAGAACAAATCATGTTGTATTCACATTAGGATTTTAAATCATTTTCATGTGGATTTTTATTAAATTTTTTTTGCTTAAACAGATTTGACATTGTAGAATTTCTTGTATATAATACTCATTCATCATCAAAGATAAATTAAGTGAATTATAAATTCAATAAAAGCAAAATATTTTAGAAGTAGCTTAAAAATGAATTTTTGATCCATCTATGTTAAAATTAATATGATTTGTATATCATGCTTCACAAAGCAATTATTATAATTATTTTTTTAAAAAAAATATCCATTTTTATAAATTAAATATTTTATTTTATTTGTTTGATTTTATACCACCAAGAATATTTTTTGGGAAACAAATAGCATATAAGTACTATAAAATACTGAATCAAATGATGGATAGATCTGTATTAAAAAAATTGACAGAAATATTTTTTACACCTTGAGATCAATATCAATTTCTTGCTTTAGAATAGTGTCATTTTTGGATTTAATATTGTATATTTTTGAAAAAAGCTTATACGTATAGACACATATTAAGATCTTCGGTTTATGAATGAATTTTTAAAAAAAGATATCTCATAAGCATCTCTTATCCCTTGAAATTTAGCACATGTAGAATTATTACTGTTATTATTGATGTATATTTTTAAAAATGTTTTTGCACAATTTAGTCTTTTGTTTTTACAGGTAGATTATATTATGCCAATGGTTTCAAAATTTTTGATTGATCAAGTTCGATTTAAAGGATTTAATGGATCGCAGACAAGGGACATTGAAAGTGCTGCTAATTCTTTTTTATATAGTTTATTGTTAAATGAGTTTTCTTCAAATGAATCTGATAATCGTCGAGTTATACCTGTTTGCATTTCTTCCGAAGATGGGTATGCTGCTCTTCGAGATCCAATTCTTTCGTGGTCAATTCCTTTAAAAAAGAAGGAAGATATCATAAAAGTTTTAAAAGATTATGAGAAGCTTCCGAAGGAACCTCGCAGTTCTTAATTTGCATAAAAAATTTGTATTATTTGTTCTTTGATTTACAAACATAAAGTCTTACTATTTATTAATTTGTTTGTAGTTACATTTCTCATTTTGTTTCTTCACTTAAATAATTTAACTTCATAATAGCAGTAAAAGATTTTTTTTATGTACTCTTATTTTGATAATTTTACAAAGTATCTTTAATATTGCAAAAGCAATTTGCTAAAAGAAAGAGATGATAGAAATTAAACCTCTTACAAATCAACAATTTTCCAATGATGAAACATTCATTCAATGTGGCTCCGTTTAATACAGCCTGATAATTGTTCTAAGTCTCCCACTCCTCTGGCTATATTATGTTATTATCATAATGTAAAGACTACATCAAACTATTGTATTCCTTTAAGCATTTCATTTAAATCTGACTAGTTTTCTTTTAAATGAATGTATTTCTTTTGAATGCAAATGGAATACTCTTGTGAACTTAGAATATAATCCATTCTATACCATTTCTTTATGACACAAATCCATAATATGTGACCTTTTTTTTTCAATTAGATAAATTTTTCCATTCATGTTACTTGTATATGATTGTATTAATTATTAAGACATCTTCCTTGAAACTTTCTTGTTAAATTTAGCCCATTTTAAGCATTTTGATAAATTTATTTTAATTGACTTTTGTAAAAAATAAATATGTATTTTTACTAATATTTGTACACATGCTACTGTATACATATGTTACTATTGGCTGCATTCTGTGAAAGTTGTTTTCATTACCTTCTTCATTTATATTTTTTAATTTAAAAATTGTTATTAGAAAATGATATATATTTATAAAGTCAATTTTTTTTTTATAAATTAAATATTTGTTTTATTTTAGAATTGTTGTTTTAATACAGTTTTGATGTTATTTATATATACATATGTTACTTGTGCTTTTTCTACAAATGTTTCTGAAGTTACGTATTTTTTCTCTTATGATATATATATATTTGGGGGGTTTATTAATTTCATTGTGTATATGTTAAGTTTAATAAAACTATATAAGTTTTCTAGTGGTATTTAATGTAACTTCGAAAAATGGCAAAATGTTGTCATATATTTTTACAGAGAGAAAGAATATGCAAGTATATTTTCAAATACCAATTTATATAAGTAAAGTTTTCTATAATTATTTTTTACTGTAAATAAATATATATAGGTTTCATATTTTTTTTGTTATTGTATTCTGTTTTTCTTAGTTTATAGTTTTTATTTCAAACAACATTAGTATTGTTTAGCATGCAAATTACTCTTTTTTTCATTTTACAGAGAAATGTATATTTTTAACTAAATAATTAGTAAACGATTTCATTTTATATTAAAACTGATGAAAGTTTATATCTATCTTCTCTACTGTCAAAAGTATCTTTTCTTTTCATTAGTATTTAAAAGCTTCTGGTTTCATATGTATTTTATGTTTTAAAAAAAATAGCGCACTTTCATGTCTTATTTTGAGGATTTTCTTTTTATTAGTTATATTCTTTTTTCAGTGTTATTTTAATGCATTGAGGAACATTTTGTTTTTCTTTGGAAAATAGATTATCTTTTATTATTTTTATGCAATTTTTCAGAATAATATTAAATTAATATCGATTATATAAAACACACATATTACTTAATAAAAGTACAAATTACTATTGAGAATTCACTATATAATAGATTTATTACACATTCTTGTTAAGAAAGCATTTTATACACATTGCCTACGAAACTATAGGTATAAAATAATTTAGGAACCTGATATGATTACCATTTTATTAATCATAAATTTTCTGATTATTTTTTATTTCAGCTGATAGGTAAAAAATTTTAAAAATTATTTAATCCATTTTTTTATTGATATATTATTTTTTAACTTCATGCGTTCATAGCAAACATATACCCCCTATACATATACTTTGAAGCATTTCTTTACATGTTTTAAATTAAATGTGGGTGGGGAGGTGGTTGAAAATTAGTTTTTTATGTTTATTTTAGCCATTTACTTAATGTAATATTAAGTAAATTTCAATTTTTAAAAAAAACCAGTCAGAAAGGCCAACAACAAAAATGCATGCAAAGAAAAGACTGCATTGAATGAGACATTTTGTGTACATTTATAAGCAGATGGCTTACATCAATCATACCGAAGTCAGCAATTTGAAACCTGGTCTAGAGCAGTCACTGAACATATTACTACAAAGCAAAACTTTTAAAACATTTTAATTGATTCATGAAGTAATGTATAGTAATTAAAATTTTTTGGGCTTAGGTTCTAAAGTTTTTTAATGTTCAAAATAATAGCGGTTTTCTTTTCATTAAAAATGAAAAGTTCATAAGCAGCACAAATTACATATATTCATTCTTTATCCTTGACAAGGTGTAGAATTAAGTTTTGGTAATGAAATTCAATGAACATGCCATTAAAAAATATTTTTTACTGTGAATCAAGTTAAATATTTTCTAATTTTTGAGAGATGCTTTAAATTTTACTTTTAGATGTAGGACTTTTTTTTTTTTTTTAATATTACAGTATCTAAAAATTATTTCGATATTTTTTTGAAACAAAAATATGAACAAACCATATTTTTAGAAATTATCAAAGAAAATTCCTCAAAATAGATATAATTATCTTTTTTTTTCTTTTCTTTTTTTTGTGTTAAAAATGAGTAAGCAATTTCTACATTTGATTGTATTATCATACACTGAAATGTAGGAATTGTCTAGGGTAAATTCTTCGACTGGGAAGAGAGAACTACAAATTATGAACTTGACAAATGGCTTTCATTGATTTTTAATCCGAAATCATTATTTGTATATTAGCTAAAAGTTGACTTTTAATTTATTTTTCAATTTTAATATATTGCTTTTTTTATATATAAAAGTTATATTACATAAAAGATCGATTTCATTTTCCTTTCCATCTTTTTTTACTCTGAATTTGCAGTAAAATGTGTGTAGTGATTTAAATTTGTATAACTGTAACTTTATAATACTGGATTAATAAAAAATTATGTATATTTTTTTATTTAACTAGAAAAAAAAGTTTTTTTTTTAGAGAAAGAATTTTTTGTTTGTTTGAAAAAGCACACATATATATACACTTGCAAGGAAAATGCACATTAAAAATTACCTGATTATCTCGCAATTTCACATGCAGATCCCTTAAAACCAGTGTTCTTCAAGCTTTTTCGACTCATTGAAATATTAGAATTATCAGGTTTCCGGAACCCATTCCACTCTTTGAAGAACATATCTTAATAGAATATTTAAAGTAGATCAACATGTTATATATATATTGATACTTTATTTAAAGACAATTTTAAAAAAAAGCATTTGTGTTATTAAAAGATTTTCATATATTTTTGTGATTTGCTCATTAATGCATGCGTTTGTGCTTCAAGTGTTTCAACTCCGTAGAAAATGTAAATCTATTTTTCGTACACATTTGCAGTTTTCTTTTTGAATTTTTATTATGACTTGTGGAGCCCTGAGTTCCGTGGAACACAGCTTGAAGGCCACTGCTTAATACTATCACAGCACGCGTTTCTATTGTACAGAGTTGTATAAAAATGGGTATTCACTATGCACGGTTTGCATTTTCTCGTTATCTACGCTGCAATTCTCTGATGATTCAATTAATATTTAAGTTACTGCTTGTCAAAGACCTTATAGCTTCAACATAGTCGCATATCACACAATGCATGAAGGTGACCGCTCAAACTAAACATGGCTGTACAAAGGTGCTAGTAGCAATGGTTCCGCTAGGAATTTAGTCGCGGCCAAGGTGTGACGTGTCCAAACCATCTCAACTTGTTACAATCTCTTCCATACCACCTGCGTTGCCCCCCACCATATCACGACGCTTGCTTGTGTTGAGATTACATCCTCAATTGCCATCAAGACGTCTGTATATAACCCCAGAACATCTACAGAGTCATCCAAAGTGGAATCCTAGTCGATCATCAGTAGACTTCCATTACGTAGTATTCATTGATAAATCCCAGCCGTCCAGATGACCATCGAACTGGTTCCAGTCAGCCTTTACTTTACGTATGCATACAACTATTACCCCTTGTGAGTGAGTGAATATTAACGTCGCACTGTTCAGCTATACACGAGGGCTTTTGGCGACGGATCGCGTAATTTTGAACATGGTCAAGTTAGGCGGACGACATCTGAGCTGGCACCCCCCCCCTCCGAACTACCACACCAACGGGAGGACGTTTGAGCTCTCGATAGATTTAACGTGCATCGCGCCCCTACGCGGCGGGTCTTCAGTGGTACTGGGCTCGAACTCATGGCACGCCCTTGTGCGATGGCGTGGATTGTTATCTTTTATGACTGTAGGTTGCTTCCAGTTAACCTGCGTACAACTTAAACAGCTCAACGATACATTGATGACATTCTGTGACAGATTGCATTACTCTTGAAGAGAGGTCATATTTATCTATTTTCCAAAAAGATAATGCCAGCCCCCTCCCCCACGGCTTGTATAGCTCTGGATTTCCTCTATGGTATGAATACCCATCCTTGGCTAGTAAGGTCACTAAATCTTTCTCCTATTGAACATGTATTAAATTTAGTAAACCGTCAGATTTAGGCAATCCAACATGTAGCAGATCTGGAGCGACAGATGATTATAATACATTTTAGAACATAGCACAATATGAAATTAGAAATCTTCATCAATCCTCTCATCGACATATGCATGCATTTTTGAATTTTTTTAAATGTCATTATCTGCATATGAGCTTTAAATGTTTCGCTTGAATAAAAACAATTGTTTTTTTTATGTTACTACTATTTTTTCCCCTTATAGAAGTGTGTATTTACTGGAGAGTTCACTAACGATACGATAAATTTGCTGGATGGGTTGAGGTAACAAGATGATTCTGAATTACAGCATTACATGTTCAGAAGTGCTTTCTACGCGAGCTAGGACTAAAAACAAACAAAAATGAGTACAGGAGCAATACACGCTTTTACTAACAGAAAGCATTTTAATCTCAAAGCTCTCGAAAAGTATCTCGCTTATTTCTGCGGACCAGCAGCGCACACAAGAGTCGGGTTTGGGGGTGGGCGATATCTAAAAGCAAGCCAGTAACAGCCTCCGGACAGGAGTGATCACTTCTGTCTAGTGATAGGTTACGCGCTTACGAATCGGAAGGTACAGAGTTCAAGCCTCCGAAATTGGTGACCTTGGCTGAAAAGAAAAACGCAAACCTTCTGGTGTTATGGCGCCATCTACCCGCAAGAAGAGCAAGCAAAGTTGTCAGACTCACTTGACGCAATAGTAACAACTCCCATGCTCGCCATAACAACAACAACAAAAAATAGCTCTTTCGTTAGCCCATCCACCATCTCTCGGGTGGGGGAGTACTGAGGCGATATCTAAAGTAAACCAGTAACAGCCTCCAGACAGAGGTGATCACTTCTGTCTAGTGGTCATGTTACTGGGCTACGAATCCTAAGGTCGAGAGTTCTAACCTCCGATA
The DNA here is from genome assembly GCA_019973975.1 of Trichonephila clavata. Classification (NCBI taxonomy): domain Eukaryota; kingdom Metazoa; phylum Arthropoda; class Arachnida; order Araneae; family Nephilidae; genus Trichonephila; species Trichonephila clavata. Next base: position 28,220 of record BMAO01006826.1, read on the forward strand.
AGGGTTCAAATCCCCCTAAATCCGATTTTTAATTTGTAACAAAGATTGTGTCTTTTGGCGCTTTAGTCTCTGCATCTTTTTTAAATATACCCCCTCCTCTTCGTAAAAGCTTTGAGTACGCCACTGCTGTGAACCCTGTTTAATAATTGGACGCAGTTACAATTATAGAACAGAATCGGGTGTCAAGCTTACTCCACTTAATTTTAAATACTTTGAAGCCAGAAATATGTAAAACGCTAAAAGCATACTGTAAAATATTAAAGAAATAGTAAAACCATTATTATAATAATATTTCAAAATTAATATTATTTTTAAGTCATATTATTGTAATATCTATATAAAAAATAAAATTGAAGTGTCTGTTTGTAATTTCAAATTAGCAGCTTTTTACTAAATGCATTTAAAGGTATATACGTACTTATATCAAAAAATCAATTTTAAAATTTTTGTCTGTCTGTCTGTCTGTCTGTTTGTTCCGGCTAATCTCGGAAACGGCTGGTCGATTTTAAAAATTCTTTCACTAATGGAAAGCTACATTATCAGCGAGTAACATAAGGTACATTTTATCTCCATATTCCTACGGAACGGAAACTATGCGGGTAAACGTGGAAATTTGCTTACTCCCCACCAAGTTGGTGCAAAATTATGCATTTGGTCAATAATGGAAATTTTTGTAATGGAAATTTCTCACATTTATAACACAGTGAATTGAAACACAATGTAATTTAGCATCATTACAAAAAGCAATTTTTTAAATGGTTTTTTATTAAACGTATAACGTTTATTACGTTCGTTTGTTAAATGTCAAAGTCAAACTTTGAGAAATATCGCCAAGTTGGCTAAGAAGTTCTCTATTCCGACAATCCCAGATATTTTAATGCAAATTTTCTACCACATTTTTAAGAGGAAAACGAAATAATTTTGCCAATTGCGCGCGTGATATTGAAAATTTTATGGTAATATTAATTGAGTTTCATAAAAAGTTTCGATTTTTCGAATGTTTATCATTTTTGAATTTTTTTTTAAATCTAATTATACAATATTCATATTTTGCACAAAATTTACCCACTGAACCTAGATATTTTACGTGGAAGTATTACTTTGAAGATATATAATAAAATTAGGGAGCTTTACGCAATACTTATTTCATCTCCGGTCTTTCTAATCCTCAATCTTTTGGAAAAAGTACAAAGACTACATGGCGGAAGATATTTTGCAGCAAATACAAGCAATATGCCTTTCAATCAACACATCTACAACGAAACGCAATAAAGGTTTTCAAAATGGTTGGAAGAAGCTACATGATTTGGAATGATTATTCCTAGATGTGTCGACGGAAATGGCTTCGATAATGAAATTGCTTGAGAATTAAACTACGATTTTATAGTATTGCAACATCAAGTAACAGAATTTATCCCTCAATTAACTCTAGAACAAAGTCACGTTTTCCAACAAGTGTTACGCAAAATAGAATAAGGCAGTGGTGCACTCTTTTTTCTCGACGCCCCTAGATGAACCGGAAAATGTTTTTGCTTAACTTATTATTAATGACCATCAGAAAAACCCAGAAGATAGCAGTTGCTATGGCTTCTTCGGTATATCGCGACTTTACTGACCAACGGTCGTACTGCACATTCCATTTTAAAATTATCGCTTAATATTGCATTTGAAATTCACTCATCTGAAATTTCAGAAAAATTAGCTCTCAAGCAGGATGCTTCCATAATGCAAGCTTTTAGTGTGGGATGAAAGTACAATGTCTCACAAGAAAGCTGTAGAAGCGTTAAATCGGACTCTTCAGATTTACGAGATATTACAGATATTATAGGAGGAATGGTACTTTATTACATATTGGCTGGTGAATTTTCAAAAACTTCCCCTGTAATCCTGTCGCAGATGAAATCAGTCTGTATTAAATCATCAAGCTTATGGGCAAAAGTTGAAAAAATTCAGTCTGAAAACGAATATGAGAGTGCATCTTCATAATGACGTAGATTTGGAACATTATGCAGAGACGCAATTGAAAATCGGTTATGGATGTTTGGACGCAAATGCTGGAGTTATATTTTACTTCCAAAGAATTTTGTAATGTAGAAGAAAATGATGTAAATCTTATTGCTCAAATTTACCCGGCTTGCAAACAAAATTTAAATTGGGGTCAGTGTTGCGTGCAAGATCAATATTGGCGCCTAACAATGACATTGTCCATAAAATCAACATTGAAAATTTAAACGACGTGTGGGGAGGGAAGTAATGAAATATGTATCAATAAATACAATCATGGATAAAGAACAAAGTACTTCATATCCCACGGAGTTCTAAAATTCGCTTGAACTTTCGGGTGTACCTCACATAAACTTCAATTAAAAAAAATGTACCATTTATGCAAAATCTCGATGTTCCTCGACTATGTAAAGGAACGAGGCTTTGGATCACAAACTGATGCAGAATATACTTGGTGCCAATATTTTAACATATGTTATGAAAAGGGATAGTGTTATCATACCTCGAATTCCAAGTATCTCC
>BMAO01006827.1:0-15482 GCA_019973975.1 Trichonephila clavata
GAGAAAGTGAACTAATAGTAGGAATCGAAAATGACTATGATTTGTCTGCATTGTTGTAACAATGCACACCCGGTTTGGCTAGTTTGGCTGAAAAACCGGTAATTAACGTAATTTAATTAATGAATTAATATTTGAAAAAAACTGTACTAACGTCAAGTGTCATCCACTACAAGTTTAAAAAATTTATTTGAACTTGATTGGATGAATAGAAAGTATTTTATTAACGAATGAAAATTTGAACAAGATATATAAATAAATAAATATATATGGAGAAAGTGAGCTAATAGTAGGAATTGAAAAGGAAATTGATTAAAATTATTCTTCGATAGTTATTGTTAAATGTGTCATGTGAAAGGTATTTATTTGTATTCTGTAAGATAGTCACCATTGTACAGCTCCACTCTACCGGCTCGAGTTTGTTTTCTATCTTTAAGAGAATAAAATGTAACTACTAAGCCGCTACGTTCTACAGATTTGTGTCAAATGTATTATTTTCCGTGAACGTGTTTATCATATACGTATGTATATGTGTGTATATACACTCAACAGCCAAAACATTATGACCACCCTACATTTTGCAATGAACTCGCCTGTATGACGTGAAAGGCACGTGATCAGGTGGAAGTGGTATTTAACTGCCGCAGGAGAGTCTGAAGAATCATTCTTTCACTTACTTCTGTGTGTGATGGGAAAGGCTGCGGATCTAAGCGAATTTGATAGGGGGCAGATTGAAACGGCTCGAAGGCACGGAACAAGTATTTCCGAAACTGCAAGACTCGTGGCTTGTTCGCGATCTACAGTTGTTAGTACTTCTGAAAAGTGGATGAATGACGGTGAAACCAGCAGCAGTCGACATGGTGTTGGACGTCCACATGCTATCAAAGAAAAAGGTCGTCGGAGACTGTCTCGCATGGTGAAGCAAAGCAGGAGACAGACAGTGGCTCAGCTGACAGCCCAATACAATGCAGGGACTAGTAGAATAGTATCGAAGCATACTATTCAGCGGACACTGCTGCATATGGGGCTGTCCCACTCGTGTGCCTTTTCTGACCAAGCATCTTCAGCAACTGCGCTTGCGCTGGGCCCTAGAACATCGCTACTGGTCTATGGATCAGTGGGAGAGAGTTTCCTGGTCAGATGAATCATGGTTTGTCATTCATCACGCCGATGGCTGTGTCAGGATACGCCGTCTTCCAGGTGAACATTTGCTCCCTCAATGTAAAGTAGGTCATACACAAGCCGGTGGTGGCGATATTATGCTTTGGGAGACGTTCTCTTGGGCGTCTCTGGGACCCGTGATTCTGGTAGAGTAGACCATGAATGCTACAGGGTATCTGAACATCATTGCAGACCAGTTGCACTCTTATATAGCCTCTGTTTTTCCAGCTGAAAATGGAATATTCCAACAGGACAACACCCCATGTTACAAGGCTAAAATTGTGTTGGAGTGGTTCCAGGAACATGATGCTGAATACCAGTTAAAGTCCTGACTGCCTATTTCACCGGATCTCAACCCGATAGAACACATTTGAGATGTCATGGGACGGCAACTCAGAGTTCAAAAACTACCAATTCGCAATATTTCAGATTTGCGTGACCGTTGCTTAAACATCCGGTACAATCTATCTCCCGCCATATACCAAGGACTTGTGGCATAAATGCCGAGGCGGGTTGAAGCTGTGTTGAGCGCCAAAAGTGGGCCAACTCGTTATTGACAGGTGGTCATAATTTTTTGGCTCTTAAGTGTATATGATTATGTACGTGTGTGTGTATATATATATATATATATATATACACACTGGTGTCCAAAAGTTAAGCATAATTGATAATTATGTGACTAAGAAGGAACTGTAAATCAGAGTGTCGGGAAACGTGATATGCGAGTGTAAAATGGTTATCTAATAAGGAAGCAAATCAAAAGAATGATAATAAATAATTTTATTATCCAAAGTAGCAGTTTGAAAGAAAACTGAGCATAGCAGGGATTCACACTTTAAAGAAAAAATGAAAGAAAACGTTAAAAAAAATACTGATGCTGCAGTTTAATAAGGCATGTGGTCACCTCTGACAGCCAGGCACGCTGCACAGCGATTTACATACTTGCTATGAGAGGATAAATGAGTTGTGTGCTCAAACGGTTCCAAGCTTCTTAGAGAGCTTTCTTCAGTTCGGTAAGGGAGCTTGGTGGGTGCGAAAGAGCTGCAATTTGTCTCCCGAGTATATCCCATACATGCTCGATAGTATTTAAATCAGGGGAGCTCGCAGGCCATGACATGTGCTGGATGTTTTCCGGTTCAAGGAAGTCATCAATCAGCACCGCTCGGTGACATGGCGCATTATCATCCCTGAATATGAAGAAGTCAGGACCGACAGCACCTCGAAACAAGCGAACATAAGGCTCAAGAACTTCGTCTCTGTATCTTTGAGCAGTCACAGACCCCGTGTCAAGGAAATGGAGGTCTGTGCGGCCACCATCATGATGCCTGCCCATACCATTACTCCCCATGATTGAAAATGATGTCTTTCTGTTACGTTTTTTGGTTCAAAACGTGTTCCACGTTCTCTCCATATCGTTACATCCTGAAAATCACTGCTCAGACTAAACCGGGACTCGTCACTGAACATCACATTGGCCCACTCTCCCACACTCCAGTCTTGATGTTTCAAACTCCAGTTCAAACGAGCGCGTTTATGCGCATATGTAAGGGGAATGCAAACTGCTGGTCTTCTGGCTTACAGGCCAGCATGATTGAGTCTCCTGTAAACAGTTTGTCTCGAAATTTGTATTCCTGTGGCGACTGTGAGTGCCGAACCCAGTTGTCTGGCAGTACTGCCCCTCTGACGTCGCGCACTTATTACCAGATATCGGTCTTGGCGAGGGGTTGTGACTCTTGGTCGACCTGATACTGGTTGTCGGGTAATATCTCTCGTTCTTTGAAACCTCTGCCACATTCTTGAGATCATAGACTGGTCCACATTCAGAATTCGAGACACTTCGGTTTCTGATCGTGAGGATTCTAGCATTCCAACGATTCTTCATTTCGTAAACATGTCCAATTGGCGTCTTTGTGTCATCATTCACCTTGTTTGATGGTTAACAACGTTTCTTCGCACAGCAATTGCACGAAACTTGTCTGAACTGCCTATGCTGCATGAATCGGTTTCTCCGCGTTCCGACATGAGCCAGTGTTTCGCGCAGGACGTAGTCGACTTAAACGTTTTGCATAAACCCAATGTTTCTTCTTCGCCCAATTAATATCCGCAAGAAATTTGGAATAATTTTACGAATATTTACTCCATGTTTTTCGCATTTTACGATTTATGCTTAACTTTTGGACATCAGTATATATATATATATATATATATATATATATATATATACTACTGTTAATTTCTGGGTTGCTTCATATTTTATTGACTTTTCCAATATTGGCCACTTCATTTGTCAACACGGTTGAAAACTTAAAGAAAAGTTATCATAAAAAGGATTTAAGAATATTGAAAAAGCAATTGTATATTTTATAAACAGTCTAAAAATTACTGGTTTATTATGATTTCTATCTTTACGTTAATAATGTAGATTAAGAGTAAAATACTGTATGCCAGAAATAAGTTCAGAAGCAGCAAAGTAAATCTTTTAATGCTTGTTGAACGAAATAAATTTTTACTTACATAAATAAGTCATTTTGCGTATTAAAAGTAAATGTCTGTTGCTAAGAAAAGAAGAGAAAAAAGAGATTTAATTAATTTCCTTAATGAGAAAAAACACAACCAGAGAAATGAACATAATTAATTAGATAAAAATAAGCATAAAAATTTCTAAGGAAATATTTTTCTTTTCTCTTCCTTAAGAAAAATGTACTTTTCTCTGTTTTTACTTTTACAATTTATATACGATGGACCATTATTGATATCAAATTTACTTTGCATCATATATATATATAGTATATTTAACTGAATAAAAAAGAAGTTTAAAGCTTTATTCATTGTGAGGTGTTTCCTCGATTCTTCTTAGCCCTCTGTAAGACCGTGGGAAGTATACTCCCCACCAACTTCATTATTTTTCAAATGTCGATATGTGAGGAACTATTTTCGCACCAATGGTTTGTGCTGCTAGCACTTTGACTATCACGGTAATTGATTTCTGGATTTGTAAGTGATAAAAGCAAAAGACGATTTGTAAGCTTCCTGAACAACAAGAAAACTGTTCCAGAAGACGCACGATTAAACTAAAGTTAATAACTTTACAAAAAACATATTGGCGTTGACGTTTGTGGTATGCTAAAGTACATGAGAAGAGAACAAGATACGTTTTAAATACTTTCTATGGCCGTTTACGCGTCGATCCCTGTTTTATGAAATTTCAGGAAACGAATTACGTAAAAATTCTTAAATTTATGTACACAAAACCTGTTTTACTTATATTTCCTTATGTAGATTCTACCATTTGCAAATTAAGTTTTATAAATATCATGTAATGCGATATAAAAAGAAATATAAAACTTCAATTGTTCTATCTTTGAATAGCTAGTTCCCACCGGATTGTGGAAAACTTACTCCCCACCCTTCCCTTTCCCCCCAATTGTGGTCACGGTAGCCTAGTGGTTATGGTCATGAACACGTGACTGTGGAGTCGTGGGTTCAAATGTTGAAGGGGTGTTGAGGCGCCATAAATCTATCGAGCTCATTAACGTTGACGTGGTATGGTAGTTTGAAGGGGGTTCAACCTCTCAGGTGTTTTTCTCGTCGCCTGACCGAGACTAAAAATTACGAGGTCTGTCATTAATAGTTCTCACTTTGCTTTACAGTGAGACAATAATATAACTCTCTCCTGCCCCCCCCAAAAAAACGGTCTTAAGAATCATATTAATTTTAAGTAATAAGCTAAATGAATTTATTGTCATAAATTGATTGCAGTCCCAAAAATATTTTAAATTTATATTAAATTTAAAATATATAATTATAAAATTATATTTTAGTCCCAAAAATATAATTTGATATTTTTAAAAAAATATAAAATATTACATTTTTTTTATAATTTCTTAACGTAAAATCTATAAAAAAATATTACCCTTATCAAGGGTTAAGATATATAAAAATTATAAAGAATATAAAAAATCCTGAAAAAAAACAAAATATTCAGTATTTAACACTAAAAAAATTTCTCAAAAAAATTACCCAACAATATAATTAAAATTTATTTAATTTATTCTTACTATTATTTCCTACTATAGAGCCATCGTGTTTTTTAAAGTACATCTTTTTAAGAAATACTGCATCGTTTTCAAGAAATAATTCCTTGCAAAAAAAGAGATATTTCCTACGATAGGAAGATATATATTTCATCTTAATTTCTTGGAAATAAACTGAAATGGAAACCACCTTTTTTCAAATCCTTCAATCGGTTCACTGACTTCTTCGATAGATGTTATAATCACAAAGAATTTTATTCTTTACGCGTTTGAGAAGACAGCACATCAATCAATGGCTGAATCATCTATTGATAGTAATGCAATCATCAAACCTTGTGTGAGATGAAAGCATCGAATAAAATGGGCGATTTGTAAGCAGTCAAGGCTACTGAAATGTAATATACGAGAAGCAATGACGCTACGTGATATATAATTATGAAGTTAATGTTTCTATTTGACGGTATATATACCGTAGATTAATCTCATCCCCCCCGTATAAACTTCCAATCTATCTCTGTCACTGACGAATTTGTAACAATATATATCCAGGATGAGTTACTTGAGAAGAATGACTATGAACATTAGTTCAACTGTATCGAATAATTATTCTAAATTCTGTATAAAATTATATGAAAAAGATGTTTGGTACGATAAATCTCCCATTTTTAAATGTAAAACTTACATGCCCAAAAATAATTCAGTAAACTTATCAATCAACGATAAATTGATGCTTCAATTGGTTGTAAGCAATTACAATATAATTATATACTAGGAATTTTATATAATAAATATGTAATTTCTTTAGGTATTACAATACATTTTAAGAATTATTATTCGTAAAATAATTATTTTTTCTCCATGACGTAATTAAACAAACTACAGCTGAGTAATTACCAACTGCAGTAGCCATGGAATCATAGCCAGAAACTCGTAATTGGAAATATTCAAAAATAATCCCAAATTCGAATCATAATTTCGAGAAATCTTTCGTATATAAGAGACGATGGTAGCTTAGTGGTTATTGTCTCGAACTCGTGGCCGATGTGTCATGAGCTCGAGCCTCATTGCCATTGAAGACCGGTAGGGTTTGCATTACTGGTACACCGGGATACCGAATACCGGTATTTTGAGCCATTTGTAAAATTTTGTTATACAGGTATTCACAAGTTTAAATACCATTTATTTTTGTATTTACTAGAATATTTTTTGTCTCCACTATATGTTCAGGAATCACCAACATAGCAAAATAGTATACGTTTTTGTTTTTATGTGTTCCTAACGGGTGAAATTAATTAGACTGTGAATATAAAGTTGCATCGTACAATCAAGAGAAGTAATAAAATATGTGAATCATCCAAGGGAGGAGGGGGACAAAACTATCCTATAACAGCTCAGAACGATACTGCACACGTTCAGGATTCGTAGTCTAATATTCGTATCTGTGAAAACAAGGTTGTAGTTGTGAAGAAAGTACGTAATATTTCGATATTTTTTTTAATTGGGGAATTTGTTAGCCACACTGTAGTTGCATATCAAACTTTAGGATTAAAAATATTTTTCAGGTTCATTATATATATACTCATAAATAATAATCCATAATAATGAATCAGAGTTACTTTACAGAACATAAAAATCATAAATTTGTAATAGTACCACAGACTGAATAGTAATATTTACAATTTTTTGTGATTAAAATAAATAAGATGCTCCCTCATATTTTTTGTGATTCTTTATATACTTTTATAGTTTATAAGTTACAAATCATTTTTTGTGATATTAATACTCTCTAAAAAAACTATCAAATAAAACAAAGAAATACCTGTGTTTTCTTCCTTTTTCTAAAATTTCTACTACCAGCATTAAAACCGGTATCTCGTTATTAAGAACTAAAAAATACCGAATACTGGTATTGAACTTTTGGTCCGATATTGCAATCCCTAAGGACCGGCTTGTAGGAGGCTGAGACACGCTAAATCTATCGCGGTTAAGATATCCGACTATGTTCGGAACCGTGATTTTCAAAAAGAGTATAAGGAAATAACTGTTCTGATATTTTGAGACTTTTGTAAATTATAATATGCATATACGATATTTTTAATAATATTAAAGTACTATAAAAAATATTTAAATAAATTATTTTCATTATTATTTTATTTTATTTTTTTTATTATTCTATTTATTTAAATACAAAAAAATGAAGAGAGAATGATATATTTTCGAAACATTCTGTTTTTGTTCAAAATGCTTCTATATTAAAGATATTTTGCCTATTTATACCTCAGACTTCTCAAGAGAGCCTGTGAACTAGGATTTTTTAAAAATTCACAATATTTTTAGAGTTATTATCAATTGAAATAATTACCAGTGGAGTTTTCTTTTTTAGTCAAAACTTCTTTACTCTGAAGAATTAAAATATGAATAAATCCACTCCTAAATTACTCATTTCAAGAATCCTAGTTCAGGCTCTGTGAAAAGAAGCCTTACTATATATATAGGCAAAATATTATTATTAAAGAATTATCTTTTACAAAAGGAAAATGTTTTGAAAGTATGTTATTTTTCCTTCTTTTTTGGCCAAAAATTTACATTTACGCAATATTTTCTTGTAATAATATTCTTAAAACATTTGTATATGCGTATTCTAATTCAAGTGACAAAAATATCAAAAAAAAAGTATTCATTTATGCGATTTTTCGAAATCAAGATTCCGAACGTAGTCAGATATCTTATAAGTCCTTTCGTTGGCAGGGCGTGGCAGTTTGTAGAGGTGTGCCAATACATATGTCATTCTCGTACCTTGCAAAAAATTTTAAAGTGCGAGGTTCATCGCCAGTAATATTCGTGTTGTGATTTATAGAGCGACGTTAATATACACTCACTTCATCGCACATAAACAAAATAATGGAAATTATGCGAGCTAGGGATTAAATTTTTCTCTTGGAGTTATGTTAAAATAAAAGGGTTTGGGGGACTAGTTCCGGAGTACTTTTTGTCTCTTGGCCATATTTAAAAAGTATAGTGCTCATCTCCAATTTCCTTCTTATTGTACTTGGCGGGTCGTTAATTTTATTTAATGTATAACAACTACACAATGCATTATCGATTGATAACATAACATATTAGCCCGTTATTTTTTTTATTTCCAATGACGGATTACAAGACAACTGCAAACAAAGTGAAAAACAGAGAATATTGACAAAAAAGAAGAAATAAAAATAAAAATTAAAAAAATAAGAAAAGAAACACAAGTCCACAGTATAGTCTATAAATCACACATTTTATGTCTGGCCTCCCAATATCTGCTCCACATGGATCCAGAGCTGAGAGCATGGCACGTGCTAAATGAATGGCGTCTATTTTTCTACTGGAGTCGCACAGTTTACAAAGGGGACTCTCGGCAATACCTATCATGTTTAGATGCTTAAATAGGCAGTCATGCCCAGTGGCGATTCGAAAATTGATCACAGCTCTATCCCGTGCCCATTTTGGAATATGAAGGAGTTTGCTGAACCACACTTTTTGATTATTCTTTTGGTTGAATTTAGACCAAAAGTGTTCTTAGTAATACTTCTCTATGATTTTTTGGCACTATAAAAAAAGGAATAGTATTGCTAGAGGTTTGAAAGATTTTTGTCTGTCCCCTTCTTCGCCAAACAATCGGCATTTTCATTCCCATCAATGCCAGAGTGTGATCGAATCCATTGCATGGCAATGTCTACATGACATTGAAGTAAATCACCGAATAATAGTTGATATTTTAGAATATCGAGGTGCCTCGATGGAAAACATTAATAGGAAGGCCACCCTTGAATCGCATAAAACAACTACCTTTAAAACACAAATTAATCATATGAAATAATAATATGAAAAGATACATAAAACCCGAAGAAAAGATATCCAGTAATATGACAAGATACAAAACAGAAAATTGGAACCTAAACAATATAAATAGTTATCTACTTATTTTTTTATTTAATTTTACTAAGCTAATACAAATAAGATAGGATGTTTCAAAGTCAAGATCAAGAAAATACTTGCATTGTAAGCAATTCCACAATGCTAAGATTTCAATAAACCCTTATACAATTAGAAAGAGAAAATTAGAACTTATAATCAGAATTAGGTAATATGATACGCATATAAATTTCGAAATAGATAATTAGCTATCAGCTATTAGCTATTAGCTTGTGTGTATTGCTTGTCCACATTATAACTATTAAAACATACAAATACAGAGCTTTTGTCTCGTTAATACTACACCTTATAATTACATCTAGTAATAAAGAACTCACGAGTTCATTTGGGAGATAACTCATTTTAACATAATAAGTACGTGATTACTGTTCAAAACATCCGGCGCAATCTTAACAAATTTAAAAACAGCAAGGGGTCTGTTCTCTAAAATCATCGAACCGTACTTAAGTACAAGTGAATTGCGAATAAAAGTTATTAATAAGATAAATCTTCGCAAGAAGAGTATTTTCTTAAGTAATTATCCTTTCCTTCGTTTCGAAAAGCTTCGTTTGACAAGCGACAGGAAATTGTCCGATTTCAGAATTCTTACTTCGAATTTTAGAATTAAAGAATCCAGTTAAAGAAGAAAAATAAATACCAAGCGAGTAATTGTGTTACAGGTCATGAAACTTGAATAAAACAATGCAATTAAGGAAATCGATTAAACCGAATGATTTCCTGAATTATTTAAAATTGATTACTTTTAAGAGGCTTGAAGAGTGTTGTCTAATGAATTGAGAAATAAAACTTATATTTATCTCAAAGGTTAACCTAATTTACAATTTTTTTCTAATAGGAATGTAACTTATTTATTGGTTCTTAAAATTAATAAATTTCTCTGTTACAATGAACCAAAAGAAGAGACATATTCTTATGTTGTTGTTACTAATGCCACCTGTATGACGATGTCAGATCGAGGCCCACAAAATTTGCCCCATCGTGGTAAGAGGCTAGATGTACGGCTGTAGTTAACCGTAGCTTTGAGCACTATACAGGTGACAGTGCGTTTTGGATCAATTCCTTCCCAATTTTGAGGAAGAACATCCTAAGGTGGAAGAATATTCAGTGGCCTTTCCCTCTCTTCCTCATCCACCAACATCACGAGACGATTTGCAACTCGTCGGCTATTTAGAGACTATTCGGCTATTAGAGCTTAAAAACTCGAATAAACAATAACCTGAAGAAAATAAATGTGCATGACTTACAATCACACAAACCACAGCTGGCCAGATTCCGGGTATTGACTGATTGAGTAATAATCAGGGTGTATAGTGATAGGCGTTGGACTATACATGGACGATGGTCATCGCATGTAGCCAGCTGACATATCGTCCGATATTCCCAGTTTTTCGAAGAATACAACCGGAAATAACATTTGACCATTGAAATTATTCGAATTCGTGATCTTATTAAGGCTCAGTTGAGAACTAGCCGAGGCCCCCATTGTGGCCAAGGCCCTGGGCCCATTTGTCCCATACCTTAATATATCCCTGCACTCACACACTCACCCCTCAATTGATTCTCTTCCTTCTCATTTCCACGCCACATAAAGATTCATAACCTGGTTTCAAATGAAGTGCAATAGCATCTGTCACTGCGCTCAAAATGGACCAGGATTCGAACTCAAGACTAATCCTGAACTTTAATCTATGTGTTAAACTTTATGTTACTATAAGCCCACGTAGGTAAAGTGACAATTAGTGAACCTAGTCTTTAAAACTCATCCCTAGTGCAAGCCATAATTATAAATTATTGAAAAGTGATTTATTTTAAGTTTAATTATGCCTTTAAGTCCTTGTGTAAAGTGCTACGGAAATAATGGAAAGTTTAATAGCTCAGAAGTGTGTGTGTGTGTCATCTTCGTCACTTTGCTGTAATTTAAAATTACGAGGCACACTGTAAACAATCTATGGAGGATAATAATTTAAACTAAATTTGAAATAAGTTTATTTAATACGCATCTTCATGCATTAAAAGTAGATAATTCTATGGATAAAAATGAACTAACCCTTTCTTTTTAAAATTTTTCAAGAAAAACAGAATCTAGAGACATATAAACATATTTTATATTCTTTCCTCCTTGTGAATATTTTCTTCTTCTTTTAAGCAAACGGTTAATTTTGTGACTTGCACATTATCATACATACTAAATTATTCATGCCTTAGCAAAATATTAATTATCTGTTCCTTTATCTATGAAACTTGATAAATTTTTAAACTTGTTTGTTATTTACAGTTTTAAATATATAATTTTAAATAAATGATCACTATTTTAATAATTTTTAGGGGATATAAACATCAAGTTTGTTCAAGTTTTTATTCAAGTTTGTTTTGATTAAAAGAAGAAATTATATTTAACAACATAAATAATTATTCTAATTAACACTGTATATATTCAAAAGGTTTTTTTTATTTAAAATATGATTTTTAAATTACTTACGTTCTTGTAAGATATTATTAACATTTAATAAACTATTTTTAAAACAAACGAGGAAAATTTGTCCAAATATAAGAGACATTTAATATTGGAATAAAAAAATAAACTCTTTAGTATTAATGATGAATTCTTATAAAAATATTAAATGCCCTATATTGCTTTAAAGAATAATTAAATAGATGACAGACAACATTTAAGTATTGTTTTTTTATTTATTTCCATCAAACTTTCCATTTATTTGAGCTTTGTTCTATTCTCCTATAGACTGGAAAACAAAAATTTAAAAAGTGCGAAGAATTTCGATATAATGAAATGAAAATTTATTGTTTTATCCCTCTTTCGAATACTTTAATAATAAAATAAATCATTCGATTTCCTTAAGAAGTTTCCTACTATCATAAAAGTAAAATAAGGCTTTTAACAAAGGTGTTGAGAAGACATACTTCCTTCAAAAAGCTGATGATGCATTATATTTTTTTTATGTAAAGAAAAATTCTCAATAACTACATTCAAATGTTAGAATGCATAACGTAAACATTTTATCTTTAAAATGATAATATTATTCTGTTTAATCAAGAAATGTATTGTTTGTTTTTTTCTATATCAAACACATTTTTTTCAAAAAAACTGTGAATTTCGACCAGATATCTTAAATTCTGAAGAGATTCTACAAATCCTTGATTTGAGTTGTTTTATTGCTTCATTAAAACTTTGTTAAAATGGTTCGAAAATTCAAAAACGTGCTAAGATATTTCGAAATACACTCAAAACCATAAATTAAGGATAATTCAAAATTACAAGGAAATTGAAGTCTACTGTAAAAATTCCTCCTGCAGAATTATCACATCTTCAAGAATAATAGGCAGATTACAGAAAGCCACCTGATTATGCCGATAGTACGTCACAATAACGAGAATGTTAGAGAGGGGTGCATAAGGAATAGCGGGAATGAAGTAAAATTGTTCATTGTAGACCACTTAGTACCATAACCGAATAGTTATGACACATAGGACGCATGTGGAAGGTTTTTTACTTTGTAGAATTATATATATATCGGCTGCCTGCAATGTGGGCGTACTCAGATGGAAGTATCCAAGGAACTTGGAAGTGGGTAATTTGGCAACGATTCCAGGATGACGTAAAATGTCATTAAACATTACAGTACAAGTCACCGCCAAATTTTAATGCCAATGATAACAGGTATTTACCTGTAACTGCCAAAAGAAGTACATGGGGCACAACATCCGATTTGTTTGTCAGGTATCTGCAGCCACAGGTGCGACAGTTTCAGAGCAAACCATGTGTAGACGTTTGCGACATACTGGTCTATATTCTCGTAGGCCTGTCAGATGTGCTCCACTCACGGCAATCCATTGTCGCCAGCGGTTAGATTGGATAGAGAACTTCATCACAGTGGACTTGTGTGATATTTTTTGACGAGTCCGGTTTAGCTTGCAGTCTGATTCAAATCGGGCTTTCATACGCAGAGCGCCATGTATCCGTTACTACTAAGACAACATCATTGAACGGCACCATTACGGTGGTGCATGCTTGCTCGTTTGTGGGGAATTGCTACCAGAACAGATTGACTGACGAATTGAAGCTCGCCAACGTGTGTACCAGAACTTTGAAAAGCCTTGCTGAGTAAAGTGATCTTCCTAAGATCAGTTCAATAATTTTATACTCGGCACATGTCTGGGATATGTACGAACTGTATTTCATTACATGGGAGACACACAGTACTTTTTTGCATTTGCGTACCAGATTAGCACTTTCTACTATTCGCATAAATCTAGGGATACTAGAATACTGACCTTGACGATACGACGCACATTTTTTTCTTTTGACTCCGACTAAGGCACACGTTCGTTCGTGCTTCGTTTTACTTTCTAAAGATTCTATAACTATTTTTGTTGTTTATTTTTACTTTTTCTTGTCAACATTGCATTGTTTGTTGGTATTCAACTTTTTTT
Organism: Trichonephila clavata; assembly: GCA_019973975.1. Taxonomy (NCBI): domain Eukaryota; kingdom Metazoa; phylum Arthropoda; class Arachnida; order Araneae; family Nephilidae; genus Trichonephila; species Trichonephila clavata. Next base: position 13,617 of record BMAO01006827.1, read on the forward strand.
TTTTGTATAATTGCCCCAGGAAGCAAAAATCAGTTTTATGAACGGTATCACACATAACTCTATTTTTTGTTCTTTATCTATCGTTTGATAAATGGGCTTTATGTATGAGTCATGTTTGTTTTGTTTCTGAATTTTTATTTGACGGAGCAGACATTATCCTTAATTTATGGACATGAGTGCATTTAGAATGCAATAAATTGACAAATACATCATACAATGCTTCTCAAACTTTCAATAATATTGACCCAATTTTCACAATCATCCTTTTCATCGCCCGTCTCCCATATAATGACAATATATTGAATGCATTAACAATGCACTTTTACTCTAAAGCTATAATACGACCTTATTTATAAACCATACGAGTACAAATTATCAATAAAAGAATTAAATTTTGTATATTTTACTTTTAAGTAATAAATATTTTAGGTTATTTTTTATTAATATGATAAGGGGGTATTATGTTACTTTTCACAGCTAAGAATGTATTTTATTTTGATTCTTTTCGATAAATTAATAATTTTTTTTAAATAATCTTTTATCTTTGACTTTTCGATATGTACTCTCCCACCCCGTTATCACACACCCTAAGGGACACTTGCCCCACAGTTTGAGAAACGCTGACGTAAAGTATAATCAAGCCAAAAAAAAAAAAAGAGGTCAGTGAAACTATGCCCTAAGTGCTATGTATTAGACATTTTAGTGTGGGGGGGGGGTACGTATTTTATTTTATTTTATTTTTTATGAAAAAATATTTCGCTTTGAACTAGAAAATGCCCTATTCCGGTTGTAAATTACATACAAATACAGATTTTCCAAAAAATTGAGCCTAAACTCTTCCCAGCTAGATTCCTCGCAGGGAGTACATAAAAATTGCCCAAAGAACTGTACCTGTATGATTCATAATTTACGAGAAAAATACGAAAAACATAGTACTCCGATGCAAGGAAAAAACACCATATTGAACACATCAGCAGCAGTATTTTCAAACTTTTAAAAAAGCTGATGTTCAAAATGTCCACCGTGCATATCAAGGCAGGCATAAGCGCGCCGCGGAATAGAAGAGTGCGCACGTTGCAGAAGCGCGTTTTTCGCCGAACTACAAGCAGCATGAAGACAAAGAAACAAAGTCCGTTTGCGTAATCACTTCGTCTAGATACACCAGTTTCTAAAGATTTCCCAATAGAAAAAATTCCAGTTGTGTGAGATCTGGTGATCGTGAAGGTCATAGAACCGGACTTCACGTTTCATCCACTGGCTGGATTATGGAATCTCAACGAATCATATACGTGAGCACAGAAATGAAGTGGGAGCTCCATCATGAACCATCACGCATCATCAGTTACTGTATTTTTTCTCATAAACTATGGTACTTTACAGGTACTGTTCTTAGAACCCAATGAGGAATTTGGCTGTATAGAATTTCGGTGCTATTAATGGCACATTGTATATTTGTATAGTAAGGTTACGCCATGATTATGTGTGCGATTATAACTCTTCATTTTGACGAAAATTACTTTAAAAGTAACACATTAATGTCCATAGTCCTGAAAACGAGGTGTAGTCAGAGATTAGTGTCCTTTTAGTGGGATCAGATTTTTTTATAAAGATGTTATAAGGCTGTATTATCCATAAAATTAACTAAGCTAAAAACTGAGAGATTGCTAATTGAATACTATTAGATATTTCTTGGGTAGGTCAATCACTGTCTTACTAATGCTGAGTGTACCATTTTTTTACCCAGTCATTCCAAACTCGTTTACACATAACATCACTTCTACCCAAAAATTGATTTTTCCATTCAACCTTTTTCAATCCGACAGCATCTTTTACAGCATCATCTAAATATACCAGCAGCAGTTTTAA
>BMAO01006828.1:0-20177 GCA_019973975.1 Trichonephila clavata
GTTGTTTTACAACATGTAGTCGGTAGTAATCCCGGATAGTGTATCTGCCATGCGAAAAATATCAATGAATAATAATTGCTGAAACTACCAAATTATACAGAAGGAACTTAACATTGGAACTGCAGCCACACACAAAATTAGTCATGAAGAACTACATATGAAAAAATTAGTTTGTCGTTGGATTCCCCAAACTCTAACTGAGCACAAAAAAAGGAGCGTGCTAGAATCAGTTAAGAAACTCTTAAATTTCTAAATGATTGTGTCCGCCGCATCATTTCTAAAATTATAAAGGGTGATTAGAGAGAGAGAAGAAAAAAGTACATACCACTTTTTGATGTTCCAACACATCAAGAAAATAAAGAATGGGTCTTTGAAGATGATTCCACGTCGACAATGGTGGAAAGACAACGAGCAACGAAAAAAGTAATGTATGCCATTTTTTTTTCAGAAGTAAAGGATTGGTGAAAACCATCAAGTTGGAAGGACAGAAGACAGTAACAGCAAACTGGTATACAAATAAATTGCTTCCTGAAATTCTCCAAGGAGTGAATGCTAGAGGGAATAATGTTTCTCCCATGACAATGCGTCTTCCCGTGCAGCCGAATTAAGAGTTGAGTTTCTTAAGCAAAAACAAATTTAAGTGATAGAACATCCATTTTGATCTCCGGATCTAGCTATGCGTGACTTTTCGTTATTTTTAATCTAAAAAAGAACTTATGTTTTCATTCAGAAGAGATTGATGTGGCTATAAATCATTTTTTCGTCAATTCCAAGAAATGAATGGTTTGAGGCATTTAATATGTGGAAAATTCGTTTACAATAGTGCATTGATGCTGGAGGACTCCTAAAATTTTGTAAATATAACTTTAAAAGCCTAGGTATGTCACAAAAATTTCAAAATGACCCCTTTAATGTCTCGTATTCTGCTAACTGAAAGATATCTACAACGGGAATGTATTGATAAACATTTGCATTTATTTCTACACACTCATGTTGAGATTCGTTGAAACGATAAGAAGTTCGAGACCACGAGTGCAAATTTCCTAAAATTTTGTGCCGAATTCTGAAAGGCATTTCTAATATTTTTGTATTGATTTTTATATATTGATGTTTTTGACATTTAACATTCATTTTTAAACGTCACTTACAACTTTGAACAAATTACAATTTCGAATAAGGTTTGATAGTATTTATTATACCTGCTGAATTCGATGCTTTCATAGTTAAACACATTTACACTTTTTTAAAGCCTGAAAAATATTTAAATTTATTTTATTGAAATAAATTTCCTCATAAAGAGTCTTTCGTTCGGTTTCTGAAATTAAAAAAAAAAACATATTTTATAAAAGGCAGAGATATATTTTACCTAAGTTTACTGACTACATTCGGAACCTGGTTTTGAAAAAGCATATAAATGAATAATTTTTTTCTATTAAATATCAGTTTAATTAGAACCTACAGATAAAAACTGTTTTAAGAATGTTATATTAAAAACTATTTAAATGCAATTTTTTGTCAAAAACGGAAAAATGATGTATTTTTAAGGTATTCGACTGGTTTAAGATCATTATTTTCTTAAAATAAGATTTAATTTTTTTCTCTCCTAGACTTTTTTTTTTTAAAAAAAGGACAAGCCTTTTAATAAGCTTTCAAAAAATATCTTAATTTTGAGCCAATTAGAAAAGAAATTACAGCTTTTTTTTTATTTAGGGTAGTAAGTCTAAATCGAAACCGGAAACTCAAATCCGAAACCGGAAATGTAAGTTTTCGGTTGATTTTCACCCTCAAAATGCGATTTTTATTTATTTAAAATATGTTATGAATTTTTTTCATGTTTATGTTTTATGTTTAATTCACTTCATAAATATTGTAGTAGTAATAATTCACTTTCATTGGCAACAGTTAAATGATTATAATGTCTGTTTTTATTTAAACAATTGCTATCTTTTTATCAGTTGCGTTTAAAATTGGAGCTCTTTAGATCTTTTTTTATTGTTGCTTTTATACAAGGGGTGATCAAATGAAAAGGTACGAAACGACACGGTGGGTACAAATATAGACTTTATTCAAAATATACACCATAGGCCTGAGCACAACGATCCCACTGATGAACAAGCCGCAGGATTCCTTGTTCCCAGAATTCCTGTGGCTGTGACGAGACCCAGTCCTTCACAGTGTCCTTGAGTACGTCGTCCGAGTTCCGCTTTCCTTTCAGGTGTTTCTTCAGTGGACCAAACACATGGAAATCGCAGGGTGAAATGTCCGGACTGTAGGACGGATGGTCCAACGTCTCCCATTGGAACTTGTCCAGTTCCATTTGTGTGCCTCTGGAGACGTGTGGACGCGCGTTATCATGGAGCAGAATCAAACCCTCCGTGAGCAGCCCCGGTCTTTTGTTCTTGATGGACCTGCGTAGGCGTCGGAGTGTTTCACAGTTCACATCGGAGTTAATGCTTTTTCTGTGCTCGAGTCTGTGCTCGCATCATTTGGACGCCACTTTTTATAAGAGCCTTTGCTCTCTCCGGCGCATGATCCGATCCCAGTCAGAGTCTCCAATGGCATCCCGAGATGTCTCGCTACATTCTCCCTTGGCGGAATATGCAAATATTTAACTGTTTCATTTTTATGTCGTTTCGTACTTTTTCATTTGATCACCCCTTGTATATAGTTATCGTTATTTCGTATTAGATTAATGTTATCATGCCAAATACAAGATCAGCGAGGCCAAAAAATGAAGAGATTTCCAGAGAGCAGAATTTATTGGAGATACTTTGGAAGAAAAATCAACGGATCGTTCAAATTGATTTATTAATTCTGTTAAAAGACCTACATGAATATTTTCCATCAAAATATCCTGAGAAAATGTCTTCACAGGAAAACTTAGAAATGCAATTAAAATTTAAGCAATGTGATGCGGAGAATAATCCCGAAAGAGACCTTTGTTTAGAAAAAGGGATATTTTTTTAGTGCCTCGACATTACGAGAATAGCTGATTCAACAAGGTATTCTAGCCAGAAAAGAAACTGCCTTCGTAAAAAAAGAAAGGCCCATCAAAAATGTAAAAGTTTGAAGAATGAGATTCAGGAAGGCCCACGTTCAAACATGAAGAGTTTTAATACCTTCCTTCATCTTTAAACAGTTTTACTGCAAATATAAAATTTACTCTGTATTTTCTGATGAATGTTATTTGTGTGCACAATGATTCACGGTAACAGTAAGTTAACTCTTTACTTATTTGAAATATCCTTAGGAAAAATTTTGAGATTTTTCTTTATTTTACAATGAATGCTTTGTGCTAAAAGGTATTTTCAATTACTTTTTAATGTAAATTTGTATGAAAAAAAGTTTTCTTTTGATGAAATATTCTGGGTTTTTTCATGTCCAACACTTGTATTTCATAATTAATCGTAAAACTTGAGGTTTGCTTTAGTGTACATAGTTAAACATTAAAAATTTTTAATTTTGCAAATATTTTATTCCTTTTTGTAATATATATATATATATATATATATATATATATATATATTTAGAATTGCTTGCAAAATAGCAAATGTTTGTAACATTTTGGATCAGATTTCTCAAAATTTTGAAAAATAATTTTCCAAAATTCTTTTTGCTGCAATTTTATATAGTTTTGGAACATACTTACTTAAAAAATAACACTTAAATCATTATTTAAGTCATTTTTTAGGAAATTGTTTCCGAAAACTGTGGGATAACTTTAAAAAATTCTCCTTTTAAGGAGAATGCTTCTATAAAAATATTTTGCCTATATATAGCTCATACTACTTCTATAATAAGAATATTCTGTCATAATATAATGAGGGTTCTATAGAGGGACTGACTGCACTTGGATTTTTGAAAAAATTACCTTATTTTTAGAGTTCGATTACTTAAAATTGTAATGGGATATTTTTATTAACATTTCTCTATTCTAAAATATTAAAATAAGAGAAAATTCACTTTTAAATAATACATTTCAAAAACCTTAGTACAGGCTCTGCCTTAGCTCTATAAAAGCAAAATATTATTATTACGGAAGATGTTTTCATGAAGATAAAAGGATTCGAATAGATGTCATTTGATCTTCATTTCTTTCCAAGGAATTATTTTAAATATCTTTCTTCTTGTAATAATATCCTAAAAACAATTATGTATATATATTTGTAATTCTCCATGAAATATTACAAGACACAATAAATAATCTTAAATCCACCGCCATATTTAAAAATAGTAAATAATTCATTGAACAAATTAAAGATAAAAAGATTTCTTCAGTATATAGTTTAGATTTTGAAGATCTTTTAACTCTATTAATATTGATGATATGATTAAAATACTTGTAAAATTACAAAGATAATTTTTTAAAAATGTCAATTATGATAGATTTGGTTCTCTAATTAGGTTTGTTCTAAAAGAGAACTATGTAAATCCTAATGGTAAATATTATCAACAGATTAAACGTTTGCCACAAGGTGGCCCAGCCTCGCCAAATTATATTTACATTCATTTTGAAAAAAGTTTCATTGAGAACTCACAACATTAAATTTTTCGCTATGTAGATTATATAATTATTTTTGGATATATTATAATTCAAGTGAAATAAATATCTAAAAATTATTAATTTATACGCTTTTTGAAAATCATAGTTCTGAACGTATTCAACCCTCATTAGGTTTGATTTAACATGATATAGTGAAACAATTTTGTAATACTAAGTACAATCATTGTGTATAAAAACATATTGAATTTCTCTTTCCTTTCACAATTGATCTTCGATTTTATTCTCTAACTATTATCGATTTTTAACCTTGCTTTTTTTTTCAATGCCTACTATATTTAGTTCACTATATATAGTGAACTAAATATAGTAGGCATATAGTAGTATAGTATATCAAGTTCAAATTTTAAATCGTTAATAAAATACTTTCTTTCCTCCATTTAATTTCAAATACATTTTTTAAAACTTGTAATGGATGGCACTTGATGTTAATACGGTTTTTTCAAATACTAATTCATTAATTAAATTTAAAAAATGAATTAATAGTAATAAAGAAAAATAATTGTCCAACAGCATATATAGAAAGGAAATTTGCTCGTTGCTCCCCTGTGGCGCAATGGATAGCGCGTTGGACTTCAAATTCAAATGGTCGTGAGTTCGAATCCCAAATTGTTTAGCATGTGATTTACTTTTACTATACTTTTTATTGGAATAGTTAAATTTAATTAATGAATAAATAAAAAAAAGAAACACAAATATATATAATATTCCAAAATCACATATATAGAAGAAAAAATTTCAAAATCGCATTCCATTTTGTCACTTAATATTGTGATTCTGTCTTATGTATATAAGTATTTATCTTAACTCTGTAACTATTTAATTAAAAGTAGCTAAAATATTTTTTTTGTTGACCTAAGTAGGAATTGACTAAATTTTTTCTTATATTACTTATTATTCAAATATTTTTGAAAAATTCTAATTCCTTAAAAATTCTCCTAGTTTCCGGAATTTCGTTTATTTTAGATGTTTAATCCATTAAATTTGGTGAAACTCCAGACTGTCAATTTAATTTGGTCCATAATTTTTGTAATACTTTAATAGGAAACACGAAACAATAGAGTTTTAATTCTTTTCCTTCATATCTTTTACAATATAATGCGTTACATACTTTAAAAATGGAAGAAAAGGTAAATGTTTTCAAAATGTTTCATACATTCTTTTTGAATAATGATTACTATTCCTAGGTCATTCTTTGGCTGTCGTTCAAAAAAGAAATTCTGTTGTAACTTTTATTACGTCGAAGAGTATTTACGTTCCTTTCAGTTAAACAATTTCACCCAAAGCTACGATTGGTAAAATTACAGTTAAAGTTGTTTTTTAAAAAAATAATAACAATAACAGCATTTGGTAAAATTGGTCACTATTATTATTACTGTGTTTAAAATTGAACACATGAAATGGTGGGAGGCTTGGCGTCAAATGCCCAAGAAGCCAAGCACAGGCATTCCATAAATATATAAAAATTCCCTAGGAATAGTTTTACACTATTGGCTTCATATCACCACATTTGGCGAAGTCTTTTAATGTGATGAAATCAACCCACAGTATATAACAACACGCAAGTAGCGATTGTAGTTTATACATTTTTTATCATCAAAATATATAAATGAGATGCTTAGTTTATAGATAGAGAAAGAGAAATTGTTTCACGTTTGCTGTTAATGACATCATGATTAAAATCATTTTGGAAAAAAAGGGAAAGATCTAAGAGGGATGCTCCAAAAATATGTTTCGCCATTTTCTCCGAGATGGAAGCTAGTATACCAGATTAGAAGAAACCACATTCATTGCTGGTTCAACAGTGGGAGGAGCGCCAGCATAGGAGGAATGACGCGATCATCGAAGAAGAGGGAACAGTTACAGACCGCGTACTCGAGAAAATTAGAGTACAAATCATGGTAACAGGCAGACGTATGCTGATAACGTGGTCACCAATGGCAGTGGGGGATGTTATGCCGCAGGAATGTTCACCTGGGACTAGTTGTCAATCATCGAAGTGGAAAAGAGTGCATGTCTCATGGTATGTTTAGTCGCTGGTGTTGCATGTTCAGAGAAGGAAGGCAGACAATGAAAATTGAAGGTCGAAGTGGGTATTCCTCCACATTTATGAACGAAAACAGCATTACAACATAGGATTTTCATCTTTTCCCTGCATTAAAAGTCGCAATCTTGGGACGTGGTTTTCAAAACAATGCTGTGATATGGGAGCTGGTTGTGCTATGATTCCTTTCATGACATGGTATCGGGTTTTGCTAAAGTGGTTTCCTGAAACCGATTTTGCACAACTGTCTCAATTTGGGTTATATCTGTGTCAAAAAATAATGTAAGATGTGTAGTTCGTGATGACATGGTAAGTAACCGCATATGAAAAATAAAATAATGTTAAAACTTCTTTTAGGAACGTTCCTTGTATTTTCGCACATACACTCTAGATAACATATTTTTTCTAAGAAGATTGTCTCAATATTCAATGACACCACTGAAGATTTATTATTTTACTGCACCTCTTAAATGCTGATATTAGATGGCATTTACTAATTAGGTTTAAATATAATCAAGAATTTATTCTGTCATTGAAGTATTTTTGCCATATAAAAATAAATTTGATTTCACGCAGTTTTTTTTAATTCAGTTAGCGCAATTCCAGCTATAATTTCCAACATTTTTAACTTAATACCTAAGAGGAAATATCTTACCATTTTGCTTTATTTTGATAATATTTACAATATCTTCTGATTCAGTCTTAGAATTATAAGCTTTCACTTTAATTAGTGTACTCGTAATGGCTAACTTAAATACAACGTTTTATTATGTACAACCCTTCAAAAGCAAATGGCAAGAAAAGGCCATTCCTACTGCTTTTCAAGAATTAACAGCTTTTCCTTCTAAGTTTTCTGATCTTACCCAATATCCTTGAAAGTTTTATAAGGAATCAGGAAGTAAATTAATTATAAAATGTAATTAAATTAATTGCATTTAGTAGTTTTTTGTATACTAAATGAATGGATTTCTTAGGGGGGTAGGGGTTCTATTACTTTTCTTTTTAGAATATTCATTTTAACCTTTTAATTTTTGCTGTCCTGAGTTGATTCATTAATATTTCAATAATTCTTTTAGTTAAATTATTAAATTTTCTTACATAAAATTTCTTTACAAACACTCATTCTATTTTAATTTGTGTTTTCTATTTTCTCATTCCAGATAGGTGGCTGGAATATTAGTGGTGAATTTAATATCAAGGATTGGGACTTCCAGAAGGCGTTAGAGTTAAATAACCACTACTTCAAAGCTGAAAGTTTGTTCCTATGGGCCGTTTTGGCAGATTTCAAGAATACGACTCGAAATATTCTGGCAGTGAATCAAAATTCATTGATTTTAGAATCCAGAGACAACTATCTGAACAAAACCATGGATGGCAAGGTTAGAAATTAGAGCTAATTTGTTTTGTAACCATTTTTGCTCTTTTGAAGAGGTTCATATACAGGTTAGAGATACTATCTCAACAAAACCATGGATGAAAAAGTTAAAGAATAGAGCTAATCCGATTTGTATTCATTTTAGCTCTTTTGAGGTGATTCATATACAGGTTTGAGATACTAACTCCACAAAACCACGGATGACAAGGTAAGACAGTAGAACAAATTTTATTTGTATTCATTTTTTCTCTGTTGAGGAGGTTCATACAGAAGTTTGAGATACTGTCTACAAAACCATGCATGGCAAGGTTAGAAAATGGAACTAATTCGATTTGAATTCATTTTTACTTTTTCGAGGAGATTCATATTATTTATACAGTTAGATTTAATTCGCGGAGACTGAAAAAAACAATCAAAGTTTTATATTATGAATGTTTTATGGAGCAGTAAATTATAATGGTGTATTGTAAAAGTATAAAATCAGATGCTTGAATCGCTAATTTTGTAACACTATATCATGCTCTTATAAGGGCCCTTTTACACGAGTTAACTTCTGTAATACATAACAGAAGCATATAATTTTGAATAGAAATCCCCTGAATCTCTTTACACGAGGTTTCCACTTCCTGAAGCTCTCAAAAACAACGTTCTCCCCCTGACACATACACACTAATTACATCAACTAAAAGGAATCAGTCATTACCGTATTTACTCGAATCTAAGACGCTCTATTTTTTCAATGTTAATGTCAATGAAAATCGGGTGTGGAATGGAATAGAGAAAAAAACATTTTTTGAAGGGGGTTGGAGATCATTGAATTTCTGATCTTTCAAAATGAGAAATGTAACCGTCCATCCCGGCCACTTGCTTTGATGACTTATCCTATTCCGCATTTTATCTACAGAATTCAGTCTATCCTAAACATCGTTATCTGCTTGTATTTAAGAATTTTTTGTTGTGTAAGCTTTCTTTTAATCACCTAAACATAAAAAATATCGGTAATAGCATCCATACGAGGTCCCTATGACGCAAGTTACAAAGAATTTACGTCCCTTCTTCCCTGTGACCCGGCTAGAGGTGTGGATGGAACTAAATGATCAGACATGATGAACTTCAATTATTTTATATATCTTTATCACTATATTCAACTCAGACACAAACAACACTTAAACAAGATAAATTTAACCAGTAATAGAATGGGAGTGAGACGAGATTGCGTTGAAGAGAATATATTCAATCATGCAGCTCTATTTTTAATATAACTTTATATACACAGAGCTTTCGTATTTAAAGATCGCACACTATTAGTTTAACTTTCTAAACATCAACTTTATTTAAGAACACAGTACCTGAACTCTCGCTGTCTTCTAATCCTTTTGCGTTTACTTTAACACGTCTCCAATAGTTAAACTAATCACTTTCTTAATATTCCAAATTCGGGCTTCCTAGACAGTTTACGTATATGTTTCACTGCCGATTTACTTAACTTCCAGTCTATTCACATTTCACTAACTCCCAAACTCGCGATTAAAGAATATTTTTAACTTAAGTTGCATATCACGCTTCCTTCACTCTGGAGAAGGTTGGTTGAAAAATGCTGGCCCAAAAGAATCGCCCAGAGGTTAATTGAAGGATAGATCTGCCGCAAAATATGAAAGAGAGTTAATTTTATAAGCAAAAAAATTAATTAACTGAAATAGGCAATGTCCACTAAACATTTGATACGGATGAAACAAATATACGTCGATGGCTTAAACAAAATTATACAATTTTTGCTTGTAAGTGTTCAACAGTATTTAAAATTCTTTTACATTATTTTTTTAAGAAATGTGTAATGGGTCTATCCACTTTACTCCTATTAATCCTCTTGGGTAAATACTTTCATTAAATATTATTTAATTGATAACTTAGTCACGAAGGAAATGACACGGTATTTGTAAATTATGTCGTGTACTTAGCATTCGGGTTTGAGGGGAGGAAAGCTAAAGGATAGCAGTGAGGATTAACTAAGATAATTATAAAAGCTAGACGAAAATATGCAGTAGGTATAATCTGCTTAATTTTTAAGATTGACGATTAATGAATTAAATAATTAAATCGGATTAGCGTTGGCTTAAAGTAAGTTATTATATTTATAATTAAATTTACTTATATCGCCCTCCTCGCACTGGCTCCTTTATTTAGTTTACGGTGCATTTCTTAATCTTGAGTTGTTCAAGTTTGTTAGGTTATTGACTTGTAAATAAACTGTGTTTGTTTGACTATGGTTAATCTTCCTTCTAATTCTCGTACACTGATGGCTGGAGAAACCCAACTATCATTCCAAATGTTGCATAAAAAATACATTGGATCAGCGTTTCTCAAACTGTGGGGCACGACCCCTAGGGAGCGTGATAACACTAGGAGGGGGACTCGAGCATGTCGAAAACAAAAGAAGATTTAAAAAATTATGAATTCATGGAAGTTAAACAAACAAAATGCATTACGACATAATAAAAATATACAAAAAAATATTTACACTGACATGATACATTTATGTTGTTGTTGCTTATGCCACCTGATAGACAGTAACATCAGATCAAGGTCCACGAAATTCATCGCAGCTAAGGGCTAGAATTTTACGCCTGTCGTTAGCCTTCGCCCCCCAAGAGGGTGACAGTGCGATTTTGCTCAAGCAACACGATAGATGGCGACACCGTTCGGACCCACATATTTAACAAGCACGTTCTCCGATTTGTACTCGGCGGGCATTTAGTGGCATCGAACCCAGGCCTTCCGGTCTGGCGTCCGATGCTCTAACCACTAGGCTACCCACGGCCTGATACATTTATAAATGTATCAGTACTAAGCAATGTATTTTATAATTAATTTAATAATACTAATTAAGAAAAAGGTTAATAATTAACAGCTAACCCACGGGCTTGTCATATATAAAATTATATGCAAAAAGTAACACTTATCTTGATAATTTGTACGGTTTATAATTAATTCCTGAACTGCCGATTAAAAGTTACTCGATTCGCAGCTCAATACCACCGTTTCGCATGTACGCACGCGGTTGTGCTGTATTAAGTGCGTATGTGGGTGGAATAAATAAAAGAACTCCCCTGAAGTAATTAAATTCTTCACTAAAACTGTCAAGATCATTTTATTGCATTCCAAAGCCTTCGGAATTATTTTATGGCTAGCAGTGAACAGAAAAGATCGTATTTCGGACAGACGTACACTGGTGACCAAAAGTTAAGCATAATTGATAATTATGTGAATAAAGAAGGAACTGTAAATCAGAATGGCGGGAAACGTGATATGCGAGTGCAAAATGGTAATAAAATAAGGAAGCAAATGAAAAGAATGAAAATAATTAATTTTATTATCCAAAGTAGCAATTTGAAAGAAAACTGAGCATAGCAAGGATTCACACTTTAAGGAAAATGAAAGAAAACATTAAATAAAATACTGATGCTGCAGTTTAATAAGGCGTGTGGTCACCTCTGACAGCCAGGCACGCAGCACAGCGATTTACCATACTTGCTATGAGATGATGAATGAGTTGTGGGCTCAAATAATTCCAAGCTTCTTGGAGAGCTCTCTTCAGTTCTGTAACGGAGCTTGGTGGGTGCGAAAGGGCTGGAATTTGTCTCCCGAGCATATTCCATACATTCTCGATAGGATTTAAATCAGGGGAGTTCACAGGCCACGACATTTGCTGGATGTTTTCCGTTTCAAGGAAGTCATCAATCAGCACCGCTCGGTAACATAAGGCATTATCATCCATTAATATAAAGTCAGGACTGACAGCACCTCGAAACAAGCGAACATAAGGCTCAAGAACTTCGTCTCTGTATCTTTGAGCAGTCACACACCCCGCGTCAAAGAAATGGAGGTCTGTGCGGCCGTTTATCATGATGCCTGTCCATACCAGTACTCCCCTTGATGGAAAATGAGGTCTTTCCTTTATGTTTCTCGGTTCAAAACGTGTTCCACGTTCTCTCCATATCGTTACCCACCGAGAATCACTACTCAGACTAAACTGGGACTCGTCACTGAACATCACATTGGCCCACTCTCCCACACTCCAATGTTGATGTTTCAAACTCCAGTTCAAACGAGCGCGTTGATGCACAGACGTTAGAGGAATGTAAACTGCCGGTCTTCTGGCATACAGGCCAGCATGGTTGAGTCTCCTGTAAACAGTTTGTCTCGAAATTCGTATTCCTGTGGCGACTGTTAGCGCCAAACCCAGTGCTCTGGCAGTACTGCCCCTCTGACGTCGCGCACTTATTACCAGATATCGGTCTTGGCGAGGGGTTGTGACTCTTGGTCGACCTGATACTGGTTGTCGGGTAACATCTCCCGTTCTTTGAAACCTCTGCCACAGTCTTGAGATCACAGACTGGTTCACATTCAGAATTCGAGACACTTCGGTTTTTGATCGTGAGGATTCCAGCATTTCAACGATTCTTCCTTTCGTAAACATGTCCAATTGGCGTCTTTGTGCCATCATTCCCTTTGCTTGATGGTTAACAACTTTCCTTCGCACAGCAGTTGCACGAAACTTATCTGAACTGCCTATGCTGCGTGAATCGGTTTCTCCGCGTTCCGTCATGCATCTGTGTTTCGCGCAGGACGTAGTCGACTGAAAAGTTTTGCATAAACCCAATGTTTCTTCTTCACCCAATTAATATCCGCAAGAAATTTGGAATCCTTTTACGAATATTTACTCCATGTTTTTCGCATTTTACGATTTATGCTTAACTTTTGGACACCAGTGTATATATACTTCTGGAGCAATTTACGCAGTGACTGAACGAAACGTTTATATACGCCTGCTGCACTTAAAAGATTAAAGCCGTACTGTAGCTTTAACGTCAAAGTTTTGTGTTATCGAATTCAATAATTTGCTATTATACGGAGGGGGTGCGATAAAAATTATGATTGAATATAGGGTCACAAGTATTGAAAGTTTGAGAAGTACTCCATTGGAATGCAAGGGAGACGACATCGTTTGGGAAAATGGCGACGCCGGCACCAATTCCAAAGTCTGCTGTGACAATGGGAATGAAGAAATATTTTCGAAACAGGATACTGACGTTTTGTGTATTTATAGGTTCCTGTATGTATTTGAACATTTTTAAAACTGGTAAAATAAATAAATTATTAACCTAAAATTATCTCTCATTATTTTTTTGTTAATTTCTGAGATATCGGATACTCATGAACCTTTTACACAATTTTTTTTAAAGAGTGTAGAGAATTTGGGATGTTAAAATCAATGTCAGCCTAGATTCCAGTAAATGCGGTATATCGATGAGTGTAGCAATCTCTTTTCCCTTAGAACACTCCCTTTTTAGCACGCTTTTATAAACTTCACTTGCATGTAACGGAATCTTTGAACTCGATTTTTACTCACTTTTAAAGATCAGATTAATTCGAAATTTTACACACTTGTCAAGGACCTAGGATGATGCAATAATATCATAATTTTGTCCCATTTTCCTGATCAAAATCATCAGGATTAACTAGTTCCAGATTTGGCGACTAATTCTACATACCATTTTCAGATTTAGTGAATTATTCCAGATATAACGAATAAATGAGTAAGTTACAACCATAAATGTGGACATTATGTGAAAAAGGGAAAGGTGCGTCACAGCAATTTCTTACCATAATATAAGCAATTGTATAGTTCTTCTGAAAATGGAAATTTAAAAAAAAATGAAAACAATAATTTTTAAATATTTTATGTTCTAATTTCTAAACTCGGACATAAAAACTGTTTTCTGAGTTCTGTTGGTGGATCTATGGAATGAAACATCATTCATTGCTTTATTTTATTAAAACAGCTGAGAATTGATTTAGAGGTCGCCGGATTTAGTAATTTCTCACAGACTGTTCTTTCAAACGGGTACTAATGCTCATGCAAGTTTCAGAGAGAATATTGTGATCTTTTAGTGAAAAATATCATTGATTGTACACTTTCTTCCGCATGAGTTATTTCAAACTGAGTTCTTCTGAATATCCTTCAGTTGGCTCTTCCTACATTTTACAAACCAGGCTGGAACTTTGGATCTTTCAATTTACACAGTTTTAAACACAATGTGTTTTAAACGTTACCCTCTATTATCAATACACTAGTACAATCGGTTTCGAAAACTTTGAGTCACCTTTTCAAGCATATCGGCAGGGATATTGTCAACTTCGGGTCGGATGTTAAGTCTTCCAGCGATCTTTGTAAACCAGGGACTTGAGATAAGCCCACAGGAAGTAATCAGGAGGGGATGTTGAAGTTGTTGTTTCTTATGCCACCTGATCTGCGTCAGATCCAAGCCTACGAAATTCATCAGAGAAAAAGGCTAGAAGTACCCTTATCGCTTACCGTAGCCCTTAGTATCATACAGGTAACAGTATGATTTCACTTGTTTCCATTCTAATTTAGAGGGAGAACACCCTGGATGGTCAGGACCTACAACCTCTCTTCCTCTTCCACCAACTTCATAAGAGGACTTTCGGCTCGACAGCTATTTAGAGTACACCTATACCTAAAAGCCACTATATACTTCTCTAGGATTTGAACCCAGGCCCTACGATACAGCAGACAGCGTAGCTAAACACCATACCCGATTACCGATTCAGGAGGCGAATAAATCAGATGAGCGCGCAAGCCAGTTTGCGTCCCCTCCCAGGGAGATCGGTCATTCGGGAAGACTTCTCTACAAACTCTCCTGAAGGCGTGGACTGTGACTCCATCTTGTTGTAACCACACGTTGTCAATATCCCGTTCTTGGAGAGTTGGTAAGTAGAATTGTTGGATCATCGTCACATACCGTTCTAAATTGAGATATGAACTCCTTCCACATTTCAGTTGTTCTAATGGTCTACGGAGATCCTCTCCCTTCGTTGGAGACTTTCCCTTTTGCACGAAAAGCATACATCCACATTGAATCACATTTCCGATCAGGAACATGACCTCGGGGAAGTATATGGAAGTCACGACGAAAATCACGTTGCGCTGCAATCATTGACCGATCTTTAGAGAAATACGCCTCCACGGCAAAACCTCGACCATACCATGTTTGAGACTGAGACGAGCAGGAACGCAAAAATTCCACTCCAACCCCCCACGTAGCCCCCCTTCTCCCTACGAACAACACTTCAACATGTTCAAAACAGTAAGTTTCCATGCCCCACCCGTATCGCAGATATTTATCTACGAAATGTTTCAAAATTTTCAAAGGGAAAGACTCTGAAGATGACTGCAAATTATAAAAGAACAAATTGTATTTTTCTTACATAATCAGCCAATGAGTTTTCATGGATATACCCCATACCTTCCCCCTCCCATTTCTCCCCAGCCTTTTTAATGTAACTGAGGGAAAATGACACGTAGAATGGCAAGTAGGAGATTCAATTTCTTTCTCTTCTTTCCAAATTTGCGTTGTGCATTCTAATTAATTGCAAAACAGTTATTTAAAAAATTTTAATTTATATGTATGTAAGGAGGATAAAAAGGAGGCTTTGCTTTCTAGAATGAGGAACTAATAATACTAAAACTCCATAGAATTAAAATTGCGGTTGAGAATTTGTGATGATATGTCGACGGAACCATTAAGGTTCATTTTCCTATTTTTGATGAAAAATACCCAACAGTACTACTTTTTTGTGTCAGCAAAAGACTCAAAATAAATACAAGTTTGTTTATGTGATTTTCGGACACATATATGAAGAGTTCAAAACATTTTGATTCAATGAGTAACTACCAATTACGGGTTGCGCCACCTTTGGCCTGCTGTAACCCGCCTTGGCATGGATACTGAAGTTCATGGTAGATGACTGGAGATTGATTGTACCAAGTATATAAACATCGGTTACGCAAAGTTGAGATATTCCGATATAGAGATGTTTGGGGTGTAAACTGCATTTCAATAAAAACCTAAATGTGCTGTATCGTATAAGGTCTAGCCAGTTGAGTGGCCTGGATATAAATTTGAATTCATCCTCATATTAACCGTAACACTCTAAGACAATTCGATCTTTGTGACATGGGGCGTTGTCTTGCTGGAAGATTTCATTTCCAGTTAGGAAGACAGACTCTATATAAGGGTTCAACTGATCCGCAGTTATATTCTGATAATTCACAGCTTTCATGGTCTATTCTACCTGAACTAAGTGTCCCAGAGCCACCCATGAGAACGTCCCCCAAAGCATAATACCTCCAAGACCACAGCCTGTATATGACTTGCTGTACATGGGAGGAACAACGGTATGCTTAAATGACCATTCACCCTGGTATCACCACCAACGTGTGATGCTTCCGACCAGGCAACACTTTTTGCTTATCCAGACTCGATGTTACTGGGACCATTGTAGGCGTTGTCCACAATGACATTTCGTCAACAAAGCCACAAAGGGCAATAGTACTCTTATTGCTTTAGAGCCCGGCGTTATAATAAACACTTACCTAAACATGAGATATGTAGTACCTTTTTATTTATATTGTATATTGGTGATTATAATTTTTAGTTAAATAATCAAGGTTTTTGTTCAAGGCATTTCATTACAGTATTTAAAAACGTTCTGATATAATGAAAATTTTAGTTTGGATTTTATTTGTTTCATTTTTAGGTGATAAGTGCTTATTTGGCGCATATGACAAAAGTTGGGGTCCTTCTTGGCGGGGAAGAGAATGCTACCCGTCTCCAGATGCAAGACGTCCTAGAATTTAAAATGAAACTTGCTGAGGTGAGTAAATTTGATATTATTAATAACTAAAAAAGCAGTTATAAAATTGTTTAAGGATATGTAGCTTTCAAGCCTTTTAATACTGTTTGAAAAGGCAACGGCTCACAATAATTTGATTAATACATTTTAAATTAAATTAAAGAAAAAATTAAGTCGTATGCATGCATGTGTATTTTTATTCCTTATAAGGTTCAGATAGTTTTGAGTGCTCTAGCGGAATCGATTCAAACTTGCCATTAAAATGAAGCTTAAGGCTTATATTGAAAAATTGCTTTTTAAATTTTATTGTTACTCTTTTTGTAAAAAATTAATAATTCAATAAATGGATAGATAATGACGGTGGAGGTTTGTGATCCCGTGTTATATTTTCAATCCCGGGATTTCGGGATTACATTATCTAAACCCCAGGGTCCCGAGATTAGGATTGAACTATTTATTAAAAATACTTATACATTGGCACAGTTAAAATTGCTGAATGAAGCTGAATATATAATTAAAAATTGGTTTAATACCAATTTTTATAGAAGTAAATAAAAGCAAAACTTAATTCATCATAAAAAATGAATAAAAATAATACATAATGAATTTCTTAAAAAAAATCACTTCTTCATTTCGTGTGTTTCTGCAAATAATCTTTTAAAAAATACAGCTTACCCAGCGTTTTATCGTTTAAACAGGTTCTTCTTTTTGTTACAAATTGTCCTGCCAAAGAAAATGTTCGCATAGACTCTACTCTAGTAGATTTTATCGTCATTAAATAGGAGTATGTTCTTTTCAGGTAGTCACTACGTCTCCCTCCATTTTTAAAAAAAGAGACACTTCTTTTGGAATTTTTGAGGATAGTGTCTCAAATTTAATAGACTCCATTGGTGCATATTTATTTGATAACATTATCTAATTCTTTTGCTACGCTTAAAATTTATATGTCTACTGCTATGAATAAAAGAGAATTAAAACCAAAGAAGCAGTTATATGTGTATTAAGAAATCCCCATCGACAAATCTCCATACAAATAAACAACGGAAATCGGTCTCGACTACGTTATTACATATATATATATATATATATATGATATATATATAGATATATATATAGATAGATAGATATATACATATATATACATATATATATATACATATACATATATATACATATATATACATATATATATACATATATATATATGTATGTATAAATATATACTTTTATATATGTGTATATATTTATTTATTTATTTCTGTTTATGTACTAAGGGACATTCTATTTCACACAAATTAAAATACTTATTTGCAAAATTTTCCGAATGAATTTAATATTTTTTCCATATTTATAACATTAATATTTTATATAAATTTTTTTATTTGTATAAGATAAATTGATCACTCAGTGTATATATAAATAATTATAACTTGCGAATACTTACATTTGATAAACGGCTTAAGAGAACCTATAAATAAAAATTTTATCCACGTCTTATTATTTTTTGTATATGAAAAGTTATTTATTGTCTTTGAACCAATAACTTGCACTGTCAATGTATACTTATTATAGTTTACATATATACAGCGAATATGATTAAAAGATTTTAAAATACGCGAATTAATGAAGCACTTTATAACACGTTCACAACTATCAAATTAACTATACCGAGGCGTATATGTGATTTAAAAATTCACTAACACACTAAATGTATAATGTACCTATCCCGAATATATTTCTATAGTGTGGTGTGTACACGTACTTGTTACATGTACGCTCAAGAACCAAAGCATTATGACCACCTGTCAATAACGAGTTGGTCCACCTCTGGCGCGCAACACAGCTTCAAACAGCCTTGGCATGGATGTCACAAGTGCTTGGTAGATAGCCGGAGATAGCAACGGTCACGCAAATCCGAGATATTGTGAATTGATGGTCTTTGAACTCTGAGCTGCTGTCCCATGACATCCCAAATGTGTTCAATCGGATTGAGATCCGGTGAGTTAGGTGGCCAGGACATTAACTGGAATTCAGCATCATGTTCCTGGATCCACTCCAACACAATTTTAGCCTTGTGACACGGGGCGTTGTCCTGTTGGAACATTCCATTTCCAGCTGGAAAAACAGAGGCCATGTAAGGGTGCAACTGATCCGCAATGATGTTCAGATACCCTGTAGTATTCATGGTCTGCTCTACCACAACCACGGGTCCCAGAGACGCCCAAGAGAACGTCACCCAAAGCATAATACCGCCAACCCCGGAGTGTGTATGACCTTCTGTACATTGAGGGAGCAACTGTTCACCTGGAAGACTACGTATCGTGATACGGCCATCGGCGTGATGAATTAAAAACCATGATTCATCTGACCAGGCAAATCTCTCCCACTGATCCATTTACCAGTCGCGATGTTTCCGGAACCAGCGCAGGCGCAGTTGGCGATGACCCATGGTCACCAAAGGTACACGAGTAGGACGTTTGCTGCGTAGCCCCATATCCAACAGTCTCTTCTGAACAGTATACTTCGATGCTATTCTACTAGGCCCTGCATTGTATTGGACTGTCAGCTGAGCCACTGTCTGGCTCCGGTTCTGCTTCACCATGCAAGTCAGTCTCCGTCGACCTTTTTCTTTGATAGCGTGTGGACGTCCAACACCATGTCGTCTACTGCCGGTTTCACCGTCATTCATCCACTTTGCATAAGTACTAACTACTGTAGATCACGAACAACCCACGAGTCGAGCAGTTTCGGAAATACTTGTTCCGAGTCTTTGAGACATTACAATCTGCCCTTTGTCAAAGTCGCTTAGATCCGCAGCCTTTCCCATCACACACAGAAGTAAGTGAAATCATCATTCTTCAGACTCTCCAGCAGCAGTTAAGTACCACTTCTACCTGATCACGTGCCTTTCACGTCATCCAGACGAGTTCATTGCAAAATGTAGGGGTGGTCATAATGTTTTGGCTCTTGAGTGTTTATGCTACTGTCTACTTTTTGATTCATCTCTGTTTTAAGAATAATTTCTTCCAATATAATTTTTTTAACTAAGTTGAATATTGATAAATTACATTTTTATTATTGAATGTCACTAAAATCTTTACTGTTTCTTATTGTATTAGATTTTGGTTCCAGATGAAGAGCAAGCAGACCACAACAAGTTGTATAGAAAGCTTACCGTCAGTCAACTTCAAGAGGTGGCTCCGTTTATTTATTGGAGGCATTATTTTAACTCAGCCTTTAAGCAGGTAGATCGTGAAATAAAGTCCTCTGAACCAGTCATGGTTTTGGCATTAGATTACCTGAAGAAATTATCCAAACTCGTCACTCAGTATCTTTCAAATGCACAAGGACAAGTGTAAGTTTTACATGCAATTGATTTTCTCAATTTTTATCTTAAACAAGTTGTTATAAAATGAATTTCCTCAAGTTTTGGAATATTGTTTCAACATTAAGGTATGTCATGCTAATGAATCATTGAT
>BMAO01006829.1:0-31013 GCA_019973975.1 Trichonephila clavata
AACTTACAATAAAGCATCGAAACGGGTGAAAATGAATGCGATTCGAGGTAGCAGTCTTCATTTAGAGAACTTAGGAGAATTATTAGGTTCAAACGCAATGCAATCATAACGGTAATATGAAAAGCGAATTCGTTGCTGATGCATGTCTAATTTTTCGGTTTTTTACGTTTACTCGGATCTAATTTCACCTCAAAATTGTGGAGATACACAAGCTCCTTTATTACGAATCGTTCGAACTAAAGGTGAAGACGGGGAAACGATTAGTCAATATTATGATAGACCTCAATACTTACCTTTAGTGAGACACTCGTTTCAGACGATTCAAGCTGAACTGAGACTCAATTCAGGTGATTTTGTTCCCTTTGAAAGAGGTAAAGTGATCATAGTGCTTCATTTTCGCATGAGACAAATACTATAAATAAAGCAGTGCTTTTCTCATACCCTCATTTGAAGATAAAAGCGCCAAGATGAGCTTACCATACGTTTGCTGTACTAAAAGATTTGAGGACCATTATGCAGGTCAGATCGGCTCGGGTCTGACTCATTACAAGGGCATTAGTTTTCAAAAGGGTTATGGAATCGGAGGAATATTTCGCCGATTGTTTAGAGCGGCCTTACCTTTTTTAGTAAAAGGAGGTAAAACTATTGGAAAAGAAGTATTAAGGACAGGGAGTCGTGTTGCCTCTGATGTATTGTCAGGAGAAAAATTTAAAGAAGCCGTAAAAACAAGAAGCAGAGAAAGTGGGAAAAAATTAGCTCAGAAAGCTATTGATAGAGTTCAATCTATGGTGGGGAAAGGACAGTATAAAAGAAAGTGTAAGAAACAGAAAAAATTCATTTCATCCAAAGCACGTAAAGTGAGTGTACGCGATATTTTCGATTCGTAAAAATGGCATTTATTCTCAAAGATTCTCCTGAAT
Source organism: Trichonephila clavata (assembly GCA_019973975.1). Classification (NCBI taxonomy): domain Eukaryota; kingdom Metazoa; phylum Arthropoda; class Arachnida; order Araneae; family Nephilidae; genus Trichonephila; species Trichonephila clavata. The sequence continues at coordinate 921 of BMAO01006829.1, forward strand.
GTGTTAAATCTGAATTGGAACTTTTCAACTTACCCGGTACTCAAACAGTTATTCAAGATGGGCAGTGGAAACAATTTCACCCTCTTTCTAACGTTTTCGATAACGCACCTGTAGAATTTCACATTTCTGGAAGTGCAGAAGATTACATAGATCTCAGTCAAACACAATTATATGTAAAAGCGAAAATAGTAAAAGTGGACAATACACCTATTACTAAAGATGATACTATAGGACCTGTGAATTTATTTCTACATTCATTATTTTCTCAAGTAGATGTATCCTTAAATGATCGCGTGGTTTCCAATTCCAGTAATACATATCCCTACCGATCTTATATTGAAACTCTCTTAAACCATGGATACGACAGCAAAACTTCCCAATTAACGGCTGAACTATTTTACAAGGATTCTGATGATGGTCTCAAGAAAAGAACTGAATTTTTTAAAGAAAGTGCAACTGTAGACATGATTGGTTGCATACATTCAGATTTATTTCATCAAGATCGTCTTTTACTCAATTTAGTGGATTTAAAAATAAAATTAATACGAAGCAAACCCGAATTTTGTTTGCAAGGATCTGTAGGATTTAAAGTTGTTTTGGATCATGTTTCTTTATTCATACGAAAAGTTCGCGTGAATCCTGGAGTTATTCTTGGTCATGCGAAAGCGCTGGAAAAAACAAGTGCAAAATATCCCATTAACCGAGTTCTGTGCAAAGTGTATTCGATTCCTAAAGGAAGCATGTCTTTTATTCAAGATAACATATTTTCAGGCCAAATGCCGAAAAAAGTTTTTGTAGGATGTGTTGATAATGAAGCTTTTCACGGCGCATTTTCAAAATCTCCCTATGAGTTTAAACATTTTAATTTAAATTTTGTTGGAGTGTATGTGGATGGACAACCGGTGCCTCACAATCCATTAGAACTCGATTTTTCTAAAGATCAATACATACGTGCCTATCAAACTCTATTCGTTGGGACAGATCGAATGGGTCAAGACAGAGGTATATTTATTTCTAGAAAAGAATATAAAGATTCAAATACATTATTTGGATTTAACCTCTCACCAGATTTATGTTCCTCAGGAGAACATTTAAGTTTGATAAAACATAGCAATTTGCGATTAGAACTAAAATTCAGCAAATCTTTAGAACAAACCGTATGTGTTATCGTTTTCGCCGAGTTTGAAAATTTAATCGAAATAAACAAATCGAGAAATATCTTGTATGATTTCGGAAATTAAAGAATGGATGGAATGCAACTGTTTACAGTCTTATCTCAAGAGAAGGCCACGTCCCCCTATTTCCAAGGTGTTTATTCTAGAGATACAATCCCTCCTCTGCAAGAAAACATGTGTGCTATTGTAAATTCTGATGACTCATCGCAGCCTGGAACCCACTGGTTAGCATTATTTGTGAATGATAAAAGAGAATTAGAATTTTATGACTCGTTTGGACAACCTCCTGCATTCTATAACATTAGTACTACTACCTATTTAGATGTATTATGGAATTCCAAAGTGTTTCAATCACCAACATCCAATGTTTGTGGACAATACTGTATTTACTTTTTATTCAAACGCAGCCAAGGCTATTCTATGCATTATATTTTAAATCAATTGTATATAAATGATTTTATTATGTATCAATTTGTAAAGAAGCGATATGGTGTAAGATTTGTGTTTAGAAAATAAAAAAATAAAAAAAAAATGGAATGAAACTAAATATTTGTGTCTTTTATTTTTTTCTATTATATTCTTTTATTTTTCCCTAAAAAAATTACTATTTTTTTTTTCTATGATAAATTTTTTTTTCTCAAAAAAAAAATTAATATAATTTTTATAATAATTTTCCCCTTAAAAAATTCATATTTTTTTCTATGATAAAATATTTTTGTTCCCTAAAAAAATTAATATTTTTTTTCTATGATAAATTTCTTTTTCTCAAAAAATTAATATAATTTTATTTAATTATCATCTATTTGAAACTTTTAAATTTTATTAAATAAGTATATTTTCACCTGCAAAAGAAAACTGTTCAAATCATAAAGAGACATTTTTTTTAAATCAAATGATTATCATTTATTTCAAAGTTTCAACCATGCATTTCTGCGAGCATACATTATTGGTTTTTTGATAATTTTGTTATTCTTATACAATTTTTTATTTACATCTAGATGTTTCGGTAAATTTACATCATTCAAAGCACTTAAAAATACATATCTTCCTTCAGGTGCCGATTTTCGGTTCCGTAGAAAATCATTTACGAGGAATACAATATTACTTCCTGGAATAACAGTATTTTTGTAAATAATTTCACCATCAGAATTCCAACTGAAAGATTCTTGAAGCTTTAAAAACTGGAAAATATCTTTTGCTTTTTCTTTATACCTAGGTGGAACAATTCTAAAAATTTTATCCTCTAACACTCCTTTTTCTGTCTTCACATTCTGCCCTTTCTCTGTCTTCACTATTGAACCTTTTAGATTTTCGTTTAATGATTCCATTTCTTGATTTTCCGATACAGATGTTTCAGTTGGAATTGATTCGGACTCTTTTCGATTTTCAACAGAAAAATGTGTATATTTTTGTAAAACTTGTAGATAGAGTATTGCTTTTTCTTCTTCAGTTAAATCCTTATTATGGAGAATGTTTTTCATACGTTGATCAAGTTCCGATAAGTGTTCCGCTACTTGAGCTCTTTCTTCGGGTACCAGTACAAATTTTTTGCTAAATTCCATTTTGAATTAAAGAGCTGATAACGGAAATAGCTGCTGGTAATAAAATAGATAGGAATCCTTCTCCTTTTTGAATTAAAATTTTCTTTTTCTCGTAAAGAGGTGTTTTTTTGTTAGAAAGCTTTCTTAAGCTTTCTTTATAGGGAGATAAGCGATTTTTTTAATTTTAGTCAACGATATGTTACCACATAAAACATTCAGCACGCACTCACACAAAGTTTTTATTTCTTTCTTTGAACACTTTTTCAAAATAGATTTTGAGTTTTTTGTTTTAGAAATTAATTTTAAGAGCTCTAAAGTTTGTTCAGAACACACTGGCATCTTGCGAACTAATGAATATTCATCTAACAATTTGAATCTATTTATTTGTTTCAAAGTAATGGGTTATCGAGGTTGATATACATAAAAAACATCTCCAGGAAACATACCTGTGCGCACACGCAAGGATTCATCAGTTTCAGGTTTTAAATCAATAAGTAAGTATCCGTACGGCTTTGATGTGGTATCTGTGTAACATTCTTGAAAAAATTTCACTTTACGAGGATATAATTGGCGCCCTAAATGTGTAATTTGGGATTGATCTCTTCGATTCTTAAATAATACAAGATAATGAGCGTTTAAGGAAATTTCTCTAATTTCTTTCCCTTTATGAAAAATATTCTGTACCACAAAAATTATACTCAAATTTCTGTGATGTGAATATTTTACAAATAATTTTGTTAATTGGGGATCATTCCCTAACTCGCCCATAAGATCATCTATAACAATTAACGCATCCGAATACTGGTGCACATTAGATGGAATACCTTCATGAAAGGAAATATTCGACATTTCTTCATATAACTTTTGATAAACCCCATAACACCAAACTATTTTTTAGGAAAAGGTTTAATCATTTTATTTTCAATTAATTTTTTAACGAACTGACTTTTACCGCTACCAGATGGTCCAGCCAAGATTAAAGTAAATGGATGAACCAATTTGAGAGAATCCATGATTAAACTAATAATTTTTATCAATGCTGCTGCTATTTATACTACGAGACAGTTAATTCTATAAATTTTATTTTGCGTGATAACAAAAAGAAAATTCATAAATTCTTATCCCTGCCCATAATCATATTATGTTGTATCCTGCATTTTCAAGTTTTGATTCATTATCAGATAAAAGTGAGACCATTCAGTACAGTATTTTCTCATAGTATTGTAACAAGGTAGCATTGATCCCCTATTTATGTCTAGTTTGATGGATTAGAGCAGCTTGGAGGCAAAACACGTGGTTTTCATTGTTTCGTCTCGACGTCAGTGGGTCTGTGGTTTGAATGGGCAGGACGAAACCCCCTGCTGATCTATTCACATACCCTGTCTGACTTTGTAGACTGACGCCTCGGAAAACGGCGGGTGGTAAGGGGTCGGAGCGTGACGTGTGCAGATTTCCACTGCGCCAACCAATGAGAAGTGATGAGGGGCGTGTACTATCCACCCCCAGGAGTTTAAAAGGAGACCGCGTTGATAACATGTTTCAAATAGCCCATTCGCTCCGTCGAATATATGTACAGTGCCTGATCGTCACAGTGTAGCAGAACACAAAATTTGTTTGAAGATTTAGTAGTGAGTAGCAACGTTCTAAAATTTCTACGGCTTCATTATGTCTACTTGCAATATTTGTGGAAAAAACTTCGTTCGGCAAAGTGATTTAAAACGACACATTGACTCTGTGCATTCAACAGAGAAAATTGTATGTGAGTTTTGTGATACATCCTTTACCCGTAAAGACAACTTATTGAATCATTTGAAAAATAAAAGCTGCGAAAGAAAGTTGGAGAATGAAGCGGGAAAAAGAAAGAGAGTGGATTTGTCTGTTTCAAATAGGAAAAAGAAAACACAGTTGTCCACATCTGCTGAAAACTCTACGGCTGTTCCTGAAAACTCTACGACTTCCCCAGAACATTCTGATGCAGTTCCTGAAACCTTTACGGCCGTTCCTGAAAATTCTACAGCTGTCCCAGAACATTCTGCTGCTGTTCCTGAAAATATCTCCTTACCACCAAAAGAAAGAGAGAGTGCTTTTCAAAAAGCTTATAAAACATTTGATCTCCATAATAACGATAGTTCACTGGGGATAAAAGAGTTTCTACTCTTGAGAAAAGAAGAGACACTCTTAATTTTTCACAATGAACTCAAAACTTACAAATCCTTGAAAGTGAGTAAATGGGTTCATTGCATTTACTCGAAAGCGACAGATGCCGGAAAAATGATAAAAAACGTTGAATTTAAAACGCCGAATAATGAAGTATTACAAGGAACTAATCTCGCCAGCCTTTATGACAACATGTCTGAGAAAATAGTGAAAGAAAGTGAGGATTTCGAGGGTAAAGACTCGGGCTGGACACTGGACGAAATCTTAAGACTCGAAGTCCGCACAAACCGTTATTCTCCATTCAGAGGTTCATCATCCTTCATCGAGGTGCCGAAGCAGATCGCTGAAACTAAGGCAATCATCAATGTCATCAATAATGAGGACTCTCAGTGCTTCATGTGGTCTATTCTCGCAGCTCTTTACCCCAACACCAGCAACCTCAACAAAACGTCAAGTTATGTCCCCCACATAAATAAGTTGAACTTTGATGGAATATCCTTTCCAACACCGCTTAACGAGGTGAAAAAATTTTCAAAAATGAACGATATAGGAATAAATATTTATTCTTTTGAAGAAGATTTAAAAATATTTCCTCTCCTCATCAGTGATATAGTGTGTGATAAACATATAGATTTGCTTTACGTAAAAAATGGAGAGTTTGGACATTATTGTTTCATTAAAAGCTTATCTCGACTTGTTTCCAAACAACTCTCAAAACATCATCATAAAACATTTATATGTAAAAGATGTTTAAGTGCTTTGCAAACAGAATACAAACTTCTTCAGCACAATGAGATGTGTATACATAAAAGTCCTGCAAGAGTAGTAATGCCGTCAGAAACTAGTAAGTTTTTAAAATTTAAAAATTTTCAACATTGTTTAAAAATACCCTTTGTTGTATATGCGGATTTCGAGTGTGTAACTAGGAAAACTGATACTTGTGGTCCTAATCCAAACTTTTCATTTACTAATATTTATGAAAAACATGTCCCGATAGGTTTTTGTTATTTTATCAGTTATCAAGGGGGTATTATAAAGATCCAGTAGTATATAGAGGTATTGATGCCCCAAAAATTTTTATTGAAAAGTTAGAAAAAGATGCAATAGAAATGGATAATATTTATAAAAAACTAAAACCATTATTACCTCTTACTGAATCAGAAAAGCAATTGTATGATAATGCTAAAAATTGTTATGTTTGTGATCAAACCTTTCGCGAAAACAATATCAAGGTTAGGGATCATAACCATGTGACTCAAAAATTTAATGGCCCTTGTTGTAATAGTTGTAATTTAGCAATGAAAACCCCTAAATTTTTGCCTGTTTTCTTCCATAATCTTTCTGGGTATGACGCCCATATTTTTATTAAGGAGTTAGGATACGATAAAAAACAAATTAATTTAATTCCGAACACCGAAGAAAAATATATTTCCTTCAGTAAAAATATTTCAAATGATTTTCAGTTAAGGTTTTTAGATTCTTTCAAATTCATGTCTTCTAGTTTGGAAAATTTGATAAAAACACTAAAAAAAGATGAATTTAAATATATGAAACATTATTTTGATTCAGAAAAAATAGATTTACTTTTAAGAAAAGGAGTTTTTCCGTATGATTATTTTGATAGTTTTGAAAAGTGTAAAGATTCTTGTTTACCACCTATTAGCAAATTTTACAATAAACTAAATGAGGAGCCTATAAGTGTAGAGGATTATAATCATGCATGTAAAGTATTTAATGAATTTCATTTAAATAATCTTGGTGAATACTGTGATCTATATGTAAAAACAGATGTCCTATTGTTAACAGATCTCTTTGAAAACTTTCGGAAAATATGCATGCAAACTTATAAACTTGACCCCTGTTGGTATTTTACCACCCCAGCTTTATCATGGGATGCTATGTTATTACATACTAAAGTAGCTATCGAACTGTTCACTGATTACGACATGCTTCTTTTTATAGAAAAGGGTGTAAGAGGAGGTATAAGTCAGTGCTGCAATCGTTATGCTATAGCTAACAACAAATATATGTCTAATTTTAACCCAGATGATGAGATAAAATATTTAATGTACCTTGACGCAAATAATTTGTACGGTTATGCAATGAGTAAATATCTACCCTTAAAAGATTTTGTTTGGAGTGATAAAAATTTAACCGAACAGGATATTTTAAATTTATCAGATGAATCCGATGTAGGTTACATCTTGGAAGTAGATCTTGAATATCCCTCCGATTTGCATGACAAACATTCAGACTTTCCCCTTGCCCCTGAAAATAAGCCCCCACCTAATTGTAAAGAACCTAGACTTTTAACTACTTTGGAATCCAAAACAAAATATGTTCTCCATTATTCTAATTTAAAGCTATATTTAAAATTAGGGTTAGTCTTGAAAAAAACTCATCGAGTTTTAAAATTTTTTCAATCTCCTTGGCTTAAAAATTACATAGATTATAATACTAAATTAAGAACTAAAGCTGTAAATGACTTTCAGAAGGATTATTACAAACTAATGAATAACAGCATATTCGGGAAAACGATGGAAAATGTAAGAAGAAGAGTAGATATACGTTTATGCTCAACAGAAGAGCAGGCTCGAAAGTTAATAGCGAAATCAAATTTTAATCGACGCACAATATTTTCTGAAAACTTAATGGCCGTCCATCTAAAAAAAACCCAAATCAAATTTTTGAAACCAATACAGGTAGGAATGGTAATTTTAGACTTATCAAAAGTTCTAATGTATTCTTTTCACTATGAGTACATGAAGCACCGTTACGACTCGAAAGTAAGGCTCATGTATACAGACACCGATTCCTTTATCTATGAAATAAAAACTGATGATTTTTACAGTGACATGAAAAATGATATTAACTTATATGATACTTCAGATTATGATAAAAACAACATTTACAATTTACCTCTAGTGAACAAAAAAGTCATCGGGAAAATGAAGGATGAAAACAAGGGAAATATTATGACAGAATATGTAGGATTAAAATCGAAAATGTATGCCTACAAAACAAACCATAAGATTGAAAAGCGGTTAAAAGGAATTAAAAAACAAACTATAAAAAATAAAATAACATTTGAGGACTACAAAGCCTGTCTTTTTAATCAAAAATTAAAATATGTTGACATGAACTTAATTAGATCCAAATTTCATTCAATACACTCCATAAAGCAAAACAAACTTGCTCTGTCCTATAAAGATGACAAAAGGTTTATTAATGATGATGGCATTACTACGCTTGCCCATGGACATTGGTCATTGATGAATTTAGACCTATTCGATGAGCAGTAAGACATAAAATCCAATGATGACACAATAATGTGATTTTTGTAATGTAAATAAAAGATTGTAATGTGAAATGGAATGCTGCTTTTGTAAATAAACAACTTACTTTGTATCTTTTTGTGTAATCCTTATACTGAAATCAATTTTATAATTTGTTGTTCTCCTGTAATGTATATATATATATATATATATATATACAATTGTAATGTAAAACGCAATACAAGATGTTGATTTCTGAATAAACAATTTACTTTGTATCTTTGCTGTGTATGTGTAATCATTATACCGAATTAAAATTTACAATTTGTTATTAAAACAATGTATAATAAATATTTTTTTTTATTTCTATTCAATTAAAAAATATTTTAACTAAATGGTTATTGCAATGAATAGTTATACAATTTATACTCTTTGGAAAAGGCAAAGAGTTTGCTTTAAGCACATAAACATAAATTTTTCCTTTCTTTTATACAAAATATATTTAAAATATCACTTATGCTTAACATACTAAGATAATTTGTTTGAAAGATGTATACTGATATTTATCTTTTAAAATGAAACTATTTCAACATAAATTAAACTAGAAAGCAGTATGAATAAAATTAACAATATAACCATATTTATAAAAAAAAAAATTATTCTTTTTGCTTCAGATTTATAAAAATAAACTTTTTTAAAGCCAACAATGTATCCATCCGCTCTAAGCATTGAGATAATTTCTGACGTAGAATTCAGTCGCCGTCTTGTAGAATCAAGATCAGACAAGCTAAGACAAGTTCAATCGTAAACCGTTCACACGCTGATTACGAGTATTCTACGTCACATTTTTACTGTGTATGTGTAATCATTATACCGCATTAAAATTTACAAATTATTAAAATAATATAAGTGAAATATTTTTTTTTATTTCATTTTAATTAAGAAAATGTCGCCATCTGCTTCGCCTGCAAAATTAAATTCATGAGATTATAAACCTAAGTTTTCTTCAGGTCTGCATGCCTTCATAGGACAATGGTTAGCGTAACTGAAAAACTATTGTCCTATGGAGACATTTTGTTCTGGGGCTGTGAGTTTGAATCTGGATTTATTATTTTTTTTTTATTTGAGCGTTATTTTTTCAATCATTTTAAAATCTAATAATTAGTGTATAGTTTAACCAATAGGTGGCGCCATGAGCACTTTAAACATTTCAATAAACTTTTTTTACACATTTAAAAAACAACTCAACTTAGCAGCAGGAGGGAAACAACTCAACAGCAGGTGAAAACAACTCAACTCCCCCCATCAACTCGAAAACCAAAACCATAGCAGGAGGGAAACAACTCAACTCCACGCAGCATCCACAGAAGGGAAACAACTCCGCGCCTGCGCCTGTACCTCCACAGGAGGAAAACAACTCAACTCTGCGCCTGTGCCTGCGCCTTTACCGCAGAACCGGCTTTTCTTACCTACTTAGCATATTATATCTTTTTCGCTACTTTAAAAAAAAGAATGTTTTTTTACAACTTTTTCAGACTAAACGGTTATTCCATACGGATGGAATGGGGCAATATGTACCGTTTAAGTGTGATGATAATTCAGGCAATTTCATTTAGTTCTGGGCTTAACTTTAGCGCCGAAAAACCTGTGTCATGATATGAACTTCAGATAGATTGTAACCGCCAACGTTAGTGGGTGATACTTAAGTTTATCCACCGTATTAAATTTGTGAAACTGTGCATAATGTTTGTTTATAATTATTTCTTCTAAACTTTTGTGGTTTGTAATAATGCATGTTTGCGTAATGGAACAACTGCCCATCTTGAAAGGCCTAAAGCTACTATTTTTATTGTTGTGAACCACTTTTAAAGATATTTATTTTCCATAAAGTGTATTTCATTTCATGCTCCTGATTAATCTTACTTGTACTATCAGCATAAAAAAAGCTTGATTCCACTCTACAAACCTTCTTGCTGTATCTAAAAAAATTTTGCTTCTCCATGTTGTTATTCTTAGAATTTTATGCTATTCTTAGAGGCAATAATGGAAAAACATTTGTTCATATTTTGGTACAAAATAGTTGCAATGACCTTGGGTTTACACGTTTGCTTTTCCTTATTCTTGCTAACCTGAATGTTGGTGGTATTATCAATCACGGTTGTGCTTAGGCTACAATTCATTTCATGTTCATATCATGACAACAGATGGTAGTCGGCCCTAAAGTAAGAAAAGCTATTAACCAAATCATCATCTGAATATCAGTACACTTTAGCGGTACATCTTGCCTATTTCCATCCTAATAGCATTACAATTCAGTCTGAAAAAGTTTGCCTTCTTCGTAATTCCATGTAGTAAAATAGTACAAAAATATAGCCTATAACAAAAAGAAAAAGACACTCACTTCAAACTAATTGGGATTGTCATTATCCTGATTTTCATCACACCCAAATTGGTGACATGTAAATCACTCCTGGATATCAAAATAACAAATATTTTTTTTTTTTTGAAAAAGAAAGAATTATAAGATTTTGGTGGGAAATAGCACGATTTGCATGGTCCAAATTTTGACTGTGGTGATGTTAATACACAAGAATACAGATTTTTATTTACGTATAAGATTTTCTGACATGTTCCTTTTTTTCTGTGGTGTTTATGGTAGTTTCATGTAAATCAGACCTTTGCTTATCTATGTAAGGTTGCTTTTCGGTTTGAATTGGTGTTTACTAGGTTACTTCATATATATTTACGTTTATTTTATTCATGTTTAAATTTTTTATATTTTAAGGTTTTCTGGCAAAATTAAGGCTTAATTTTCTTTTGTTTTCTATAACCTTTTAATTTAAATTATGCTATATTTTCTATTTTAGTGTCTCACATATGCAAGTTGGCAATTGTTGCAATAATACGTCAGTACCTTTTCTTTTTGTTATAAGCTATATTCTGGTACTATTTTGCTACATTGATGAAACATGGAATTTGCCGATAAAGGTAAAAAGCAATAACATTTTTTGGAGCTTACGTATTATTGCAAAAATTGCCAACTTAATTAATAACTCGCCAAATTGGCAACCATATGCTTCATTTCATGTAATGTCTCCAATAGGTTGCGATAATATGTAAGTACCATAGAAAATGACACTCCATTCCAACTAATTGGGATTATCAGATTGCCGATATCATGATTTAAGTTAGAATTTATGATACTTGCATATAAGCATCATCACAGCCAATTTGGTGCAATCCTAATCGCTTCTTGATATTAAAACAACAAAGATTCTTACATGTTTTTATATAAAAAAAATGATTCACATTTTGTTGGGATTTGCTTAGTGCCAGTTTGGTTGTAGTGATGCTAATACGTAAGAACACGAAGGCTAATAGGAATTTTTATTTACGTATGAGATTTTCTGACATATTTTCCAACATGTTATTAAATAGATTTTGGTATATGTTCTACATGCTGCTTATTTTATTTTTTCTCCTCATAGTTTTTATAACCGATAAGTACTCATTTTTTGATCTCATGGAAAGATGGTTAACTTTATTCATCAAGAAGATCTTAGAAACTATTGATGTGATTGAATGCATAACAATGTAATTTTCTTTTGCACTTCAAAATTCTGAGTTGATACAATTTTTTGTTGTGTTGCATTATGGTTTAATTTTCCTTCTGACAATCAGTTCTTCATATAGATTTTTGAAGATTTTATACATATGCATTGTATATATTTGTTACATATGTATACATTTCTATCACTTTTTTTTTTGGTTGAAAAAAAAGATTATTGCTTTTTTTCCTTCATCAGCAAATACCATGTTTTCATCATTACAGGAAAACGCTTCAGATGCTGATTAATGTTGATCAGATTTTTTGTCACATGGCATATCATGGCTTAATTTTGCTTCTGACAATCTTCAAATATATAAATTTATTTATACCATTTGTGATCCAAAAATGTTTGTGGAAAAAAGATGCAGCTTGATACGATTTTCTCATATTTCTCTTTGGATTTCTTTAAAATTCAATGTTGATGCGATTTTACTTCTCATGACATCAAGGTTTAATTTTGCTTCTGATATGTTCCTTATTTAGTTTTATGAAGATCATATAATTTATACATATGCTGTCCATATATGATATGTTTCAATGATCACTAATTATTTATCATTGTATTTTCTCATTTGTTTGTTCTTTATGACTGAATAACAAATATTTTTTATCGAAATATTGCAAAAAAGTATTGTTTAAAAATTAATTTTTTATCATCAAGGTTTAGTATTTCCTCATTAGGTTCATAATTGTTTATTTTTTTATGTAGCACTTTTTAATCTGTTTTAGATGGGTTTTTTTTATTTTGGTTCTTGCTAATTTAATTTTTTCTCTATTGTATTACCTCTAAATTTTATATTAAATCTAATATAGATGCTGGATAGTATTACATCAATTCCTCATGTAATTTAATGCGACAGTGAATTTAACTTAATAGTTTAACTTCTATTTTAGATATTTTTTAAAATTTTAGTTTGAACTAATTTAATTTTTTCCAATTGAAGGCTTCCTAATATTTTATTTATGATAGTATTTTAGTGAAATGGTTTATCATAATTAATTTTTCCTTCTGATTTATATATTTTATGTTATTTTACTCATAGTTCCCATAGCAGAAATATACTACTATTATCACTTTTCCGTTAGAATTTGTATTTATATTTTCATTCCTATTTACCTTTTTAGCATGTTAATTTTCTCTCTTACATTACATACTTCATATGAAATCATTCTTAACTGTTAAGCAAAATTTCAATATGAACACTCATGAAAAAAATAACTTCTAACTTTTAGATACACTGCCCTGTAATGGCTCAAAAAATCTTCTTTAAAATATATCATGTTTGCAAAAAAAAGCTGGATTTTTTTTTAAAATTTAACCCGTGCGAAGAACGGGTACGACACAAGTGAACTCAGTATTGCCAACTTGGCGAGTTATTTTGAACATTGGCATTGGTGCAATAAAATCTAAGAACCTACATTTTCTTCCATTGAAAAAGGTTACTACTTTTCGTGATACTTACGTATTAGAGTCACTGTAGCCAAAGTGGTACTTTTTTCACCAAAATTTGATTTTTTTCCTTATAAGACACATAAGAATCTGTTATTTTGATATAGTGGTGTAAATTTTGCTGCGGTGACGCCAATACATAAGTACCCTTTTCCTTCATTAGTAGATTCCATGTTTTTCCATTGTAACAAAAAAGTAGAAAAATGTAACTTTAGAAAATGACACTCAATGTAAACTGAGATTAACAGATTGTCAATATTGTGATTTTAAGTTAGAATTTCTATTTACGTATAATATTTTTGTCATGCTTTTTTTTTTGTTCTGAGCTGCGTATGATAGTTTCATCAAAATCAAATCTTAATTTATCTATTTAAAGTAGCTTTTTGATTTGAATTAATATTATAATTTCAACATACTATATGTAAGGTTACTTTTATATTTTTTATTTCTTTTTCAATTTTAAATATTTAAGATTTTCAGTTATGTGCTTTTTTGTTGTTGTTCAGAGCTGTTTATGGCAATTTTATCAAAGTTAGGGCTTACTTTTTCTGTTTTAATAACCTTTTCATTTAAATTAATATTATAATTCCTATTTCAGTTCTGAACTAATACTCTATATTAGATGTATTACTGAGATGTTAGATAGTATTATATGAGGTATGGGTGCAATGCTAATTTAATTTTTTTTCAGTTGAATGCTTTCTAATATTTCTTATTTATGATAGCATTTAGTGAATCAGTTTATCATCATTCATTTTTCTTTCGGCTCATCTATTGCAGGTTATTTCACCCATAGTTCCCATAGCAGAAACTCACTACTGCTATCACTTTTCTGTAATAATTTTTATTTATATTTGCATTCATTCATATCTATTTACTCTTTAGCTTGCTAATTTTCTCTCTTACTTTGAAATATTTGTTTTTGTTAAATTATTATTTACTTTGAAGCCAAATTGCAATTTGTTTAAAATTGTTTCTAATGTGAACATTCATTTGGAAAAAAAATGTTTTTAATTTTTGGTTTTCTATTTTATACAGGGTTTTACTCACCCTAAAAAATATTATAATTGCTATGATAGAAGAATTTTTATTTTTAAAACTTAACCCGTGCGAAGAACGGGCATTTCAGCTAGTATTTATCTAAGTTTACGAAATTATTACGATGGCTCACAATTAGACCACTCGAATTATCTCCATTCGGCACAGTTTTACCGAGTTATCACGAACAAATTAACTTGATCATGCACGTTAAGACGTTATAATGCCAGAAATTACCTATTGCATGTATAAAAACTGTTTTCTTATCTCGTTTAAAATAATTTAATTTCAGCATCATTTTCAAATAAGTAACACGTTGTGGTCAAGATATATTTGTCCATTTAAAATGAAAGTATCTAGAGAATTAATAAATGAAGAATGATTTAATATATATGGCGTGAGTAGTGAAACGTGCTTTTAATTTATATTATTTTAAGAGATTTCTAATCCTCCCTCTCTTTGACTAAGTCTTATCTGAAAATATTTTATGAGAATGAGTCTAAAATTAAAAATAAGAATAAACAATTACTGATAAAATACTCGTTTTATTTCTCAATTTCAGTTCTTCAAACACATTTTCACAATTCGTAGAAAATCTAATAAATAGACAAATCTTTAAATAATTCCTTATCATAGGTTTAATATATATTAGAATAAATGATTCGTTCGGTTAAAGAAAACAAAAGTAAACATTTAATACACTTTGAAGCAGTAAAGGATGAACAAATGTTCTTTAAGATACAAAGCATTGGATGTTCTGAATAGAAGCAACTAGAGACTTAAGTCGAATGTTCTTTGGAGTTAAAAACAAAATCGTCGTTGATGGAACGGAGATTAGGAGCAGAAGTACTTAAAAACTGCTATTTTATTCTTTTAAGCTGTCAAAAATATTTTATGCTTAAACTTAGTTAGAAAATGGTTTAACTACTTAG
Organism: Trichonephila clavata; assembly: GCA_019973975.1. Classification (NCBI taxonomy): domain Eukaryota; kingdom Metazoa; phylum Arthropoda; class Arachnida; order Araneae; family Nephilidae; genus Trichonephila; species Trichonephila clavata. The sequence continues at coordinate 16,099 of BMAO01006829.1, forward strand.
AGGAAGGCTGTGTGTGTATGTTTGTAAGCTTAGTGCTTAATGCTTTTTACGAGAAAATATCCATCTGATATAGTACAGGTAACTGTTAAAACTGCATGAAAAAAAGTTTTTGAAAAATTTTATTGAAGTTAAAGATTCGTTTTAACAGGGATTAGTAAGAATCTTCTACATTACATAACATTTTGTCTTTTTTAAAAGAAAAGCTTTATCCTGTATCTAACTTTAAAAGTTTTAAATCAAATATTTAAGCAATTACTACAAAATTATAAAATAAATAACATTTATCAAGGAACAAAAGAAGAAAAAAATTTGCATCTACAGAAATATACAGAAAATCGCAGTTTCATAAAACGGTATTAAATTGTATACCTATAGTAAAGTTTTTAATAATAACGTTAATTTACTAATTTCACTTAATTACTGACGTAAATTTTTTAATATTTTTAGGAAGATTTAGTTTCAAAAACGACGAGTAACAAAATTTATTTTGGAATATGGATTAAACTTTTTTTTAAAATTTTACCAAATGATTTAACAAAATTCCATCTTAAGCAACTTTTTATCTACTTTTACCTTCATTTTTAAAGACATTTAAAAGTGAGAGTTGGCAGCATTACATTTTAGTTTGCGTTGTCAGTCTGTTCTGGCCTTCCATGAAAATCCTTTTGAGTGATATGGAAATTTAAATAGAGACTTGAAATATAAAGGATTATATAGATACAGTTATCCACCATACAGCGTTTATCATATCAGCGATCCGCAAAATATAAAATTATGTATTTAGTAGTCTATGAAATTATGAAGATGAGAGCGGCTCTGGACAATTAAATAGCTTTTATAATCCACTAGAGAATTAAAAATATTTTAAAATTGAAAATTGGGACAAATTTCTTAAACAGAAATGGTTTTTTTCCCTTTAATATTTCTAGTGGAATACAGTTGCAAGCGATGGCAATAATTATCTGATAAGGTTAAAATTCTATCCAAGGATATAAAATAATTGCTGGACTATACATTAAAGAAAGTTATAAGTACGAAATAAGTTACTTCAAATTCAGTTACTTCAGTATTCAGTATGGGGAAGATAAAAAAAAAATCCTCATTCGAACGACTCGTTAAAAAAATTATTTATATGTGGGATTAAGATGAGGCGATAGTTTATATATATGTATATATATATATATATATATATAGAAACTATCTCATATGGTTTCGAATTTTTGCTTAATTATAATTGTGTGATTTATACACACACACATATATATATATATATATAATCATTCAGAATAATATCTTTCTTTACAAATTGACGAGCTCTATGATATCAGCAATATAGCTCAAGAACTAGGATTTGTTCCTTTTACGGTAAAACCAAAATAATAAATCAATTTTTAATTGGCTCACAGCTAATAGAATGAGCAAAGGTATGGAATATGTTTTACTTTTCTTTTTCTTTTCATTACATTATGATAAATTAAACATAACATAATATGGGAAATATGTGTAAGAATCAGTGCTAACAGTGTTATATTCCAATGATTATCTCAATGGACTCAATTCATGTGACGTCATAGACACATGTTAATGATACCCACATGATTTTTAGCCAATCAGTTCAAAATCTCATGTGACGTCATAGTCACACAATAAAAGCAATCGTGTGTTTCAAGTTAATCAGCTTATACGCTTCGTTATTGCCAACTTCTGGTCTTTTCAGAAACTTTCTCTTAAAAAATACAAATTTGTCAACAACAAAGATACACTTAGATAGAGAAAATGCATTTTTATTTAAAAATGCATGCATAAAATAAAATTCTTTTTAAATTTTAAAATCTTTTGAAGAAATTTATTTTTTTAAAACATTTTTACCCAATTATAAAATGTGAAATTTCACTTAAGTTTTACAAATATAACAAGTGCAATTAGTTTGAAGTCTGTTTTGAATTCATTGGCGAACACGTGTTTGTTTTTATCACGTGATCGTCATAAATTGAGCCCATTAAACAGCTTATACGGCTTAGAGGTAACGTGTTCACCCTCGTAAACCTAAAGTTGTGGTTCAATCCCTGCGGCGGTCAGTAGATCTCCTATATGAGAAAACCGTGGTCACACACGCATATCGTATGATTATGTAAAATGTGTAAAAGATACCTTGAGTATCAATTTGGCTTTGTATTCTAGGCCAAATTAAATTATGGGAATATTAGCATCTGAGGAAAGCTTGAATTGGATAAGTTCTAGCGTCCAAATTTTGGTAGCTGGAACAGAAAATACATGGTGCCACGAATAAAATGGCTCTCTTACTTGGGAACTTGCCGCGTCTGCAAAGTCTTAACTGCCAAAATGCAGCCCATTTGATAAAGAAAGAGTTTATTACTTTAACGAAATAGAAAGTTCTTATCATCAGATCTATACACCATTATTCTTGTAAAACATGAATAATAGTGTAATAAAATTTGATAATATTTTATTATACGCTATGAATCTGTGATTTTTTAATCAAGAAAAAAATAAAAGAAGTTCTGAAGTTTTGCATTATCCTTACCCGATAATATATTTACGACTTTGACTTACTAAAATCTAAGCAATTTTTTCAAACAGTAATGAAAAAAGTACAAATTTTATAATTCATTAAAAATCTTAAGGGGTAATAAATTTACCTACATTAATAATTTCTTCCGTGAAATCATTTTCTCTTAATGTACTACTTTAATTATCTTTATTTTAATTTTCTTGTTTGCTTAATACAAAATTAATATTGAAAAAAATGGGTTCATTATATAACGGTATATGTGTTATTAAGTTAAACAGAAAGATATATAACAGATTTTTCCAGAAAAATAACTATATTTGCGTAGTATTTTGCTAGGAACAGATTACAATGTTTAATAAACTACATACATTTACACTCTACATTTGATGAATTTTTATGGCGCCCTTTTAAAGCAACTTTTACAACACCCAACACTAAAATAAACGCAATAAATCATAAATTCCTGAATATTATTCCAGGCGCCGAAGTGATGGTACATAATCTTTATTTTCAACAAAACTGGCACAGTCACATAAAGAGTCTGGCTTCCGTTTCAAACTCATGCTAAAATTCGGGACTTTCCCAAGTAATGAATCATCAGTTCTCCACCATAAAACAAAATTTATGGATGTTTGTTTTTAGTGTCTCTAATGAGGCATTTATCAAGGCTCAGAGAAAGATTCGAGATAAATACGAAGCCTAGGTTTTATAGCCCATGTGAAAAACTGAGTGTTTCTCCGTTGCAGATGCTATTCTGCCATAAAGCTGGGTTAGTCAATTTAAATATCTATGGAGCTGTATTTTAGTCCATCTGCTATTAAACAGATTTTATGATCTGGAAAATGAAACAAATTTTATTGAGACATATAAATTCAGAAAGGTGGGGAGGGGGAGAAAGACTGGCTTTTAAAATTATCTTCTAAAAAATGTTACAAATTATTTGATTCGTTTCTTGTGGGTTTTTTTTAAGGGATGCAGTGTACACAGATTAAAACTGATTTAGCTGACAGAAGTTGTGAATTGCATTTGAAACTAATGGGGCACCTTAGTTTAATTATTAATTTATTTTTATTAAACCAAGGATTAATAAAGCTGTGTCATGTTTGGATTTACTTTGGAGTGGAGGAATTTGTTTAGGGGATTAATTTAACTTGATCATGAATAACGTCAACCCAGAAAGTATGTATTTTAGTTTTGTTTTTGATTCTCATAATGTTACACAGACACAGAAATGCTAATTTCTTGCTTAAATATTAGGTTCCCGTTATTTTAAAATTATAAATTTAAATGATAGCTGTAGTGACACAGAGATATTATTTAAATTGTACTTAAGTTTTCTGATTGTTGTAGATAGTATGCCAGAAGCATATACAGACCTCCCTCATGAGGGGGGGGGTACATTCTAAAAATACATAGACGAAAGCGCCGAAGGATAAAATTGATGAAGAACAATTTAAAATCAGTTGGTACATGAGAGTTGAACCCTCACACCCAGTCTTTGTGCACGCCATTATATGCTGCATTATTAGGATTTATGGAATATTAGGCAAAACAATACTTGGTATCCAATAACCCATTTTAGAAATGGTACTACCTTGAATATGTTATTCCATGTCGCTTATGAGTGAAAAGAAATGTGTTTTTGAAAGAAAATGCGTTTCTTCCTTATTAAAACTATCTTTCTTCATAAATCTCTTGACAGTCCAATGACTAATTAAAATGGTCCCAAAACAATTAAAACGGAAATACGTACTTGAATCTAAGAGGTTATATTAACATGATTTATTCTTCTTAATACTTCTTTCTTTTTAAAACACATATGAAATTACATTATTTTTATGAAATTATATTACTAAAACTCAAACATGGGAGTACTTATAGGTATAAAAAGCAAATGCAAATCTGTAGAGTTATTTTACTGATATTTTTCATAATAATAATTATAGACGAAAAATTAAATTCAATATTAAATGACGTTATATCGCAAACAGTGAATTAATAGGTATATTCAGAAAAGCATAAAAAATAAAGAAAATATTCTATTAAAATTTCATCTTTACATTATAATGATACTTTTTACATAAAATTTAAAAGGAAAAAAAAATATATCATTATCGATACTTACTACCCAAACAAGGAGTTTTACACATTTATTATACTAGTTCTTATGAAAAATATTTAAATTAAGCTTTGAAATAAATTATAGTTTTACCAATCTCATTTTAAACTCCTGGGTGGGTTTTTATAGTTCCGTCGGAAACAATAAATACGGACGTACTAATGCAATGTAGAATGATTGCCCCGTGATATAAAAGAAAAAGTCACATAAATCGAAAAGTACAAGGTAAAAACTGAATTGAAACTTACAAAAATCTAATGACTTAGCCCTCAAATCTGTTGTTAGTGTTTTTTGAAACAGAAACTACTTAAAATAAAGTATATCACACATGGCTGGAATAAAATATCTTGTTGTTATTGTGCAAAATTTTATACATAATCAATGAAAATAACTAATATTAAAATAAAATTTCGAATGCGAAGAAAATGTTTTGCGAGGCTCAAAAAGAACAAAACTTCCTTTTTAATATTTGATACAATAATTGGGATTCATTGTAACGTATGAATAATAATTTGTTTATAAATAAAAATACTTTACTAAAATATAAAACTCTTAACATAGTTTTAAAAAAAAACCTGAATGGAACTAATTTCTATGCATAAAAGCATGTCCAAACTGCTGGTTAAGTTTTTAGTCAAATACTGTTGAAATTTCCTAGTTAAAATAAAGAAAGTATCCGTTTTTAAAAAGTATTCGCTTCTAAATATGAATACCTTGAATAGAGGGGAGTTTTATAAAGTCATTAAAAAGGAAGGTTTTTATAAAATAAACATTTTACTTTCAGGTTAAACTATAAATTTTTTTATTGCCATCATCCCTTTGAAAGCTGAAATATTCTAAGAAACAGCAGCAAAAATAAAAAAAAATAATTATCATCAAAAGAGTAAATTAGAGAGTGCAGTCTTTTTTTATGCTCAAGGAATCAATTAAACGACGTTCGCAATTAACAAAAGCCGAACTACTAATTTTACTCGTTGCTGTAATCTAAAGGGCAATTTCATTTCTAAAGAATATTTTTTTTAAGTTCTGAGATCTTAAAGTATATATAATTAATATTTTATTTAAAAAAATCTCTAAGAATGGGTAAGAAAGTTGTACATGAAATTCGCTTTTGCGAATTGTAAGATATGAATTTCTCAATTTTTCCAGTTGGTCGGTAGAAAGACGTACAAATTTTGAAATTAAATAAATATGTAAAAATTATTTAATTGAAATAAATTAAGTCAATCTTATGTAGAGATAAATATTCGGAATTATTTATTTATTTATTACTTAACTGGAGTAAAAAAAATACAAATGCAAATAATTAAAGGCTGCATATTTTATTTATTTATCTTACATTATACATTTTATATCGTTTTAATTTTCCTATTCCTTTAATTACACATGAATTTAATACTTAAGCTGTATTTCTTTTATTTTTCTATTATTGCTTAAGGAATAATACACCTTGGTAACCAAATTTATTTTAATGTATTGAAATAAAGTATTTAGAAGGAAACCCCTAATATAAGAAATATAATTAATGCACTCTGGTCTGTTCCATGCAAAGGCAAAGCCTTCGTTTAAGTTCCTGACTACTTAGTACTCAACGGAAATAAGCATTACAAATTATATTTGATTCCAAAAACAGTTATCTTTAAAATAATTTGATTCTGTTCTGGTTATAATGGAGATCGTTTTTTAAAAATATTTCTTATGATGCGGGCAAAAATATTTAGCCTTTGTGAACCCCAAACTGTATGCTGGGCTCATTTTAATGATTACATTAATAAAACCATTTTATTAATCTCATAGAATCATTATAATAAATGTGTACAGTTCTGAATTGTCATTTCTATAAATTAAAGATAGTAGCAGTAGTAGTAGGAAGAAGACAATTAAAAGTGGAGATGTGATGCTAATTACAGTTTCAATTTATTTGCATATCAAGGAAATGGCTTGAACAGCCACACAAAAAAATCCATCCTACTTATATGTACCTGTCACGAATTGTAAGGGTGGTTATTAAAGTTAAATATAATTAAAATGTAAATTACATTTTAAGTTTCAGAACAATGAAATTTATTTTTCAAAATTCTGGTTTTAATTTCAAAATTTTGCAAAAGTCAACTTTTAATCTTTTTATATGTATAAGGTGTAGAAGGTAAAAGTTACAACATGGTTAGATTAAAAATATAGATTATTCTGGCAAATGACAAGAAAGCGAACAGTGATATTTTAAAAAATAATAATTGCCCAAGAAATATTTTCCCCCTTTTAACAATGACTCATATTCTTAAGTATTTTTGGGTGTGGTTTCATTTCTCGAGTTTAACCTTAAAATTATAATTCAGACTGTCCCTCTAGTTATAATTTTCATCATAGTAGTGTCATACATGTCAAAAAGAAAATACAGTTTTTAAATAATAGTTATGTGACAAGATAATCATAGTTATTATCATTTTCTTTCAATCAGAGAAGACAACTAAATTAACAGCCTGCGTATGTCCTTAAAAATTTTAAATTTAACTAGTACTCTAAATTATTTGTGCTTTGTAAAAAACGAAGTAACTGTACTTGTTTTTCATATTTATTTTAAGGCATTTAAATGCAATATATGGATTTCAAGTAACATTTTTCTATGTAATATACAAATAAATGTACAATTCAAATGTAGTATTACAAAATAAAAGTATAAATGTTTTTTTAAGGTATATTTACTATTCAATTATTTTGCCAAAACATTAATTTTTCTGTGTTATCATGCAGCCATAACACCTAGTCTTAATAAATAGTTACTTTTCTCAATAAGAATTACTTACTAATTAAAACATTACTTTTCCAAAAGAATTTAAAACAACAAATGCAAAACTTGAAACAATACTTTATATTATTATGTTACTTTGTTGCCCATACATAAAATTTAAAATTAAATTTATTATTTGCTCCATACTCAAAACCATATTTTTATTGTATATTTATAGTTATTGATTTTATACAGTTATATTAATATTGTATAATTACAAATAATGAATTTGTATTGTTATCCGAAGTTTGTAAGCATTTCCGTATTCAATTCATGGGCCAAAGCTAACGCATTAAAAATAATTCCAACTTTTTATTCTAGCTATTTTTTTCTATAAGATTTTACCTTATAAGCAGCAGATAGATAAAAGAAATTCTGAATTGAAAATAACTGTGAGTAAATAAATAATGTGAATGAAAATATGCTACGGGACCCTAACTTTTTACTGTTACTATCTTATTCAGATTCAGATTGTTGCAGATTCATTTGTAATGTCTTAAACAATATCTTATCTTTCACATATACAACATACATTGCTACCAAATAACACATCATGTGATTTCACTTGAAGCTTTTAAATACAGGGTGATTCATAAAGAAGTATACACGCTCCATGTGCTAAAAAATAGTAACAGTTAAGGGCAGGCATCACCTCAGCGAACCGTAAAGTAGATGTGCTCTTAAAGTTTGTGTTTAGACCCCGATGGGAGTGACGTAAGCAATAGAAGGCGTGTCACGTGACTAGTCAGTCAAAATGGTGTGGATATATAACGTAGAACGTCGTTTATCCGAACGTTTATTAACCGGAGCGTCAAATATCCGAACCAAAGTCCGGATCCGTTTTCGAACAGTTCAATGATCAGCGTTTGTTTTCTATGAGGTCAAAAGTGACGGGTAAACCCAAGGCGAGGGATATTTGGGGAATTTCAGCTGTGTGATTTGGTAAACATCTGTGCGGATTTTAGATCAATTTGTTTCGAAGTGAGGTGTTGTATACGTGTTCTTTTGTTGAGTTTCGTTGATGTAGAAACCCGGATGGCATGTGATACAGAAGACTGTGAATTTCAAATGATAAATGATAACGAGATTGTGACTTCCGTGCAAGAAGAATCCGACCCTGTCGAGGATGAAACGGATGAAAACGAGGACAACAACAACGAAAGTAGCAAATGATGACGCGTTTCTGCGTTAGAGACAACTATGGAGTGGTACGAACACCAACCAGAGTGCTGTTCTACTCAACTACTGCGGCTGATGAGAATCAGAGACCTTGCAGCGAAACAACGAAGGTGTACAATGGTACAATGAAAAATAAGTGATTATTTTCAAAAAGAAAGGTAAAATTGCGACATTTTGCACCTATTTTGCTTTCTTTTCAAGTGTTTCCCGCATGTGATGATTTTCAATATTTGTATAGTGTCCAGTATCCTATATAGCATGGATCGCATTCGGTTTTTGGTTATCCGAACAATCGCGTATCCGAACGGTGTCCGGTCCCAATTGATTCGGATAAACGACGTTCTATTGAAATGGAATTCACAGCTGCTGTGCAACGTCACCATCGATCACGATTTGGAGAAGAACCTCCAGCTAGAAAATCTATCTAACAACAGAATGGAAAATTTAAAACTACGGCCGTTAGTGCATAAGTAAAAATCCTGGATGAAGCTGTTGCAGCATATCACAACCGCTATCGATGGACTTGATACTTTAACAAGCGTTTGGGGAAACGGAGTAACGGCTCAATGTATGTCGTGTGACTTAGGGCTCACATATAGAACATCTGTGGCTGTCTCTAACCAAACTTAAAATAGCCCCATAGAATTGTGTGTATAGGTTAAATATATTTTCTTGTGTGTATAGGTTCTACATTTTTCTAGATATACAATGCATTAAAACTGTATACTGTAAAATCCGGCGTATAACACGTACTCTTAACACAAAAAGTAAGATCGAAATTTAAGAATGTGCGTTAAACGCTACGTATAAAAATAAGAGCTTTAAAAAAAATATTTGACTTCTGCAAATATAGAAACACTGTTTATTTAAAAAGAAATGACATTCCTTATGATTTAAAAGGGTTCTAGTTCTAGAAGCATCCTATTTTTTTCTAAACTTGATATATATACATATGTTGTTGTTGTAGTTGTTGTCGTGTCCTTCCCGCAGGGAAGGAATGAAAGTTGCCATTGCCTGTGAGACAGGTTGGATTTCTTAACGATAGATGGCGACGCCATCTATCTCCAACTCCACGATTTTGGCAGGAAACTGAAGGGGAGGGAAATATTCTCCAGCCCCCTGCACTCGTGGTTTCTTCTGCGACCGCCCACAAGACTTTCGGACCCACTGATTTAACGAGCACGTACTCCGTCTATACTCGGTGGTATTTAGTGGCATCGGGCATCGAACCCAGGCCCTCCGGTCTGGAGTTCGATGCTCTAACCACTAGGCTACCCACGGCCCATATATACATATATATTATACATTGAATAAATGACCTCAAAACATAAGAGCATTGCGCACGCACACATAAGGTTGATCACAGAAAAGAGGGTGCGCATTATACGGCGAATCTTCCTACAAATGAAAAATTGCAGCTTGAAAGTACAGGTACGAGTGATACGGGGTAAGAAAATAAGCTGGAGTTACCGTGCTTCATTATGAATGCATTTATATCTAATTCCTATGGAGCCAAAACATTTTGTGTCACTATTAGAAAATTTAGTCCATTCATCTGACCTTATTTTGCAAACCTTTCACAGATAACTTTTCTCTTTACCATTAGGGTATAATAAGATGCAAGAGTATTTTTGCTCAATCTTTGTAAATGACATTTTCCAATAAAAATAAAATAATTAACATTTCCGAAGACACGTATTGCTTGAAAATATATCTTCGTTAAATCGGTTACATAATTTTTACCCCCAATATCTATAAAACTCGTATTAACATCATTATTGTTTTTATCCTACTACATTCATTCTCATTAATCTAAAACCCAATCGACTGCAAAATGCACGGCTCTTGGTACGTGATAACCAATCCCCAAAGAGCATTTGTAGTTGTCCTCTTCTTCCTCCAGTCAATTGGGACAAAATTAACGAAACAATCCTTTCCGCATTGGCTTGTGGACAGTGATTGATTGGACTCCAGGGCAGTACTCGACAAGGGAAAAGAAGGACATTTACGAACATGACCACGGGAAGGTACTTTAATTCAATGCGGAAGTTATGTCTTTATTGAGCTTGATGGCAACTTATTTGTGCTCGTTGTAATTAAACTCCAGCTTCAAAGGTTTTAGATTCAAGTAATGTTATGCAAAAGTCTGTAATTACGCACAAAAATGGATCAATCAAGTATTTCTTTTTTTTAAAAAATGTAAGCCCCAGAAAAGGCAGAATAACGAATAATTCTGAAATGACTGTTATTTATTTTTATTTAGTTGATGCAGCAGCTCTATTTTTCTCAATTACTTATATTATTTTTTAGTAATATTTATTTCAAGTCACGTCTTTGTTCAGCTTGTCGCAATTTTCTTGCATTCTTTTTATGTATGTTTAATATGAACCAATCTATGGAAAGTTTGAAAATTATATATATTGCGTGTGGAAATAAGTATTACTAGTAATTAAGCTTTTTAAGAAATATTTATTTAAATAAAAATTCACCTTTTTTTTCTATTTGGGAAAATGACTACAACCTTAGGATGATAAAAGAATTTATTGAACACAATGAAGGATGAAATATTAAAAGATACATTTTTCTCCTACGTCTAGTGTTCCTCGTCCGTCTGAGTGATTTCCCGCGCAGGCACTATTGGCGGGATGTGACGTTAGTTTGGGTTGTTCCACTCGACGTAAAAGGGAAAGGGGGATGTGACAGTGCACATATCCAATCCTACATATATATATCAACTTTTAAATAAATCTTAAAATAAAAAAAAAATTCAAGCCTTACTAAGTTTATAATATAGGTTTTTTTAAGTACGTTTTGCTAGATAGTTCTATAGGTCTTTATATAAATTTCATGTCCTTAAATATTTATCATTACTCTTTACAAAATCCCTCCAAAACGAACTAAACACATTTTTTTACTACAGTACAGCCTGTCAGCCGGTTATCAGAGTCAATTGGGACCGGACACCGTTCGAATAACCGATTGTTCGGATAACCGAAAACCGAATGCGATCTATGAAGTATATAAAACCGGACACTATACGAATATTGAAAATCATCACATGCGGGAAGAAAAGCAAAATAGGTGCAAAATGTAGCAATTTTACCTTTATTGGGGGAAATAATAGCTTATTTTTCGCTGTACCATTGTAAACCTGCGTTTTTTCGCTGCAAGGTCTCTCATTCTCTTGAGCAGCAGTAGTTGAGTAGGAAAACAGTCTGATTGTTGTTCGTACCACTCCCTAGCTGTCTCTAACGCAGAAAAGCATCAGCATTTAATGGACCCTTTCTACTGTCATTGTTGTTGTTGTCTCGTCTTCATCCGTTTCATCGTCGACAGGGTCGGATTCTTCTTGCACGGAAGTCACAATCTCGTCATAATTTAGCATTTGAAATCCAGGCTTCTGCATCACATGTCATCCTGGTTTCTACATCAGCAAAACTCAAGAAAAAAACATGTATACACCCACTCACTTGGAAACAAACTGACCTAACATTACGCGTAGATGCTTACCTAATCACACAACTGAAACTTCCCAAGTATCCCAAGTATTCATCTTAAATTTTCCCGTCACGTTTGACCTCACGGGAAACAACTGTTGAGCATTGCACAGCTCGAAAGCGTATATTCCGGATATTTGACGCTCCGGATAATAAACGTTCGGATAAACGAAGTTCTACTGTTGTATACTTTTTTGAGGATTCAAACCTTAAGAGCAATTGTCTTGAGGCTGTGTTCTAAAACTTTGGTTGAAAATTTTTCAATTTACATATTTGAAACGAACACTGTGAATATTCAAAAAATAATTCTGATAATTCATAATCTTTGAGATATATAAGAATTCATTTTGAAAATAACCTTAGGCTGACTAACTGGTAGTGATAACATTAAAATTGACTAATACCTATAATAAAGATTTGAATTAACATACGAAACTTTTGGTTAGGTTCGTGTAGAAATGTAACACACAAAACAAAAACTTTAAAATACCAGCAAGAACGAAAGCTAAGATCTTTCAAATAACATGAAAACATCGTGTCAAATAGAAAGAAAAAAAAGAACAAACATTAAATCGGGACTTTACTTCTACTAGATGCTGGCGTTCAAATTATTTTAAATAATTATTTAAAAAAAGAGTAAAAAATAGTGAGGTTTTCAACGCAGAGAAAAAAACTTGATGTGATTGGGCGTGACACTTTAATTTTGACAGTCCAAAAATATTGAAATAAATTCCTTCACTTATTAAATATTACTTAGAATAAAAACTTTGACATCGTTAAAAGTATAAAAATTCCTGTTTTGTGCTAAATCAAAAATAGAAAGTTGTGTTTGTGTTTGAAATCCATGGTCCTTAATAAACAACGAGTGTATTTCTGTTTCGAATAAAAATCAGTTCTGGAGAATTACTACATGTCATAGTTCATAAATTTCTGAAAACTATATCTTTCGAAGTCTTTAAGATTTCACTGGTGCTAAATTTTAAAAACTTGGAAATTTTATTCTTCTTAACACGCTTTTATAAGTTTTACTTGTATGTAGCGGAATTTTTGAACCCAATGTTTACCCACTTTAAAATATCAGATTAAATCGAAATTTAGCCCACTTGTCAAGGACTGATGACAATACAATAATTTCATAATTTTGTTCCATTTTCCTGATCAGAATCATCGGGAATAATGATTTCCTGATTTGGTGATTAATTCCATATACCACTTCCAGATTTGGTGACTGATTCCTGATTTAGTGACTAAAAGTTTAAGGTGCAACCCTAAAAACGAATACACGTATGGTTAATAAAAATAAAACAAACAAAGAAAAGTGTTCCTTATGTGAGAAGGGGAAGGATGGGTGCGTCAGCAATTTCTTACCATAATATAAAGAGTTGTCTAGTTTTTCTGAAAATGAAAATAAAAAAAAAAGACTCGTGTACGTGAAAAAAAAAATTAATGCTCTACTGCTAAATATATTTTTTTATTTTTATAAAGCTATACGCGTAGAAGTGATGATACGAATTAAAATTATAGCAATACGTTTAAAACAGGGTTTCTTAAACGGTGGGGCGCGCCCCTAGGGGGCTTGATAACCCTACAAAAGGGCTCAAGCGTATCGAAAAATCAATTTTTTTGTAAAAATTATTAATTTACTGAAAATAAACATAACAAATTACATTCCCACATATTAAATAAGAAAATATACTTATAGATTTATCAGTGTTGTACAATGTATTTGATAATAAATTTATCAATAGTAAACGAAGAGAGCAAGTTTAATAATTAACACTGACTCCCATGGGATTGTCATATACAAAAATTATATTCAAAATTTAATATTTATCTTGATAATTTGTGCGGTTATGGTGTTAATTATTACACCATGATGATATATGGTATGAATGAGATAAGTTTACATCCGTTTCAAAAGGTGAAATTACTGAACATCTTTATTCCACTTAATCCGTTACTATAAAATTTCCCTAAGTGGTTTTATAATTAATTCTAAGGCAACTCATTAAATCGATCATCAGATTCTTTCATAGCTAGATACAAACAGAATAAAAGACTACTAATCTTAACTGAAGACATAAATTATTTATTTGATAAATAGAACTAAACACACTACTTCCAACGAGTTCTCGTTGAAAGAGGAATACCATACCCAAGCTCACATCTGCCTTCCTTCATTTATCAACACCTGGTACTACACGGTTTATAAGTAAAGTCGTATTGTAGCATTAGTGTCAAATTACATTATTAGTGCATTCAATACAATGGGAGGGGCGCGACGAAAATTATGATAGAAAATTGGGTCGCAAATACTAAAAGTTTGAGAAGCACAACGTTTGAAAAGTGATAATACGATTGACACTTAATATTACCATGTTTTTATAAACTCGCTTTCTTGTACGTCTGTCCGGGTGGAATTTTGTAATTAACATTTTAAACTGACTTCCCGATGAGCTAGAGACCATTGCTCAGAAGTGGATGACAATGCATGAAAATGTGAAAGAAGAAGAAAAAAAAATGAAAAGGAGGAATTTTATTCTTTTTAGTCCGTTATAAAAACATGGTACAGCGATTCGAACTTTTTCTTCTTAACACACTTTTATTAATTTGACCTGTATTTATAGAGACGGAATCTTTGAAAAATAAGATACGGGACTCATCCGAGGTCCCGTAAACAGAGAGACTTCAGACCCGTCAATTAATATCCACTGAAGAGCAAGACTAATTCTAGCAGCCACCTAATTCAGGCTCCAAGTATCAAACTCAAGGATAAATTCAATAATAAATAATTGATAG
>BMAO01006830.1:0-27282 GCA_019973975.1 Trichonephila clavata
CGAACTCTGCAGCCACACTTGTCACACTGCGACCTTCCTTCAACTTCCCAATGATTCGACCTCGGGTAAAAGCATCCAGATGTCGTCTAACAGATTGATTATTCGCCATTTCTCGCTGAGGCAGCAACTCGGTGTGATTTTAACTGCTATACGGTGTGCAATCTCTTTGCCAGAAATACTAATCTTACACCGACAACATGCTTTACTACTCAGACACTCCCCATTACGTCTACCTGCATATCTGCGCATGTGCTACCGTACAATCAACTCACTTAATCTCCTGATTGGTCTTTCTGTCCGCTCTGCCTCTTCGTTCAGCTGATATGCTAATTTTTCGACTTTGTCCTTAATTTTTGCACACCAGTGTATGTTAATATATATTTTTTTAATCCATTTTTTCCCCCTCATCTGCTACCAACTAAATCTACTAGTATTTAAATTTTTCAACTGGCAGTACGTTTTGGGATTTGTTGGTTGAACTATTTCCGACCAACGCGGTTTAGTCTATTTTAAATACAACCACGTGTTGATGAATGCCATAAATTTTAATGGACTTTAACTGTAATATGATTTTTTTTTTCTTGTTGTAAAAACGAATGTTAGTGCCCTTCAAACAATTATAGAAACAAAATTTCCCGTTTGATAATCTTAATTTCATTTAACTTCAAAAATTATGGTAGGTATTTCTTAGTTTAAAAAATGAGTTAAGAATTTTTTATTATTATTATTTTTATTTTGGGGAAATTATTTTAAATTATCATCTCTCTGTTCAGTGTAGTTTACACTGAATTAGTTTAGTTGCATTCTACTGAATTAGTTTTAAAAATATTTTATCAGTTTATTTTGTTTACCTGACAGGGAAATTATGCATATTGCTAAATAATGTAGAAAAAGATTTGTAATATTTCGTAAACATATTTCTTCCGCGACTTTTTTTTTTCATTTAAAGAATTGATGGACAACTTTGCCTTTAAATCTGCAATCTTCGTTTATTTCTTTATTGTTGAATTAAAAAGTTACAATAATATGAGGAATTTTTTAACAAAATCTAAGACCATATTGTTTTTCTTTGTCGTGTGGTTTTCAAATATTTTAATTGGAAGAAGAGGATAGTTTAAACCAGAGGTTCCCAAACTTTTCTGACTCATAGACCCCTTGCCATGTTTTCGACTTTGGGTAGACCCCTGCTTACCTAATATTAAATTTGTGCATAATGATCAACTTAAATGTCTTTTTGACAGCTGGTACAGAGCTACTTACTTTAAAAGATCAAAATTTTTAACTGTAGTGAAGTATAGTGTTTACATGTTAATTAATTTTAAATTTAACAATAGATAAAACAATTGAGCTACAAACAAAATGAATCTGGCGCTTCAATAACAAATTTTAAACATTTGGCATCAATCTTGTCGAGTTTAACCATACATTTCTTTGGTTAATAGTGTCCAGTCATTTTTTTTTTGTGTGTCTACCACAGTTAAAGCATTCTCAAATCTAGATTTAAAATCTGAATAGAGGGCATTTAAATGAAGGTAAGTTCAAAAAACATTTTCCTGGCAGAATGTCTGTGACAAAATGAGAAACTGAGAAAATTTACGTTGTCCAATATTATACTCCTTTAGCTTAATTCTGGCAAGAAAAGCTGTGAAATGATGATCCTTGTTTTTAATTATATATGTGCTTTCACCTTGTAATTGTGCAAGTTCACCTTATTAAATTTAGCACATAAATCTGTTAAATAAATAAAATCTAGTTTCCCCTTGATTACATTTTCTTTAAAAATTGAAGTCACGGTGTGGTTTAATGACAGCCTCTATCATAGACCCCCATTTGCACCTCATGGACCCCTAAATTATTTTTTCACTGACGCAGACCCCTTGCAAATCATCATAGACCACTTTGGGAATCACTGATTTAAACTCTTGTTTGCGATATTTCGTGAATTTTTTAATATGAGTATTTGTATAAATTAATTTTAATGCATTGTAGATAAGTTTATGTATGAACTATAATATATATAGTTGCACAATGGGAGGGTTGATATAATTAAAAATTCATCAAATTATTTTTTCCCCTTCGAAGAAATTTTCTTGTTAGTATTATAAAAATTATTTAAATCACTAAATGAAAAGAATATATTTTGTATATTCAATACACAAATGATATTTTTTTTTACCTCAAATTTTATTTGTTGCCTGGACATATTTTCTCAATTTTTATTTTGGATTTTATTTTTAGTTTTAAAAAATTGTTCTGTTTTGATGTAAAATCTTTAGAAATAATAGATTAATTTTTATTAAACAGAAAAATAAATGTACAGTAGTTATTACTACTTTGTAAAACTTCTATACTTCCAAGACATTTCTCTCCTTTGGTGGAGCAAAATTTCATTTATCTGTGGACACAATTGTAACTATATAATTAATATTCTGTTAGAAAAACTCGTAACTTTTTTTTTTAGAGGAGAAAAATACTCTTGCCATTAATTCAAAAATACTTATGGAAATTTCAAAACGTTTTGTCTGTATTCTAGATGAATATGATTAGCAAATGTGTGCTGTAGATATTTTTATTTTTTTTTTTTTTTTTTGTATTAAATAGGTCAACTAGTTGAAATAAAATTTCATTTTATGTTTTCTTTTATAGAGTTCCAGCATTCATGTAGGAGCCATGTCTCTTACCTCTCCCATCCTAGAGGCCTCAAGCGCAAGCACCCTGAAGATTCCGAAGATGAAGACCCGCCTCAACCGGTTCGGCATTCTCCGAGTATGTTCAGGAAAGACAGAAATTGTTAGAAAAAACATACGACAAGTTAAAAAAGACTGAAAAATGAGAAGAACCCAAGTTTTCTGCGCCAAGTTTTATTGACCAATGTAGTTCGTAGTATTCGAAAAGATATGGAGAGGGATGGCATTCAAGTAAATGGTCTGACCCGTGAATCAAATTTTCCAATATGGTCAATTGTGAATAATCCAAATAATCAGGTATCTAATTTGGATCCTCCTCCAAATACAAACCTTGATATTCTTTCTGGCTATCCAAATGTTTCTGGTGTTGATCGACCTCCAACGGCCTGCTGTGATACCCTATGACACATAGTGACTATGCAACTACTTCTTCAGCAAGTTATTCTTCTGAACAATACAGGTGCTCAATGGATATTGAAGATAGTCCTAGAGCTACCCCTTTCGTACGCACTGCTTATGATCGTGTTGAACCTGTGGCCTTATGGACTGAAGATCATGATAGGTTACCTAGTCTGAACTGGAGCTCAGTACTTAAAAGTAAAATTTTGATGCTTCTAATGGTTGTAGTGATTGTACTTTTTCTGACGATGCTGCTTCAGATACATCACTTCATACACTTATGCCAGCTGTAACAGGAGTTGAAAGTTATTTAAATTGTCTGAATGTTTATTCAGCTAGTTCATCCTCAAGCCCAAATGCAAATTCTCTATCAGGGAATACAAGTCCAGCATCAGGATCTTCACCTTCTAGTAGTGAGGACGAAATTTTTGGGGATGTAGATTTGACATTATATGACTATGACTACACCCCTCTTTCTCCGCCCAATGTTGCAATGGCCCCACTTACTGCGGAAGAGTTAATGTGGTCTCTTTCCAACAACCCAAAGCCAGCCAATTCAGATGATAGGGATTATTTAGCTTCTGTTCATACATGACAACATCAAAGTTTCAAACATTAACGTTTTTTGAAATTTTAACTGATATTTAAAAGTTTGTACAGAATGTAAATTTTACAAGTTTGCTATCATGGACATTTTATCATATGCCACATCTCTGCAGACTATCATAATGTTTCTTAGCACAATTATTATTTTTTACTTTTATTTTTCCATGCCATAGTTTAACCTTGTTTTCACTTCAATATGTGTACTTAAATATTGATCAGCTTTTGTTTTTCTTATGTTCCAAAAATAGTTTTTGGAAACTTAACTACTTAATGTAATGTACTTCAGAAAATAGTTCTGACTACTAGTTTTCTCATTTGAACTGATTAATGTTTTTAAAAACATTTCTGCATCTATATAATATTTTATATGTTCAATGTGAAATAAAATTTCAAAAAAAATTTTTTTTTATGAAATTAAATTGCATATTAAGATTATTTTATGTCAAATTATGAATATCTGTTTATTCTAATTAATTTTAATTTCAAAATTTCCGATGTATGATATTTTACAAAAGCAGTTTCATGAATAACTTCAGATAGGTCTTTGCATTTGTTATATATTCTTTTTTATGCTAAACAATCTTATGGTTATCAAATTTCCCTCTCTTCTGCACAATTGTCGAATAATATCCTCTTTCCATTGTACACTCGAGATCAGGGCAAAAAAATCAGTAGTTTTTCATTTTTATAAGAAATTTTATGGTTTTCAAAAATAATCAATGCCTTGAAAGAGTTGTTCCATTTAATTATCTTAATTTATAAACCAAATTGTTAATATATATACAAATTTGTTATTAATATTTTTTTATATTATCTGCAATTCCTATATTCAAATTAATTTTCCAGTTATCTTTTCAACCTAATATCAAAGAATGTTAGTTCCTAATTAAACTGGTTATTTACTTATAGATGCAGGAATGTTGCAATACAGATTGAGAAGTTCCTTTCTCTCTCTCTTTTTTTAAAGACATACTTTATATTCTAAAGTGGACATGGCGACCAGAGAATGTTACTATTTGGTAATACGTAGATTAAAGAACTGGCATCTATAAAGCGAATTTATAGGGACCAATATAATTAAGTCATGATGCTAGACAAAAGTCACACTGAAAGTGCAAATGATACATCTTTATTTTAAAAAAGTTTTTACCATGGAAAAATTTTAATTCTTACTCCAATGATTTAATTTCTTAAATGAATTTATTACTGTTATTGTTGAAGTATTTATTTGAAAGTACAGATATACGATATTGGCTTTTTGAAAATCTCATATATCATAATTTTTGTTTGCTCATTATTGTACATTAAACAACAATAAAATTATTTATTTTTAAAGAAAAATTATTTCTGGAGATCCTAGTTGAAAATGCAGACAAAGTTTTTATTCAAAAAATAAAATAGGTTATTTTCAATTTTGAAATAATTATTCTCAAAACAGCAAATTATAAAATTAAATCTTATATTGTTTAAATGTTTATTGCTCAAAACAAAGTTGCCAATATCTAAGACTTGTTCCATACATTAAAGTCTTTTACAAATATAACAATTTTTTCAGGATATTTTATACTTGGGTTTCTTTTAAGTCATACAAATATCACAATTATAAAACTTAGAACATAATTTGGCAACTAGTGGTTTAAAATGCAGTAATCTATTTGAATTTTGCAAAAAGTTAGAATAAGTGACAAGAATTCCTATTCCTAATTTAAAAACAGACAAAAGAAGAGGGGGGGGGGGTAAATTGTCCTCGTTGGATATTTAATGACTTACAAATTATCAGCACAGAATATACAATTGTTCAAACTGCACACAATTGAAATCTTGATCGTTATAATTTATCTCCTTTTTTTTTCCTTTCAATATTTATATTTTGTTTGTATCAAAAATACTGTTTTATGCATTAAAAATGTGAAACATATCGCTCAATATTTAACAGGTTGTGTGTACAAAGCTCTAAATATTATGTTTTTACGACTTATTTTGTGTTTTGCTTTAAAAGTTTTCAAGTTAAAAATTTAGTCATATCTTCTGATTTAACCAAAAAAAGTTACATAGTTTACCTAGAATGTGATTTTATTTTGTCTCTAACGCGTAAACAATGCAAATTTCTGATGTAGAAAAACTTAAAATTGTGATTCATTTATAAAAATTGATTTATTAGTATATTATATTTTAAATTCAATTACTATGTTCTCTCCCCCTTTTTTAAATGTTATTATTAAAAAGATATTAGACTAGATATCTCTTATGTGATACAATAATGTGAATGCTTAATGGATTTCGTACTTTGCAAATCTTCGCTTATTAAATAATGGCCTGGCTTTTTAATTTTTCAAATGAAATAAAGGAATATATCCGTTAATCCTTCTTTTTAAAATAAAATATCAAGAAAAGGTTTAGAAATATTGAACTAATAGAATTTGTTAGCAACTTCTAAATGTGACATAAAAATCTCTATTTTTTCTCTGTTCTATATTTATTTCAGATGTTGTTGTTTTCAAAATGGGCAGTAAAGTATTTTAAATTCTGTTATTTCATTTTGTGCAAACCACTTTTTTAAAATTTTAAACCTTTGTTGGTACTTTTCTGCTTCGCTGACACAAATTTCGCCAAGCAATTTATTGGCGCAACACTCAATATACACATAAAAAAAATGTTACTGATAAGAAAAAGACCACGATTTGTTTTGAAAATGTGGTGGTAAAAGGTTACTAGCAGAAATGTACCGTTTAAAGCAACTGTATCGCCAGCACCGGTAAAACAGAAAAGTACCTCTTTGTTGTATGAAATTAATATTATCACTTTCTTTTGATCTTGATAAGTCATGGCCATAATGCATCAATTGTAACCAAAGTGTATTATATATATAAAAAAATATGAAATCTCTTTTATTTGAACTGGTCAAGAGATTTTGTAAGTTGAAGAAACTACGATAAAAGTTGAATAAACTATGAATTGTTGTCAGTAATTTTGAGTAAAACAATAACAGCTTAAAGAGGATATTTGATTGTGATGTATGGCAAATCTTATATAATATAAAGCACTATATTAATTGAGCAGTAAATGAGAGAACTTATGTTGCAATATAAGGAGCCAAAGAGATATTAGTATGGATAATGGAAGACTATTGTATATTGTACATACTGTTACCATGGATTAATGGTTTGTATATTTATTTTGTACAGACAAAACGCTTATATAATACATTTAATCCAGATGTTATTGCTACTTGTTGACAAAGCAGCAGATTTTAATAAAACCTCTCCTACATTAGAAAAATAGATTTAGAAAGATATTTATTGTACAAATTTGAAATGTTTAAATGTATCAATTCGGGAATTTTAAGGACTATTTCCCTCTTTTTAGTGATTAAAATGTAACATGCTAGTTTTGAAAGTAACTTATAATTACTAGTCTGTGATTTAAAATTCAAAATAAAAAGAAATATATGAATAAAATTCAATGAAAGTTCTTATAATAAGCATACATTTCACTGAAAAAGTTCCTTCATTTTAATAATTTTTTTTATTATGATATTCTGATTTAGAAATGAGATCAGCAAGTTATAATATATTTTTTGGATATTTTTCCCCATGATATGGAAATGTACAAATTGTTAAGATTTTTGTCTTTGTAATTTTACTGCATGTAATATTCTTTGTGAATTAAATATGTGAACAAAGTAAGACTATGAAATTGCTGTTAATTTAAGTATCAAAATCTACAGTGGAATTTCTGCAATTTTTATGACCATTTGAAATTCTTAATAAAAAGAGATATGGATATATGAAGATTTTTAGTGACTTAAAAAAGAGTATTTGCCATGATGGAAATCAATGTTCCTTAAAAGTTCCCCTTTCTGTATAATGTATAAATAATTTAATAAAATTAAGGTATTTTCTTACTGTTCTGCTGTTTACAGTTACAAAGAGGACTGTGAATTGTCAATAATAAGCAAGCTTAGCAGTGCCTCATTATTGTAAAATTCGTAAGCTATAAGTGCATGCTTCTTTTAATAATTACCTGTTTACAAGAAATAAATTACATTTCAGTGAAGAGGTCTAGTTTTCTTTTCAATGAACAAGTATTAGGAGAGAGTGTGTGAAGGATTATTTTCAATTTATTTTTCTCGATGTAATTTAAATGACATTTTAATTTATTTACTTTTCTGTTGAGGTTTTTGTTGGAGTCTCTTTTTCTAATTTTATCAGTTTTTTCTTGTGATTAATTTAAAAGTAAATTTGAATAATTTGTAAATCATGTAGTAAAATAATTCAGTGTTTATGTTCTTTATAATAATCTCATCTGTGAAGATTGTTGCAGATACTTGCAATTTATAGTATTCTCCTTTGCTTTGAACAAGCTTTGTTGCACAATTTATTAACCTTTTGCTTTGCCAAAAGAAATTCATTCTACAAGGTTTCATCTATGTATATAAGATTTTCATTTGTTAGAATGAAATTTTTGTTTTGTGTATATGTAATTTTAATTGTGTTTTGCTCTTAAAGTTTAATATATTTTCATTATATCAAACATACTGAAATGTAATTTATGATAAAAGTTTTATGCTTATGATTATTCTTTTTATGTCTTGATGCTGTTTTAAAGATATTTCAAATTTTATGTTATAATTTTTAAGTCTTTTTATTTGTTTGCCATATAAATAAATACTTTTTCTTAAAAATATTTAAGTGATAGAGGAAATATAATTTATGAAAATGTATGCTAAATACATATTATATTTATTAAGATAAATTGAAAATGTGTCGAAATTTCTAAATAGCGTTATCTTTCAAATTCATATTTGAACCATTAAATATTGTGTTTATAAAAAGACACAATGCATAAAATATGAAATTAAAAAGAAAAATTTGTTACATAAATGCCGAAATACTAAATTTGGTTGGAAGTTTTTACGTCTACAAGATACTGTTTTGAGAAGATGAAAAGCATTTTTTCATGTTTCATTGTAAAATTATAGTTCATGGAAAATTTTTAAAAAGTGACCAATTAAGAACTAGATGCTGCAAAGCATTCCTGATTTTGGAACAAATTTTATATCGGTACGTTACTTTTTGGCGTGATTTTGAAATAGCGCCAAATAGATTTTGGCTGCCATTCCAATGTTGTCGTTCTAAAATTGGCTGAATTTTGCAACAATTTGGCGGGAAAATCCGTAATGTACCAATATCAAATTAGTGCCCTGATTTTTATTGGTTAATTTTTAAATATTTTTTATTGCTGTGTTTAAAATCAAATGATATTGCTGTCCATTATAATATGAATTTAGCATGCATCCTATTCTTGAAAATAAGAATAGGTGACTTAAATTTGCTTATGCTGTTAAGCATCTCCGAACAAAAAAGGAAGGCAATTCCTGTCAAGCAAAAATATTAAAGCTGCATTTTTAGTCATAATATTTTGATGCTATTTATTTATTATTGAATCATATGAATTATGTAACAATTTAAAATCTGTTGATGTTGCTTATTGAATTATCTGTTTATTGAAATGCTTATAATTTATGATGTGAAACACTGGACAATAATTTTTAACAACTATTTGTTATTTGGAATTTTTTTTCAGTGAAAAATTTTATATTTACTTTATTTTGTATTAATATGTATTATGTTATTAAAATATTTCTTTATAAATGAATAAAAATTGTTTGAATTTTTATTTTTACGGTGTGGAAAACACAGTAAAAAAGAATAACTTAATTATATCCATATAAAATTATCACTCTATAAACAATTAAATTATGTAAGGAAACATTAAAATGATTCAT
The DNA here is from genome assembly GCA_019973975.1 of Trichonephila clavata. Lineage (NCBI taxonomy): Eukaryota > Metazoa > Arthropoda > Arachnida > Araneae > Nephilidae > Trichonephila > Trichonephila clavata. The sequence continues at coordinate 9,481 of BMAO01006830.1, forward strand.
CTTAAGTTAAAAGACTCTCAAATATGTGACGATATACAATTATCTACTCGACATATTTCAACGATGTTTATATTAATGGCAGATACTTATTTTCGATTTTAAAAAAATGTGGTTATATTGTTACAAAAATACTAAAATTTATTAAATATAGTTACAAAAAATGCAAGTGTGGTTAACACGTCAGAGTTTTTAGTTACTTTGATTTATCATGTCTTGCAAACCGTAAATTTTCATTCAATAAACTCCTTTAGTTTAGGAATTATTAAAAGAAAAAATAAATTGCATTTCTTTATTTTATAACTTTTAAGGACCGTAAATACAAGTTTGTAGCCTTTATTTTTGAACCAAAAGCTTTAAATGTATTAAGTGTTTGTATATTTAATGTTAATATATTATCCTACAGTGAAACCTCAAAAATTTATTCAAAGTATCTTTTTCACTTTTTATAACTTTATTTTTATTGTGGAATACGAATTGTTTAATAAACGTTTTAATTGTATACACACACTTTGGAACTCATCATTAATATCTAAAGAGCATTAATTGTATGATTATACAATGCATATATGATCCACAATGAATGTTAATAGGCTTAAAAATTATAATTATCTTTTAATGAATTATAAATGGTTCGTCCAAAATACTGCTTTGGTTATATTAAGTGTTAAAAAATACGGACACATATATCGAGATTTTTATGTGAAAGTTAAAAATGTAAATTGCAAGCTTGTTTGTTGTTCAAGACTTGGTTGTCGTCTCGTCTAAATTCTTAGGTCTAACGTGATTTTGGATTGCTATTCACCTCACTAAATTAAATAATCCCATTTCTCAGTACTAGCTTGTTGGATAAATTTTGGAAGCAATTACTTTCAACATTCAGAGATAAATTAATTTTAAATGCTCTCACACTGAAACTATAGCTGCAATATATTTACCCTTATGGTAAAATGTATGTTTGAAGTGTATTAAATGCAGCATCTGATGCTGGTGTCCGCATAAACTATTGCTAAAAGTGTCATTTTTTGATTTATCAAAATGCTATTTTTACAACAGAGAGCAGTTTAAAATATTAAGAAACGTGATATTCGTTATAATAAATTTTTTATACTGTATTTCAATATTTTTGGAAAAAATTAAATTATTTTATAAAAATATACACACATGCGCAACTTGTTTTAATCTCCGAAGTGCCTCTTCGGCATAGTTTGCGGTGACGTGATGCAATATTGCATTGGCCTCCATATCTGACCAATTAACACGTTAGGAATTACAGATATGAGTGAAGAATCTTCCAGTAAGAGACGTGCATAAGCTGAGATCTCCAAAAGCGCGAGATAGACGGAAGCTTTTGTTATTTGCGAGCTGTCCTCGTGTGTGTTTGCTGCTGCTTTTATGGGACGCTTATTTGTATAATGTAACGAATCTTAAATCCATAATCTTATTTATAATGACTGTAAATCAATATCTCCGAAGTGAATTCCTACAAATTTAATATGTTTTGAAGTGAAATGTTATATATAATACCCTATACAAGGAGGAAATGCAACATCATATATATTATGCAACTAGCTTTTACCCGCGGCTCTGCTCGCGTTGATGTTTTTAAATAACTGTCAAAGTCGTAATCATTATCATTAGAAAGTAAGTAATATAATATGGTAATTTTTTTTTATTGCTTGACTGGAACCAATAAAATTTAAAAATTCTAAAATTGAGCTTAGTTTAAAAAAACTGAAAATGTAATTTATTATAATAATTAACAACAAAAATTCAATAACTTAAGCTATTAATATTTTTAAAAATCGAAAGTATCTACGTTTAATATATAATTTCTCTTTAAAAGAGCTCAAAACAGAACTGTGTACCATATTATGTGTCCTTCCGTCAGTTGCAAATATGTGAAGATTTGAGCATAGGACACACCGATCAGGCTACATATAGTTGGCCATGGGAAAAACATTGCTTTTCCAAATGCACCCCTGCTACCTGAAATGTTAGCTTTGTTAATAGCAACATTAAAACTGGGGATATTGAAATCGCGCAATTCGCTAAAACTATTTCGTTTCCCTCTTTAAAATGTGGTAGAAAATTTGCATTAAAATATCTGGGATTGTCGGAATAGAGAACTTCTTAGCCAACTTGGCGATATTTCTCAAATTTTGAGTTTGACATTTAACAAACGTAACGTAATAAACGTTATACGTTTAATAAAAAACCATTAAAAAAAATTGCTTTTTGTAAAGATGCTAAATTACACTGTATTTCAATTCACTGTGTTATAAATGTGAAAAATTTCCATTATTGACCAAATGCATAATTTTGCGCCAACTTGGTGGGGAGTAAGCAAAGTACCACGGTTTTACCCGCATAATTTCCGTTCCCGTAGGAATATGGAGATAAAATGTACCTTATGTTACTCGCTGATAATGTAGCTTTCCATTAGTGAAAAAATTTTTAAAATCGCACCAGCCGTTTCCGAGATTAGCCGGAACAAACAGACAAAAATTTTAAAAATTGATTTTTTGATATAAGTACAGTAAATACCTTTAAATGCATTTAGTAACAAACTGCTAATTTGAAATTACAAACAGACACTTCAATTTTATTTATTTATATAGATTGGTATTATAATAACTATTGTTTAAATGTGACTAAAAAATGTAAATAAAGAAAAAAGAAAGGATTAAAATTAACCGTAAAACTTATCAATTTTTTGTTTCTTGCATTGCTTTTTGCTTATGAAGCCTTGATTCATTATTTTTAAAAGTGCACCCGAAACAGCCGATGCTCTACTTAACTGAACAGTGAGATAACTATCATAAAAAAAAATTATGGCACGTGTCAGCGTATTATCATGTGCGCGTAACACTATTATGTCTCATGAAGAGCATCGGTCGCCAGTAACCAAAACAACGACTTCATTAGCTCAGCTTGGCGTTCATCTTGGCATTCAGTTTCACGTTCACCCGTATAGTTTCCGTTCCCGTAAGAATACGGGAATAAAATATAGCCTATGTTACTCCCCGTTAATGTAGCTTTCCATTTGTGAAAGAATTTTTAAAAGCGCATCAGCCGTTTCCGAGATTAGCCGGAACAGACAGACAGACAAAAATTTTAAAAATTGATTTTTTGATATAAGTACCGTAAATACCTTTAAATGCATTTAGTAACAAACTGCTAATTTGAAATTACAAACAGACACTTCAATTTTATTTATTTATATAGATTTAGGGCAAATGATTATAGCTAGAGAGAAAAGGATAAGAAACAAATCAAGTCGCCTTAAGAATCCAGAATTTCGAGCAATTTTTTCGTTCCAGGAGTAACATATGTCTGAACGACGACACCGAAGTCAGTTTGGGCAATAGGACGATTTCAGGCGGGTTCAATCTTGCCGTCATATCCTTTCTGAATCATAAACGATTGCATTAACTGGGCGTGGAATTTAAATAAGATGGATTGAAGAACAAAATGTAAATCATTGCGAAAGATCAATCCATACATACAGCATTATGTACAGATTGATGCATCCCAAGGGATGCTGTGGTGTTTTCTCAATCAACTATTCTCGATATTCTACGGAATAAACAAAGAACAGTTTCGCGACGATTGGCTGAAAGCGGCTTGCACACAAGCTGTCCTTTACAAAAAAAACTACAATTGTCGCCAGATCGGGATCTAGCCCTTGGATGACTGATTGTCCCTGGACGAAGGTCTTGAGATATTGGGGAAATCAACCCAATCCGACCGCTGTTGTTGAACACCGTTCCGCTTATCAACGTGACATAATAGTTCTGTTGTGCTATCAGACACGGTCCTCTTGGTATGCATGTGATACGCACTGACGGCACAATGATAAATGCTGAGGAGATCTGCAACAGAAGTTGTGCTGCTGCAAATTGGTGTTTCCCAACACACAACCGCACACAGCATTCATATGCGAACAAGCTTACACCATGTCCAGTTGCTTTTCCATCCGCTGTGTGTTGTCCACCAGCGATGTGTCTTTCGTTCTTTCACCGATCGAGGATATCTCGGTCGTAATTGGCCGTCGTTTGTTTTCTCTCAGAGGACGAAATGGGAAGGATGGTTGAGAGAATATGGGCTTCCATCTCTCGAATTATACGCATAGTAATTGAATCCATACCTCGAAGAAGGGATGCTGCTTGCTTCGACGTGAGAGGATAGGTCCTATATATCCTTGCATTTCCATCTCTATACTAAAATAAAATCCTTTATTTGCTTATATATTCTCTATGTATTAATTTTCATTCCATTCTACCCACAGCATTACATTTCCTATGTCAGGTAACATATAAACTGATTCTTCTTAAGCATTACAGCCTGTTGCAAGTCAAGACTGTCACGCAAAGTCTTTCCCATCTGACTCTATCCGGCACAATAGCCCTCCATCGGCTTAATCTAATTATCCTTAAATCATTTTCAAAGTTATCCAGCCACCCAGCTGGTCGTCTTCCTTTCTTTCGTTTTCCATCAATTCTTGAAAAAGTTATCTTTTTATTAGGAAATAGTCATTATATATCTAGATGTGTGGTTCAACCATCTAATGCGTGATGTTTTGGCTATTTTTACAATATTTGGTTCGCCATATTTTTTAAAAATTTCATTATTGTATAGCATTTCCCCACACGTCATTATGTTTTACTGGTCTAAAGATCTTCGGCATGCAGCCCGTTTCCATTCAAATCCAGCGAGTGAACGAGAGAATAGAAGCGCGAGCGAAAATGATTGGGGGGGGGGGGGTCTCTTTTGTAAGAGATACGATGGTGTGAACTCTGAGTAATATTGCATCAGTATTTTAAATTTTTTTCAAAGCTTCGAATAATTTTAAATAAATTGATAAAGCTAAAAAAAGCATTTCGTTTCTGGACGCACGTACGACAATCCTCCTCGGGATTTTCTTTTCGAAGATAAACGCATGTCCGTTTCTGCTTTGTTGAGGGTTCGGTATTCGCTTCCGAGAGGGCAACTGACCTTATCAAAGTTTAATAAAGGTTTATTTTGGATTTTAAATTGATTAATTTTGATTTTAGTTGATTTCCAAGGTCTTAAAAACATCTATTATCCATTGATAACATATTTTTTATTTCAATTTTTATATCATTGCTGATTAAATTATCTTTTCTAAATGTTTAAATTGGTTCACTTTCTCAAAAATATTAAGTATTTATCTTTAGGAGAGATATATTCACAGTTTTATTTGATACGATCATAAATTTAGTTTTATCCTCATTGATGCCAGACCCATCTTCTTTGTTGTTTTCTGAAGTGAGACAAATGCCTTGGCAACTGCCCGTTTAGTACGCTCAATATTTATATCATCAGCAAAAGCCAGCAGTTGAATTGAATCTTTGCAGAATAGTCCCGCTTTCATTTAATTCAGAGTCTCTTTTATGGCTTTTTCCAGCTCCAAATTAAACAGTAGACATGATAGTACATCGCCTTGTTGCCAAAGACGTCTTAACACTTCTTGATGCCCTGGAACCCTACGTAAAAGTAGACCCTGGGACCTTACACAAATGTAGGCCCCACTTATACCCCTTAAAAGTAAACAGTACATAGCATACACATCAAATACTCGTACAAAACATTAAACCGAAACAAATAAATTTGCATGACTTACAATCGCACAGACCGGCTCTACCAACTGCCACCTTTTGACTCAATGAGTAATTCTGGTTGGTGTATGGTGGTGACCTACACACGGCCATACACGATGGTCATCATATGCAGTCAGTTGAGATATCGTCCGAAATTCGCAGTTTTGGGGGGAATACAATCAGAAAAAACATTTGACCGTTGAAATTATTCGAATCATGATCATTTTAGGTTGAGTCGAGAACGAGACAAGGCCCCCCATTGCGGCCGAGGCCCCGGGCCCAGTTGACCCATGCCTTAAGACGTCCCTGCTTGTTGCAGTCTTTTTTTAGCGTGAGAATGTTCTGAGAAATACAAAATCTTAACTTTATATTAAGTTCAGAGCATTTTTAAAGAAGGCAAAGTACACCTGAGAAAGCAGCATGAAATTTAAAATGCTCAAGGAACCAATAAGATGTTCCTTTTTGTGAATTAAATTTTTATTTTCTATCCCGTAATATATTCGGCGTTCCTTTTTAATATTATCACTATTTCTCTTAAACTTCTGAAAGATTTCGCCATTATATCTGATATTAAAAAACCCATTTCCCATTTTATATTTTTATCAAAGTAACATTATAAAAGGAAAACTCTCCCTCTGGAACTGATTTGTTTGAAATTAGATATTTTGAGAAATCTTGCAGTGTACCAAGTCTTAAAACACTCAGCTATAAATATTTAAAAAGTCAAAGATAAATGTATTTATAAAGAAACACACACAGATTCACACACACACAAATCTTACATTTGTTACACAGATCAATTTTAGGTAAAGCATCTTTCTAATTTACTTATTAATAACTTTTTCTTTTTTACTTATCTTAAAAAATGTGTTTGAAGAAACTAGTCAAGAAGCATACAGACTTATTGCTGGAGAAGCAATCGATCGATTGGGTTTCGAATAAGTTAAACGTAACGCCCGTAAAAAATAGTCTTTTTTTTCTTGGGAAATATTTTTCAGTGCTTTTTTAAAAATGTATTCGTTTAAATTTAACTATCAAATACTCATCATCTGAGGCATTTTAAAGCGTTACTGTTTAATGAGATCTGCTTAATATATAAGCAAAGAAATATCCAATTTAAATTATAAAAAGGTTTACTGTTATATTTCTAGGTCCATTGTTAATACATGACAATCACATTGACTTTAGTCTAGACAAGATCTTCAATCTAAAATAGAACTTTCATTTCATATGTTTGCTATCGAGAGACTAAAGTTTATTCGTTTGGCTTGAGGCTGACTCCAGATTTTTCACTCTTTGAATAATTCTGGACGGATAACAGCTTCATATGTATAAATTGAATTGTATCATTTATAAATCACGACAAATACACTGAAGAGCTGAATTAGAAACAGCTGGTTTCCTGTTATGGACGGCTATGTAAACGAAAAGCGAATCACTTTTCTCTGGTTGGGCTGGTTGCGTTAATAAATGGATACCTTAAAGCTATTTACATCAATTTATTCTCTCGTTGTGTTTAATAAAGATCATATTTTAGTAAAAATATTATCAATACGTGCTGCACGTACTATTCTCAATGCTAATTGCAATTATGGTTATTTAAAATCGAGTTTTCTCAAATTAATAACCAAATTGCTTTTTTACAAAAGTCTTATAAGATCTGTCCTGACTTACGCATCAGAGACTTACGTTGACTTTACGTGATGAGGATGCTTTGGGAATTTTCGAGAGAAAGTTACGCTCTGCATTCTTGGTTCTCCATGATCCATTAACTTGGATCATGGAGAAGAAGATCTAACTTAGAACTCTACAAAATTTACAAATAACCTGATATTGTAAAATTTGTCAAATTACAGAGACTTAAATGAGCTGGCTATCTGGCTAGAAGGAATGAAGATCGTTGCTGCAAGAAAATCTTTCTGGCAAAGCCCGTGGGAAATAGACCTAGGGGCAGACCCCCGTTAAGATGGATTGACTGTGTCAAAAAAGACCTAAATATTTTTAAGGTCCAAAACTGGAAAACAGTTGCCAAAAGTAGAGATGCCTGGAGAAGGCCCGGGCTGTCAAGCCATTTTGAAGAAGGATTGCCATTGTGTCACGAGTAGACTTGAGTTCGTTGATTCTGGTAAAGTGATTTCTGCAATTGCCAATTGCTGTGAACAACGGAGTGTTAAAAGGTAAGTCAAATCTTGTTAGCTCCGCATTGTTACAGAAAAAGTGCAAGAAATCTCTCGACAATTTAACGCTAATGCACAAAAAATGTTAACTACATCATTCAATATCATCTCCTCGTTATGGGTTCGTAAGCCAACGCGTGTCCCGCGAAAAGTATCTCTGATAACTGCATATCAGGGAGCAAAGATAGAAATAGACACGGGAACGTCGCCACTGAACCCTAAATATGTGTAAGAATGTTGACTGGACTGATAAGTGTAGATTCACTTTGGTACTGGTCGATTGCTTAATGGATTGTATATCAACGTCGCATTTCGAAACTTAACTAGTTATTTTTAGCGATGGACGTCATGTGATAGGACGACACCTGAGTTGGGACCCCATTCTTCAAACACCTGCCCCACACCAACGCGAGGATTTTAGAATTGACCGATTTAACGTGCATCAACCTCTCCACACAATGGTGTTTAAAGGCACCATAATTTAAACCCAGGACTCGACAGAAACAATGCTAGCCACGAGTTCGCTGTCATGACCATTTAGCTACCGTGGACACAGCTCAGTGAAAATCGTTTTACACGAAACTGAGGGGGACTGAGAAATATTTTTTCGCGTTAACTCTTTATCTATCGACGGTACTTATAAGTACCACTCACTTTAAAATTACATAGAATAACCATTTTTACGAATACTTTGACGATACTTGGCAGGAACATTCTCTTAAATCCACTCTTCTAAGATATATGGCAGAACGGATTCTATGATGAGTATTTTAGCGGGGAAAGCGAATAGTTTTATAGCAGAAATTATGTTTTCACTGCTGAATTTTTGATCGGATTGCGAAGGTTGTCATTTTTGTTCCAAAAAAGTATTTGTCAAAAGCCGTATGTAATGTAACGCCGTATTTTTTCCGAATGTTAGTTAAGACCATACAAAACAATTTGACTATTTATTTTAAGTGAACAGTGGGAAAATTAATTTTACAATTGAATATCTTTAGTTAATTAATTAGCTCTAACGGATCAAATTTCCCAAAGTTAAGTATTTTGTTTATGTATATCCCTTATTTTTCAATGTAGTGATTCAAAAAAAAAATTTGCATGAAGAAAACTGCAGTAAATTATAATGCGGTAAATATACGGTTAAAGAATACTGCAAAAAAACATATAATCAACAAAATTAAGTTTATTGGAGTAAATTTTATTCACATAGATATGTATATATGCTTATATTTAATAAAATCAATGAAACAAAAACATTTATAGGAACTTAATGAAATTTAATATAAAAGTTTTTGCAAAACATTTATTGAGTTTTTGGAAAATAATCTGGTATTTTTCTTTGCATTGTCTTTTTCAGCAGCAAATTGTTCGATGTCTTCCATTTTGTTATTCATTTCACCATTTGAATCTGCTACTAAATAACTGCACATACTTTCATGATGTTCTTCATTTCGGATGACTTAGAGAACAAAGGAACTGCACTTTTCATTTAATTTTCGTCGTCGGAATCAGCATCAATGATATATTTTGAGCTTTCATCAAACTGCAAAATGTCTTTATCTGCCATAATTGCGGCTGTACACACATTACCATCATCTGCTGGAACAAATTCTCCCGATGATACAGTAGGACAGTCCAAAAATACAGAAACTTTGTCAAAAATTTTATCAAGTGTCCGATCAGTTTTAATATCTCTCTCCAAAAAAAAAATATCTTTTCGTGTTAAGAGAAAAATGTTTGAAAATACACAGTAGTTTGTTGGGGGGGGGGGATCGTTATATTATTTCGTATTGTTAACCGATATTTCGTCTGAAGCGTTTTCGCGTTAAACGTATTTCACTGTATTGGCTTGCAGCGTTCCAAGCAGATGGAAGGTCGCTATCTCGTCTGGAGGTTGTTTATGTGGACGGAAATAATACCACTTATACGTGTGACATGGTTCCTCACAGGCTATAGTTTTATAGTAATTTTCTTCTCCACCATGTGTACTGTTTATGTATTATCAGCATCCTCTGTATATATCTCTGCAACAAAATCGAATTGTATCCGAATGGTTTGATGAACATTTTATAGATATGACCTCGTTTCCCCGACCATCTAGGTTACTTACCTCAATCCTAGGGCATATCTAAGATACGGCGTAGAAAGAGATGTTCAATGTGAGATGTGGGAGACTGTTGAGAAAGCAGGATTGACGAGTATCAATCAGCAACAACAGGACCATGTTTTACATGTTCATTTATTCCTGATGAAATGAAGTATATATGTATACAATATTGCAGCAAAAACTATAATCCGAAAGAGGAAGTTTGCTGTTTAAATCTAATGTATAAAAAATTTTGGAACTAAATTGTATAAACGAAAGAAGAAAAAAAGGAAAAATTTTTCCATTGTGTGTGTGTGGCAGGTTAAATTTTTTTGGTTTTATAATAGACAACATGATAATCACACAAAAGTGTATTAAAAACGAAAAACAGAGAAAGTAACTATCGATTACTATCGATTAGACTAACTATCGATTAGAGAGTATACTATCGATTTTATGTAGTATATGAATAATATGAAGTTAATTATTCAGGTTTCTGAAGTAAGTTTTTCAATTTCTAATGAGCCGCAAAATACACTCATGTCCATAAATTAAGGATAATTCAGAATCACACAGAAATTGAACTCTAAAATAAAAATTTTCTCCTGTAGAATTATCACACACATCTTGAAGAAGAATATGCAAATTACAGGAAACCACCAGATGGCGCGGATAGTACGTCACAATGACGAGAGTGTAAGAGAGGGTATATAAGGAATGATGGCAAAGAAGTAAAATTGTTCACAAGCGCTTTAAAAGCCTTTCAGTGCAATAACCGCATAGTTATGGCACAAAGGAAGCATTTGGGAGATTTTTTACGTGGTAGAATTATCGGACGACTGGAATGCGGACGTACCCAGGGGAAAGAATTTGAGGAACTTGGAATCGCCCAGAGTGTCATCTCCAGGCTTTGGCAACGATTCCAAGATGATGGTAATGTGAGTAGATGTTACAGCACAGGTCGCCCCGAGTTACAACGCCGAATGGGGACCGGTATTTGGCATTACTGCCAAAAGAAACAGACCGAGCACAGCATCAGACCTATCTCGTCAGCTTTCTTCAGCTACCGGTACGACAGTTTCAAGGCAGACCATGTACAGACGCTTAGGGCACATTGGTCTATATGCTCGTAGGCCTGTCAGATGTGTTCCCCTTACCGCAACTCACTGTCGCTGCGATTAATCTGGAGTAGAGAGCATGCATTGTGGACACCGCAACAGTGGTCTTGTATGATGTTTTCCGACGAGTCCTGGTTTAGTTTGCAGTCTGATTCTCGCCGGACTTTCATATGGAGAGCGCCAGGTACCTGTTACCACCAAGAGAACACCATTAAACGACACCGTTACGGTGGTGCAGGATGGCTCGTTTGGGGAGAATTATTCTTGGTTCCAGAACTGACCTGCATGTTCAGAGTGTAACGATGACAGGCCACATCTATCGGGATGTCATTCTGGAACAACATGTACGTTTATTTCGGGGCGCCATGGGTGCTGAATTTCTGTTTATGGATGACAACGCCCGTCCTCACCGTGCAAACATTGTAGACGAATGCCTTCAATCGGAGGATATCACCGTATGGATTGGCCAGCATACTCACGGACTTGAATCCAATAGAGCATGTGGGGATATGCTTGGCCGACGAATTGCAGTCTGTCAACCCCCTCCCACCTGTCTACCGGAACTTCGAAGGGTATTGCTTGATGAGTGGTGTAATATTCCCCAAGATCAGATTGATAATTTGATACTCAGCATGCGTAGGCGTTGTAAGGCTTGTATTGCATCGTCCGGGAGACATACTCCGTATTAACCTTTATACTTACTATGTTATACTGTTTTTTGTAAATAGGTTCTTTTTTGAAATTTGCTCCACGGAGTAAAAATCGCAATTTTTATTAATTATGTCAAACATATAGCATCTTTTTTTGCTCTTTATCTTTTGTTTAATAAATAGACTTTATAAATAAGTCAAATTTGTTTTGCTTCTGTCTCTTTCTTTGCCTGAACTTCATTATCCTTAATTTATGGACATGAGTGTATTTTATTTCGTAATTTCTAATTTCAGTCGTAATAAAATAAAAACTTACTTCTTTTTAAAACTTAAAATTTAAAAAAAAATTGGAATGAAATTATTTTTTTAGCTTTATCTGCTTGATTGCAATAATAAAATTGATTCGCCTAGAGTCAAATATAAGCTTATTAAATTTTTATTATATACAACCAAAATAATCTTATTAAATTTCTTATCTCATTTTGAATATCGAAACGCTAATTGTTGAACTGGTTAGAATATCGATTGAAAACTTTTTTCTTATTAAAATATTGCAATCAAAGAATAAGATTTTCTTTTTGTTGGAAATCCAGTAAAATTTTTGCTAGTATAAATTTCCTGGAAAATGTAAAAATTTCTATCGAAACTTTGCTTTTTGTGTATTTTGTATATAACATATACAAAAAAAAAACTTTCTAATTCAAGTAAAACAATATCATTTCAATAACACATAAATAAAAAAATCTGTAAAAAGAAGAAGAATGATATATAAATTTGAATGATAACTAGATTGAGTGGTCGAAATCTACATCTTTTTTGTTTTTGAAATCGTAGAATTTGTATTTTCGTTTCTGATTTAATTTATTGTATTCTTCATTTGTAAATAATTTTTGAATTTTATATATATTACGTTTTATGTACTTCTTCAGCCTGTCTTTTTTCTCTCCTTTTGTGCTTTACATTTTTCGATACAAAGGGGAGCATTTTTTTTTTTTTTTTACTCATGAAATTTTTTTTTAATATTGTAAAATATTTTTTTAAATATTTCTTTCCCAAAGATATACCGTTTTTTTTTTTTTTTAAGAGAAATGAAAACTTTCTCAAATAAAAAACTTGCTTTAAAATTAAGAAACATTGTTTCCAGGATAATTAAATTTACTCCGTTTTAAATAGAATTAAGTATGTTCGAGGAATATTGGATTTCTGGAAGGAAAATATACTTTTATTCCTGAATTCTGTTATAAAAAAGTGTAGGTACATTCAGAGGGGGTGATAGTAGGAAGCGTTGAGACGACAAATCACCGTAGACCAGAGGTGGGGAACCTTTTTACCATTAGGAGGCCGCATGTTAGATTAAGTAGTAATAAAAGAGGCCGCATAGGTTGATGTACCTATAAATGTGACTTTTATAAAGTTATTACAGTTTACATAGATTTAAAAATTTTGTGCATTCATTATACATAGAAATATTATTAAAAATACATTATTTACGTATTATTAGACACAAAAAGTCACAGTACAAAATATTTTTCTATTCACATAAGGATAAAAACTTTTTATAACATTCATCTCTCTCATTGATAATTATTTTCTTAAAGAATTGTTAAATTAATAGATACCTTTGTAACTTTCTGTATTTCACTGTTGGTATTTTTATTTATGTAAGCATATATATATATACGGATCAAGCTTCATAACGTGAAGCCTTAATTGGTCCTCTAAATGAGCATGTCTGGTAACGTTGCCATGTTACACTAGGTGACGTTCTACGTTCTAACATTTGAAATATACAATTGGCTATTCCCACAAGCAGTCATTGAAACATACATTCACAGGCAATTCTTTATTTAATTCCATTGATTTTCAAACTGTTGTAATCTAGATAATTAATAATTAATGCAAGTTCTAGCTTTTATGAAAGCCACGGGTTTCCCACTTCTGCCACAGAACATGATGTCGCAAACCACATTTAGTCTGTGAAAATCACGATAATAGTAGCCGTCAGGGAACGATGAGCCAGGCGAAGGGGTGGTCAAACGAATGATGGTCAACGAATTACTACCTGAATGCCTCAATGGCGCAAAAATAACTTGTTTTCTAACAGCACGTCTTTCCGGAGTCGCTGCAGGAAGTACCGACCACTGCGCACCAGGCCGTGTGGCTCATGCACGATGGTAACCCAACATATTTCTCGATTGCGGGCTCAACCAACTCCTTGCTACATATACCAGGAGTTTGGTTGGACATGGAGAAACTGTTGCTTGGATTCCGCCCTCCCAGGACCTCAGTTCCTTGAATTTCTTCTTCTAGGCCCACCTGAAATCGCTTGCTTATGAGACGCCGGTGGTTACAGTGGAGGATATGTCACGGATCCTCGTCGCTTCAGCTGATATCGCCAGCACACCAGATTTGTGTTTAAACGCGTCTGATAACCATTCGTCCGTGAATGTGCTATGACCAAGGACGTCTTAAGGTATGGGCCAGCTGGATCCAAGGTCTCGGCCCCAAAGGAGTCTCGTGTCCTTCTCGACTCAGCCTTATTAAGATAAGTATTCTAATAATTTCTATCATCAAATGTGTATTTTCCAGTTGTATATTCCGAAAAACTGGAAATTTCGGACGATATACCAACTGGCTACATGTTATGACCATCATCCATGCCTAGGCCAGGTTTATCCTCATACATCATTATTACTCCTTCAGTCAAAAGGTAGCAGTTGGTCGAACCGGTTTGTGTGATTGTAAGTCATGCACATTTATTTGTTTCAGGTTATTGTTTGTACGAGTATTTGATAAAGTATGTTATGCACTGTCTCTACTTTTCTGGGTCATGTAGGGCCTACATTTGTGTAAGGGCCCAGGGCCTCATGAAGTCTTAAGACGTCCCTGGCTATGACCTGCGCGACCGCAACTTCGAAGAATTCCTATAACAATCCCTTGTCTTTGCATTTCTGAAGTCGAGCTGTGACGCATTATTCGTACTGTAAACATGCTTTAAGAGTAATGAATGTATTCCTTTTATCTTTATTGCCCCTTTTCTTTCCATTCGACATCACACCCTTCACAACTGTTTTTGCGAATTACTCTTAACTAAACGTAGTTTGCGACCCCATGTTATGCGTTGATTTGTGGTCCCCATGCTGCCTACTATCTTAACTTAACGCTGTGGCCTTGGCCCTCATGGGCTGGTGCGTCAACCAGTGTTGAATTAATCGACATGGAGACCCCTTGGCAGTCGATATCTTGGGACCTGTAGCCTAATAATTTTATTACACAACATTTTAGGAAAATATTTTGTAACATCCCCCCCCCCCTTTGTCTACCCTGTGACCCGGCTAAAGGTGTAGGAAGAAGTGCAGAACGATTCGACATAATAATTTCTAATTATTTATTCAGCACTTTAATTAACTCAAAAACAATTCAATGAATCAGATTAAATAAGATGCTTCTGATTAGCAAGCAGAGGTAAGGAGACGAGAATCGCGTTTTTGGAGAATACTTCTAATAATTGATCCACTTTGTATTAATCAATCTTCTATCTTAATATTGCTTTAAACAGTAGATATGTAACTAATTGCCAAATAAACCTCTTTAATAATTTAAAAATATCAAAGTGTACTATAAATTAACATAATACCTGAACTGTAGGTAGTCTTCCTATCTTTTAATGCATAATCCTTCAATCTCTTTATAATTCCAACTTTCTATCTTTCTTCTCTCACACTGACTTACTAACAGTCTTCCATATATATCTCTCTTACTTATATGACAATTTATCAAGCTTTAACTAACCTCTCTAGCACGCGAACCTGAACTATATATAATAAACTTAATTTGCATACCACGGTTTTTTCTTCAGAAAAGGATTGTTGTTTTTCATAGCCCAAAGATTTCCCCAGAGGTTAATAGAAGGACGCGTATAGATCGGTCACAATTTCATTGCACAAATAAAATAACAAATTATCAGCAAAATTAAAAAAATATAATTAAACAAAATTATTTATTAGAATCTGTAATAAAAAAAAGCTAACTCTTGCAATAAAAAATAGCTAAATATTTGTTTTCTCAATTTTTGGGCCCCTAAAAAGTGTAGGGCCCATAGGCAATCGTCTGCTCTGCCTAATGAGTAATACGCCACTGGGCCAACAGCCCATGAGGGCCAAGGCACTGTGAAGCAACAGTGGCCTTGGCTCTCATGGGCTGTTGGCCCCAGTGGAAATTTCATAAAATAAAACTAAAAATGAATTGAAAAAACTGAATGGTGAATCGGCATAAGTCAAATTTATAACAAAATATATTAATTTTATAAAATCAACATTTTGTTAAAAAAATATTTGATAACTTACAATCGCATAGACTTCCAAATAGTATATCAGTTGGAATTGTGACTTTTGTTTAATGAAATTGTGTTAGTATCACATGTAAATGTTTAATTAAATCGCATTTGCCCGTAGTAGTCAAGATATTCCAAAATCATCATTACAGTATTTTGTAAAAGGTGGCATTCACGCACCATTACAAACATAGTGCTGGAAATAAAAATTTTGGAAGAGAAAAAAATTACAATTTGATTCAGGGAAACATTTGTAAGCTGTTAAAATTTCGAGGTAATATACTAAAAGGAATATATATTATTTTCTTGTCTGGAATTTTTAAAAAACTAAACCTGCTGAAAGTCTTCGTTCACGTGTAACTTTCTAATCATACCATTTGCAGATCGAAATAAGTTTACAATATTTTTCATAATTTAGCTGAATAAATTATTTTTATATAATTGAAAATTTTACGAATTTTCTTAGAAATGTTATTGAGCTTAAATAGATTTAAAAGGGTATGATTCCCGTAATCATCAGTTTTACCATTAATTAGCCTTATAACAACAAAAAATGCACTCGAAACGTTTGAAACTGGTTACTCTTTAGAAATACATGTATTAATACGAGGTAACTCTGAAATGTCTGAGACACGCACGCAGACGAAAAGTAACAAAGGAAGATTAACGGTTTAATTTCAAAATACAAAGTATTTTAACACAGCAGACGACTTTTTACTGACTTTACTTCAGGTTAATTTAGCGTAGAACAAATTTTAAACAGAAGAGAAAATGGAGTTAAGCGAAAACATTATCGTGCTATGATTTCTATGATTTTAATGCTAGATTAAATCAAGAGGAATGCTTTCAACGGCTGCAATTAGCATTTGATGAGGAATCCCCATATCGTGCTACTATATTCAGATGGTTTAAAGAATAGGTTCTCAACCTTTTTTGAACTGCGCCCCTTTTCTAGAGAATATTTCGGTACCACCCCCTTTCTAGTGAATATTTCGATACTGCCCCCTCTCACTCGAGAGAATTAAGAGTGTACATAATACATGGTGAAAGCAAGGAGTTAAATTTAAAAAATATTCTATTACTAATAGAATATATTTTTTAATTTAATTTTTTTTCTAAAGCCCTAATTTTTTTACTTTTGAATCTGAGATAGCCACAAATACATTTAAGTGTGTAATATTATATATATTTAGTCATAGATATAGGATAGTGTTGGAATTGAAAACGCGCTACTGAATTTCTTCTTCATTTAAAAGCTTTAGCTTACCTGTTATAAGGGGAGGCAGGGGTTTTATGATACGAAGTAATTCATAATAAGTTATTGCTTTCAAAATAAATATTAATTGACAGTTTCAGCCTTTAAAGAATCACATGTTAATTCCTGGTTAACATATTTAATTATGTTTCTTGGATATAATATACGTAATGAAATGCAGCGAACGCGAAACATTTTTTCCTACTGCTCACAAGACAACACGTGGACTACAGAAATTAAAATGCTCTATATCATTCAATTTAATGTAGGTCTGAATGCAATGTAATCTTTAAGTTTTTCAACCACTTCCCGAACTACCGAAATATGTGAATTTCGTACATGTGATATAGAAATGATTTAAATACTTACAATATCAACATGGTAAATAGTATTAAAGTTTACTTTTGCTTGAACATAACCAGCGTGTTTTTTTAGACTAGATTTGGTTAATCTCCACAACCCCCTCCGTGCCATCTCAACGCCCCCTAATTTTCTCTAAGTTTTTTACTCCCCCCCCCCCATGAAAGCTCAAACGCCCACAAGGGGGCGTTATCGCCTACGT
>BMAO01006831.1:0-26563 GCA_019973975.1 Trichonephila clavata
ATGTTTTAAACAGTACATTTGCATCTTATAAATATAATGGTACATGTATTATATTCAGTTACAGATAAAAAGAAATAATTATTCAGGTATATTGTCCCATTCATCCTAAGATACTATTAGGATAGAACTGCGTGTGTTTAAATTTCTTTAATGTAATACAATTTGTAAATTTTTTAACGCATTGAATTACAAATAGCAAATGATACATAGAATTATACGAATGTCAGCTAGAATAAAGTGAAGAAAAAACATTTTAATTAAAATTATATTATACATAAAACCTCAAATACAAGTTATAACGGCTCTAAACAGAAAAAAAATTGGGAAAACGCAGCAATATTTTAGAGAAATTTATTTTTATATGATGTGGACCAAATTTATATTTTATTCTGTATTTTTTCTGTAAGAGATAATGTATTAATTGTTAAATTAAATAAATATGATAACGTATTAATTTTTTTTGCTGTGATAATTTACATTACAAATTTATTTAAAATTTGTTTACTCTTGACGTTAGTAAAAATAAAGAAACAGCGCAAAATTTGTCAGAATTCTGAATCATATTCTTTCACGGTTATTTTTAATAATTATAAAGTTAAGAATAAAAAAAATATTATTTATATGCAGGTTTTTTAAAACTTCTAAAAAGGAATAAATACAGTTTTTTTTTTCCATTTAACCGATAGCATTTCATTTTCGATTTAAATTTTAAATTAAAATATATCTTTTATAAAAAAAATGTATTGAGAGATTCTGTATATTCTATGTTTACTAACCAAATAAATACAAAAAAAAAAAAAAAAAAAAAAAAGAAATATGACAACGAAAAAAATCCAAACGTTGTTTTTAAATACCTTGATTTATAAATTATGCTACCCAATTCTGTATCCAATTAGTATGTACAGAGTGTTGCCAAATTCGACCAACATACTCAAAGGGACGACAGTAGGCAGCATGGAGACGACTAATCACCATAGAACAAGAGGTTTTAAACCAAGTTTAGTAGGAGTGATTCACAAAAACATTTATGAAAGGTATAATGTCGAGTGCAATGAAAAAGTACAATGAGAGATAAGAAATATATTTTGTAAAAGTAAAGCCTTTTTACAATGCGTACAATGTATCACAAGTCAACGTCAGAAATGCAATAGCAAGTGATTTTTAGACAAGGAAATTGTTCTACGGCATGGCTGCTTAGCTCATGGCCAGCCGACATCGACGGACGAAGGATTGTCGGATGCTTTCAAATAAATTTAGTGTGCTGGGGATGTCAACTGAAGTGAAGACGATCCGTGCTCAGAAAACCTCCACTGAACTACCGAAGTCTTATACACAAGCGATTTCAGGTGGCGCCAGAAAAAGAATTAAAGAGATTAATTTCAGAGGAGCTTGGAGTCCAATAAATACGTCCGCATTGACCAAACCACCTCCTGGGATTTGTAGCATGGAGGTGGTTCCGCATAGAAATCGAAAAATGTGCTGGTGCAACATCGTGCATGGACCACATGTTCTGGTGCGCACTTACTCACTGCTGTAACTCCGGAAAATATGGGAAATTTGCATACGTGCCGGTCTCTTTCCAATCCTTCCATGGTATTTCAAACGCCGCATTCGTTTGGCCACTACCCTTGTATAGTTCATCGTTCTCCCACTGGCCACTCTTATCACGATTTTCGATCATGGCTAGCGTGTCATGAGTTCGATCCTAGTACCACTAAAGATCCGCCGTGTAGGGGAGCGATGCACGTTAAATCTGTCGAGAGCTCAACGTCTCCCGTTGGTGTGGTGTGGTGTTAGGAGAGGGGGTGTCAGCTCAGGTGTCGTCCGCGTCACTTGACCATGGTTCAAAATTACGCGGACCGTCGCCAAAGCCCTCGTGTTGCTAATCAGTGCGACGTTAATATTCTCTCACTCTCTCACTCACTCACTATCACGATTTTCACCAGCTAAACATGGTTTGTGACCCCATGTTCTCTAGTGATTTGATGCCTACTATCAATCCTTGGAATCTGTTGGTCGAATTCGGCAACACCTGTATAAAGCTTTTGTTATACCTAAATTTCTTCGCGTGAGATAAAGTTATTTTCACTGCCCTTTAATAATGGAATTCATATTCAAACAAAGGTTTCGTCAGAAACTTTTAAAACATTCAGTGATAAATAAATTAGTTACATCATATTAGTATATTCTGTGTTGTTCTGTTTGATCAGATTTTATTATTTTCACTAAAAATCCAATCCAAATAAAGTTAGTTTTATTTTACTTCAATTTGATCTTTTACTTACAATTCCATATTGTTTTTGAGCTGATTTTTCTTGCGTATTTAATATTTACAAGGTTTATCTTTTATGTTATCTGTTTTATAATCAAATTACGTAAAGATCTATATTTTTTATGCAAGAATAAATACAATTACCCATATATTTATGGTGAATTCGTTTGACGTTTGCTCACTGAGTTTTTCATAATTTTTATAAGTAAAGGTTTGAAAATTCCGTAATTACTTTTACATTGCATTTCATATACTGTTATTGTGAATGTGTTCAAGACACAGATGAAGATATACTAAGGTTCTTTAATTCGAGTACGGGAAGGGTGCCATCTTGAATGTTATCCTCTTGACTTGACCATGGATTAGAATTGCGAGGCCCATTGCCATTAGCTACTGTGATGCATCGTAGCGATATTAATAAACACTCATGAGAAGAACTACTTGTGAAACACAATAGGTTTAAAATTTCAAAATAAACAAATCGGTATTAATTCTAAAAAAATAAAAAAAAACCATTTAATATATATATATGGGAATCTAACCGAAATCTTCCGAAAAAGTTAGATTCTTCAGATTGCGGGGTTTTTATTTGGCGGGGTGTCTAGGGGTTTTTACGGTGTATGGGTTAACTATGAAAAATAAAATAGACAACATAGTTTAAAGAAACTAAACAATTTATTACAAGTTACAGGAAAGTATTTACATGGGGAATATTTACAAAAAGGAAATTAAGACAAGCAGGCATTTAAAAATATAGGAACATTTATAGGCAGACATTAATATAGAAACATTAATATAGGACCATTAATATAGGAAGGATAGATAGTCAATCCCTTTTGGGAGGAAGTTAGAAATTAAATAAAACTCATTATGCGATGTGCAGGTGATTTACCGCCAGTTGTGGCGAAAGAACGCGGACGCGCTGATACGATGCTTCCTAGTCGATGGTTTGCTTGCCTCAGACGAGAAAATCGCGTCATCGTTTTAATAAGCACGCTAGATGTCGTTGCTGTGGAATGCTGTTTTTGACTAAAATTGCCGTCCTCTGCAAAGGAATGATCTAACCTTTTACAAAAAGAAAAAGTTCTATGGGATATCCTACACACACACATATATATATAATAAGTTATTAATGAATTTACCAGTTCAATTGCATTTCATTACTTCTATGTTATTCTCAGCAAAGCTTATAACATTTTGTCAAATGTCAGGGAGCCGTTGGAGACCATTAGAAAAATGATGATTGCTGATGTAAGCGATGGAGTGCCCTATTGTGCGGCATACATATGAAATGTCATGTAATCGGTGGCCACGGAAAGGTTCCTTCAACTTCGGAAATAGCTCGAAGTCATGAGGACTCATATCAGGTGAGTAGAGAGTATATTCCAAGATTTCCCATTACCACTGTCGCAATAGGAGAGTGACATTATTTGCGACATGAAAACGAGCGTACTCATCTCGCAAGCAATGCATGACTGAGACCTACTTCTAAGAATGATTCCCGGACAGTTTATTGACTGTCCATGGAAACAAGATTATTTAGGATGTCAATCTGATGTTGAGGATTAGGGAGCTAATTTGTGCGTTGCAATGCGGCAGTGCATTTTGGCTACAGGATTGCAGTAATCCCCGTGAACATTTTGTTGTATTTTTGCCACGAGTAACCTTGATTTTAAGCCACACCCACTGATCACCTTGGGAAAACAAGCTCCAGAGCGATGGAAACGAAAGTCTTCCCTTTAACGCCACACTACAGCTGCCTTTCTAACTATATAGATTGTTTTTTGCAGTGTACACTTCAGTCAAATCTCATATCATAAATCCCTCAGCCCTTTTTTTTCAACAAAAAAATGTTATATATATATATACACTACGGTGTCCAAAAGTTAAAAATAATTGATAATTATGTCAATAAAGAAGGAACTGTAAATCATAATGGTGGGAAACGTGATATGCGAGTGTAAAATGGTTATAAAATAAGGATACAAATGAAAGAACGATATTAAATAATTTAAATTATCCAAAGTAAAAGGTTGAAAGAAAACCGAGCAAAGCAAGGATTCACACTTTAAAGAAAAAAAATGAAAGAAAACATTAAATAAAATACTGATGCTGCAGTTTAATAAGGCGTGTGGTCACCTCTAACAGCCAGGCACGCTGCACAGCGATTTACCATACTTGCTATGAGATGATGAATGAGTTGCGGGCTCAAACGGTTCCAAGCTTCTTGAAGAGCTCTCTTCAGTTCTGTAACGGACCATCGTGGGTGCGAAAGGGCTGCAATTTGTCTCCGGAGCATATCCCATACATACTCGATAGGATTTAAATCAGGGGAGTTCACAAGACACGACATGCACTGGATGTTTTCCGTTTCAAGGAAGCCATCAATCAGCAGCGCTCGGTGACATGGTGCATTTTCATCCATGGATATGAAGTCAGGACCGACAGCACCTCGAAACAAGCAAACATAAGGATCAAGAACTTCGTCTCTGTATCTTTGAACAGTCACAGGCCCCGTGTCAAAGAAATGGAGGTCTGCGCGGCCATCCATCATGATGCCTGCCCATACCATTACTCCCCTTGATAGAAAATGATGTCTTTCCGTTATGTTTCTTGGTTCAAAACGTGTTCCAAGTTCTCTCCATATCGTTACCCGCCCAGAATCACTACTCAGACTAAACCGGAACTCGTCACTGAACATCACATTAGCCCACTCTCCCACACTCCAATGTTGATATATCACATTAGCCCACTCTCCAATGTTGATGTTTCAAACTCCAGTTCAAACGAGCGCGTTTATGCGTGACGTGAGGGGAATGCAAACTGCTGGTCTTCTGGCATACAGACAAGAATGATTGAGTCTCCTGTAAACAGTTTGTCTCGAAATTCGTATTCCTGTGGCGACTGTGAGCGTTGAACCCAGTGCTCTGGCGGTACTGCCCCTCTTACTTCGTGCACTTATTACCAGATATCGGTCTTGGCGAGGGGTTGTGACTCTTGGTCAACCTGATACTCGTTGTCGGGTAAAATCTCCCGTTCTTTAAAACCTCTGCCACAGTCTTGAGATCACAGACTGGTCCACATTCAGAATTCGAGACACTTCGGTTTGTGATCGTGAAGATTCCAGCATTCCAACAATTCTTCCTTTCGTAAACATGTCCAATTGGCGTCATTGTGCCATCATTCAACTTGTTTGATGGTTAACAACGTTCCTTCGCACAGTAGTTGCACGAAACTTGTCTGAACTGCCTGTGCTGCGTGAATCGGTTTCTCCGCGTTCCGACATGCGCAGGTGTTTCGAGCAGGACGTAGTCTTCTGAAAAGTGTTGCATAAACCCAATGTTTCTTCTTCGCCCAATTAATATCCGCAAGAAATTTGGAATAATTTTACGATTAATAACTCCATGTTTTTCGTATTTTACGATTTATACTTAACTTTTGGACGCCAGTGTATATAAATATATATATATGTATATGTATATATATATGCCACATATGTCTAGAAATATAGCACTATACCGATCCTAAATTTGTTACTAACTGCATTCGTATGTGAATTGTTTACTGCTTCGTGCAAAATGGTAGAAATTAACGTTATAGTTAAGAATTGCTTTTAAAAGAGAGTGATATGTTTTCATACACACACCGCAGAAGGGATGTGGGATACATTGTTTAGGTATATATACATTTATTTCCTTGTGAAAAGGGTAATATGGTTATTTAAAATGTCTCGCCTAAAAATATTATAAGCCTTATCTTAAAATACAAGGGGTGATCAAATGAAAAGGTACGAAACGACATAAAAATGAAACAGTTAAATATTTGCATATTCCGCCAAGGGAGAATGTAGCGAGACATCTCGGGATGCCATTGGAGACTCTGACTGGGATCGGATCATGCGCGGGTGCCCGCACGCGCAGGAGAGAGCAAAGGCTCTT
This sequence comes from Trichonephila clavata, assembly GCA_019973975.1. Lineage (NCBI taxonomy): Eukaryota > Metazoa > Arthropoda > Arachnida > Araneae > Nephilidae > Trichonephila > Trichonephila clavata. Next base: position 6,211 of record BMAO01006831.1, read on the forward strand.
ATAAAAAGCGGCGTCCAAATGATGCGAGCACAGAATTACTCGAGCACAGAAAAAGCATTAACTCCGATGTGTACTGTGAGACACTCCGACGCCTACGCAGGTCCATCAAGAACAAAAGACCGGGGCTGCTCACGGAGGGTGTGGTTCTGCTCCATGATAACGCGCGTCCACACGTCTCTACAGTCACACAAATGGAACTGGACAAGTTCCAATGGGAGACGTTGGACCATCCGTCCTACAGACCGGACATGTCACCCTGCGATTTCCATGTGTTTGGTCCACTGAAGAAACACCTGAAAGGAAAGCGCTTCAACTCGGTCGACGTACTCAAATATACTGTGAAGGACTGGGTCTCGTCACAGCCACAGGAATTCTGGGAACAAGGAATCCTGCGGCTTGTTCATCAGTGGGATCGTTGTGCTCAGGCCTATGGTGTATATTTTGAATAAAGTCTATATTTGTACCCACCGTGTCGTTTCGTACCTTTTCATTTAATCACCCTTGTATCTATAAGCCTTACCCAATTGTTTTTATTTAATAAGTTGTAATATGAGCTTAACATTTTGGATTTATTCCATTTTTGATCCATATAATTTCAATGACATTATTAGCAATGTGTGTATATTTGATCAATTTATATTTCATAAGTATTTTAATTTACATTTTTCTAATATGAACGACGCTTAGTTTCAATAATTAAACATATTTAGAGACATTTCATAATGCTCTGTCAAAAGTTGTAATGACGTACCTCTCATGTTCTAAGCTCTCATTTTCTTTTTCTTATTATTTAAGATAAATAACCCCTAACATAATATCAAACTTACTTTTATCTTATACAATTTAAACTTTATAGCCTTAGAAACTCCTCAATCAAGCATTTTTTTCCTGTCGGCTATTTAAAAATTCTTATAGAAAACACTAATACAACTTCGAATGATTTCAATATTTTTAACATTTTATTCGAGTATTCACTAGAAAGCAATCAAAAATGATTTTCTGTTTTATTCTTTTTATATTTCTTAAAGGCAGAGACTTTTATTTTGAGAAAATCAAACCATTTTTTTATTATTATTAAAGTAGATTTTTCTGGCAAGTGTCCATGAAGAGGCCTTCTTATTATGAACTCCTTTTCTATACAAATCTCTAGTTTCTCATAATTAGTGATATTCCCTAAGAACCCTAACAAGCACAAAAAATGTCAGAGAAAGCAGCTAACGAAGCTCCCCAACGCAGTCTTATCTGAAAGATAATTAAATCCAGGAAAAAGTGAGTGAGAATTAAAACTACCTTCAGTAATTATTTGTCTTCTTATTCTCAGCCTCTTGTTATTTTTTCCTTTAGTTAATATATGCCTTTCTAATATAGTTTAATGCATTTAAATTGGACTTGAGCCAATAATAAAATGTTTTAATCTTTTCTGTTTTACCTTTGTCTGAAGCAGGATAGAAGAATGTATTAATTTAATTATTCTCCGTCGCTTTCACCAAAGAAGAGTAGTGAACTGACAAAGGAACTTCTCACTAAAAAAAAGATAATTTTCCTTACAAATACTTGAACTTATAGTTTTTGTAAGATTATATTTAGAATTTCACTGATTTTTAGCGTAAATTCTGATCTTATGTTTCTAAAGTAAATTCATTTCCTCGACTCAATGTCTAAGCACAATATTTGGCAACAAGACAAAAATTATTCTATTTTTTTAAACTAAAACGCATATCCATTATGTGAAACTTGTGACAGTTCAATAGGTTAACAATAACATAAATAAGTTGCTTAACATTTAAATGATATATGTCAACAATTTTACGCCGGCAGATGAACAAATGATCACTATAAAGCGCCATCATACTTTTGAAGTCTACTCTAATACTTCTCATCCATTGATTTTGAAACTAATGTGTGGATCTCTGAAAGCATTTTAATTTATTTCAGATATAGTTCATGCATATTAATTTTCAGCTTGATCGAGCTTATTATATCAAAAATGAGTGAAGTGTGAGTTGTGAAAGTTAAGTTATATCTTGTGTTTTAAATTACATTTTACGATTTTTAATCAGAAATTATTGTGTTAAAGGTGCAAAATAAATAAATAAAAATACCTGAAACAGTTTATTTTTACTTTTCGTACTAAAACTGAGAAATAAATATAGCTCTAGAGGCGTAAAAAATGCTTTAAATAAAATAGTGTAATGCAATAGCAAAATACTTTCTAGAATTTACGGCATTCCAAAATCTTGTTTTCTTCCTTGCTTGAATATGATGAAAAAAATGGAATCCATGTTAAGCTGAGTGACTGATAAGGTACTGTGTCGCAAAATCAGAAAAGATTTTTTATGACGTTAGAAAGAGACAAAAAATAATAACAAGGATGCAACTAGTTAGTAAAGTGTTCCAAATTTCAATTTATAAAAAACTAAAATAACAAATCTTTGTTTTTTTCAAATTGATTGTCATGTTATTGATTATCAAACGAAAAAATTAGTTTCATGTGCCTTAAAACACATTACAAATACTAGAAAAACCATTTTTAAAATTTTACTTCTATATGAAGATTATTACAGCAATATAAATGTTGTTTTATACTCCTTTATAAAGTAAGTGACAGACAATCCATTAGATATAAGGAAAATAAATTATAAATCTTTGAATTCTACAAGACTTTATTTTAAGCTATTTTTGTAAATATCTATTGCACTTAAAACCATAATTTGAAGAAAAAAATGACTTCAAAATTGATATATTTTAACGATAAGTATATATATTTTCTTATAAAGAAATAATTTCTAAATTATTTTAGTGACATGAAACAGCACATACACTTTTAGCACTTGCCACAACCTGCTCACATTCGTGACAATGGTCGCTCAGATTTTTCTCAGGTTCTTTTTCTTCTTATCCTTCTTTTTGAAGTCAAAAACAAAAGATGAAAAGTAAAATCGTTTTTATGCCAGACTGTGTTTTCATATGTCTAATGTATTAATAGACAAAAAAACAAAAATGCAAAAAATAGTCTTTTTTTATTTTCAAGGATTTTTTTAAAATTTAAAAGTATCAATTATATTTTTTACATATTGCATGTTAAAATATGCATATTAATAAAAACATAATATATTAGAATCAACAGTTATACTTAGCTAAGCAAACATGAAACTTACATATTTATATAAAAAAATTCTAAAATTTAAATAAAAGTCTGTCATTCCTTTTTAGATTTTTTTCTTCGTACTATGATCCTTAAGAAACTTCAGACTAAAAGTTAGCATTTTCAAGCAAATCATTTTCGTACATTTTTCCCTTGAACAAGTTTTAATAAAATAATTGATAAAATGTAAAACTAAGATTTAGATAAAATGTAAAAAATCGCATTTCAGCTTCTTTTTCATTCACTTGCTTTATGTTTATATTATTTATTTCGAGTTAAGATAGATTTAAATAACAATTGTCAGCAATTTCAGATAAAAAGACAGAGAGAGAGAGAGATTTTGAAAATATATGTTAAATACCAGTAGACTCTGGGGAATTACATATATTATAACCATTAAATTTTATTAAATTCTTATCTTCATTTTTAGAAAAGATTATATTGTAATTTAAACAAGAACAGTTTTTAAACTAGAAAATTATTTTTACTAGTGTGATCTATAAATAAATGTGATGTCTTACAAATCTTTATTAAAAATTTTAACTTATCACTTAAAATTATATGCTACAGTATCAGCAGAGAAAATAACAAGGTTATGAACAGAATATAATAAATCTATCAATTAGAAGGTTGAAATGAATATGAAACTGCTATTTTCTAATTCTTTTTAAGTGAAAAAGATATATAAATTAGAAATACAGTTTACCACTAATAATTCTTGCAAATAACAATGCAATTTAAACCCTATTATCATTAAACATTGGGACTACTTAATATGTTTTATAAAATAGAATTTACTATATAAGATATTTTAATATTCATAATACGAGTATTTTGTGCTAGTTGTTCACATTATTAGTTATTCCGTTTTTTTTATACCTTTTTCTTGAATTTACATAAAAATATTCAATTAGGTGAGTAGTAAAAAATTAAATATATATTTAAACATATTACTTATTTCGTATAGGAAAAATTTAACCATAAGAAATTCCTATATTTTTCATATAGAAACAAGCTTAACCATTTGATTCACTAAATTCTCACTAATGGTATATTAAACATGCAGATACCAAATCAGCTTCAAATAGATTTATATGACTAGTTTTTGATAGATTAGTTTTCTTTAATTGCATGCCTTATATATACTTTTAATTATAAATACTGAATGTGTTACAGCTTTCACTATTTTTCCTTATAATATATATATATATATATATGAATATTGAATAGCTCTATTTTTAACGTAACTTATAAAGTTCAATATTTTCTGAATATATAAGTTCACTTATTGATTGAGATCTTTACTTCATGAATTACCTTTTATTTCCCTTAAAGTGTTTAAATGCTCTCACGACTTAAACAGAAAAATTCACCCAATGGGATTTTGGAAAGCTGGTGTATTTAAAATAAATTTCTGAATTAATTTTATTTCGTGCAATTTTCTCATTGCTATTCTATCTATTTAACAAATAAGTAATTTTATTTGGTATTATTTGCTAAGCTAGATGCCAAGATAGCCAAGCGAACATTTTTAATGAAACATAAAATGTACTTGAACAAAAAGGAAGATTTGAAACGTGGAGGAGAATTATGAAGAATGTTTGCAATTGGTGATACTTCGTCTGAGCCCGATATCAACAATTGGGTACCCGACTAATTAAACAATACCCTTTCTTCTTATTCATTATAGTTAATCTAATTTATAAATAAAACAATTCTTAAATAGTACCTGTTAATTATTTATTCAATTAATCACAGTTTTATTTATGATGTATATATATAGTAAGCTCCTCAAGATTATTTTTAAACAGAATTAAAATAGCAGCTTCCAAGATTTGCAATGGATGGAAACAGGAAATATCTTTCAGCTTTTTAAACAAGCTTAAGAATAAAATCAAAATAATCAAACGAAACAAAGATTTACGTTTTAGGTGTAAATATTAGCTTAGGCCAACAACATACCAGAATTTTTGAATATCATTTGAATTTGTTTTATGTGTATAAAATTCCATATACAATTTTGCATGTTTTAATGGATTTCAAATTTACTTTATATGCTTCTTTGAAATACAGTATATTTGTATTTAAAATTTTTTTTATTAATTTTATATAGTATTACACTAATAATACAGCAATTTTAACGAATCGTGAAAAAGTAAGAAATGTTTGCCCTACACCAAATGCTGTAACGAAAGACAAAATGGTTTTCCGTTGGCAAAGCGATGTTATAAATCAATCTTTAATCAGGATAAGTGTGTATTAATGATTATAATTGAGTACTAAATATCATATCCAATTATTATTAACATAATTGAGAATTTTCTTCGATAAAAGATTCGTATAAGTATCTGTATAATTAGTTATTTTAATAAGTAATGTCTGAAAAATCAAAACAAATCAACTGAAAATCTTAGTGTTTGATATTATGTACAGGAACTTGAAATATAATACAACGCATAGTTAAATTTATTTTTAAAATTTAAAATATATTACTCATTGCTGCTAAGTAGCATTATAATATAAACCGACTATATAGAATTATGCACTTTTTAAAATTATCTAATAACTTATAAACTATGTAGCATGTGTCTCGCAAAATTTATTTCACTAAACAAAAATAACATGTTATCAAGAATCCAATTTCATTTTGAAAGTGTTTCTAGTCTAAAAAAAACATTATGTTATCAAGCAGACAATAAAGAGAAAATGAAGAATATGTAAAGAATGATACTCCTGTGATCCATGATAAAAAATTATTTTTTCAATATAACATCGAATCTTATTTGTATTTTTTTATGTATTGATATAAAGAACACCCTTTCTTTTACTTGAAAATTAAATCAAGAGGAAAAAATACTTGTTGGCAGCTTATTTGAAAATATTGTTCTTTTATAATGTGATTTAGTTTAATATAAAGAAAATAATTCGTTTTTTCCTTCTTCTGAAGTTAACTGAAAATGTAAATTTGAGTTAACTTGTAACTTTCTTATTAAATTAAACAGTATCAAACTATCTTGTAACGTTTTATATAAATATTTTATTAATATAATAATGAAATTTAATACACGCTATCTCAAAAATTATATACATTTGAAAAAAAATCGAGTCACTTTCATGAAATCATAAATGAATGTGATGCATGCAGATATAAAAAAAATAATACAATTTTATAACAAAAGATTATTTCACGAGAATGGTTATACATCATCAAATAGTAAAACGTACCTGTGGTATTTGTATAAATCATTACACATCATGGCATATCGAGTTAGTTACCCATGGGATTAATTGTGTTACATATATTCTTTGCTACTAGACAGTTTATTCAGAGTTATTCTGGCAAGGCTATATTTGTGTTATAAACAAGTTGCATTTGTTCTCAACTGAAGGGTATGTATACTTCAAATTCTTGAAGGCATTGTAAGGAATGCCGGGTAGTACGTAGCTGAATGGTGTCTTGATGTTAAATTGCATCTGGGAAACTTGTTAGCATAAACGTTTTTACTAATATTTAAATGGTATCGTTATAGCTGTAGTTAATCAAATTACATTCTAGAGCGACGAAATAATATCTAGTGTTTCGGCAAATCCATTCCCATTGTGTCATCCACTGCGTAACGGCCACCACCTTAAGTTGCCACTATGTTTCTCAACCACAAATGTCAGATAGAACTATTGGTCTGATCAACTCTATCTGAATTTGTTGTGGCCATCTGCTGTGAGACTAAAACGGAAATATTTGATGAACATTCTGCATATTCAAACAAATAAACTCCATCTTGACCAATATAAACAAAAACTATAAGGACATTGTCTATGTTAGGGCGAGTAGTAGGTTCGTAAATTGGTTGAAATTTCTAAATACTTTTTCATCTTGTCGTCTCTGATTGGTTTCTTTCAAAACCAATGGATATTTATACGGATGTAAATTATGTCGAATGATGCTAACCACGTTGTACGGTATGAGACAACTGATCTTATGACTATGTGATCTTCACGTACATTTATATCTCTGGGACGTCCTGGGCTTACTTTACGATTTACTCTTCTGCCCTGATTTCATTTTTATCAACACCAATTTGTTTCCATATATTTCTAGCCAAAATAAAATGCCTCCAATCTGAAGCATTATGTTTGAAATGCCCTTCCTTACTTGCGCTCATAATTTAGTAATATACTCATGCTGCATTTCAAAATTCAAGAAAATTGTAAGTAATTAATATATAATGTAAATAGATAATTTAATATTCAAATAAATAAATAAAATTTATGAAATGTAATAATTAATATTAATGAAACATGAGTAAACTTGTAGATTTTTCTCCTAAAAGACTCGAGCTTGAACTGGTTGCCAAACTTTAACGATAAAAAAATTATAGACATAGAAATACAAATATTATAAGATGGAAATATTTTATACTATTTAATTACTTTTTACTATAATGTGAATTTATCAACGAGCAAAGGAAACGTAAATCAAAATGACAATAAAAATATAATCTCTTTTACAGAAAAAATAACATTTCTTTAAATGTAAAGCCCTGATTGAATTATATTTATTTACACTCAAAGGAAATTAAATGAATTTGACAGCTATAAAAATTGCAGTTAATCCCGTTTTTTTAGAATTTTAGCAATACTAGATTCTTTTAAATATTATCAAAAGGCATCTTTAAGTACAGCAAAAAATACAATATTTATGTAATTTATATAAGACGCTAGAACCGAAATTGAATAAGGTTCTATTTCGTGTTCGTAGTTATTTGCAGGAACATAGTATAAAAATTAGATTTGTTTTCATTCTACTTTCTTCTTTCAAAAATATAATTCCGTGGTTCTATATAAAATTTAAGATCCTTTATACTTTGATTTCATTTTTTAATACTGAATAAAATATATAAAACAGCAACTCCCTAAGCTCTAAATTTTAATGAAAAATTTTCTGTCACTTTTATGAAAATAAATGTACATCTTAACATTTCATGTGTGTTAAAAGTCAGGAAATGGGATTATTTTGTCTCCAGTCGAACGCCTTTTCCCATTCAAGCACTTCCTTTTAATAAGATATGTTTTTCAGCCAACAGCTCCTTCAAGTAAAATGAAATTTCTTCATCCTAACAATAAAAATGGAATAGAGAAAATTCCATATCATTTTAAGAAAACAATTACATTTTGCGATAGGATTTTTTTTTTCGTTCTTTATCTGAATTACTTTAATTCGTTCACAAAATCCATGGAAAGTGAATCAATGTCTGTTATTATAAGACATAAATATTTCAACAAGGTTTAAACTTTTTTATATGAGCTAAGTTGTGAATAAGAGATAAAGTACGCTTTTTGATAAAAAAACGAGTCATGAATTATTACGAAATAAATTTCTTTTTACATGAACTAAGTTATAAGTGATAAAATAAGCAAGTTCTGATAGAACAATGAAGTATCTTCATAGTCAAATGACACAAATTCGAAAATGGGTGACAAAAATAATGTAGCGTAAATGATGAATAATTACATATAAGAAACACTTCTATACAAATTCTATGTTGAAAATAAAAGATAAGATAGTAGTAAAGTAGATAAGATAAGTAGTAGTAAAGATAAGTAGTAATTTACTGAAATAATGCTAAATAAAATACATTCTCACATAATAAAAATGAAATACACATTTACATTGATTTAATATACTTGTAAATATATGAATAATGTACAATAATTTTGCTAATTAATTTATCAGCACTAAATTAAAAACAAGTTGAATAGTTACTAGTGCTTCCCACGGGGTTGTCATACACAAAATTTAATACTCATCTTGATAATTTGTATGGTTTATAGTCATAGTCATATTGTAGCTTTACATCAAAGTACATTTTCATTGCATTCAATAAATTGTTATTGTATGGGGAGAAGCGATGAAAATTTTGATTTTAAATTCGGCTTCAAACATTGAAAGTTTGAGAAGCACTGATGCAGATCAAGTATTTCTAACATTAATAATATATTTTTGATAACTAATGCAATTATTTATTCTGACATTTCAGCTAGATAATGAATTAAATGTATTTCTTCTTTAAAAAAAAACTTCTCTTGCATCACTTTTTTGTTTCTAAAATGTTTAATATTTTTTTTTAAAAATTGATTATATAATCATGAGTAAGAAAAAATTAAAATATATAATTCTACTATGTATTCAGAGTAAAAACATTTACTGAGCCAGTCTATCATTATTTTTTCTCAAAAGATATTATATATAAAATATATTTTTCAACGTTATATATAAGTTATTTTATTAATACTAAAATGTACACCAGTGATTCCCAAAGTGGTCTGTATAGAACCCTTGGGTCTATATAGAACCCCTGACGACCTTCAAGGGGTCCACGTCAGCAAAAAAATAACTTGGGGGTCCATGAGGTGTAAATGGGGTCTATGATAAGGAATCTCTTTAAACTGGATCGTGACTTTAATTTTAAAAGAAAATTTAGTCAAGTGGAAAGCAGATTTTAACCATTTAACAGATTTATTTACAAATATTAATGAGGCTAATTTGCAATTATAAGGTGGCAGTACAAACTTTATTCAAACAAAAAACCTTTCAGCGGTTCTTTCCAGAGTAAATCTAAAGAAGTATAGTACTGGAAGGTCCAAATTTTCTCAATTTGTCACAGACAAACGGTCTCAAGACGTTTTAATCTACATTCAACATTTAAATGCCTTTAATTCAGATTTTCAAACCAGGTTTTAGAATGCTTTGGATATGGTAATATCACAATAGGCAATGAATTCATATGGGCAGATTGGAAAATAAAATGTCCCATTTCAATAGGAACTGATCTTAATAAGAATTAATGAAAATCTTAAAACTTATAGAAACGGATGTCAGCATTTTTGGCTTTAAAAAAATAAACCTGTTATTTATCTCGAATTGTGGAATGTAGTGAGGAAGTTTTTAATGCTTTTCCGAATGAGAAGGAGCTTCAGCGTGGTTGCCAATCTCAAAAAAAAAAAGAAAGAAACTAAACACTACTAACTTAAGTTTAAAATTGACAAGATTGATTCCAAATGTTGAAAATTTGTTATTGTAGTGCCAGATTCATCTCTCCCATTGAAATCACTTTCTGTCGTTTAGTTATTTAATTTAAGAAATATTTTATGTATTAAAAACTGTTAAAATTTAACTAATTAGTATGTGATTTTTAAAATTTAAACACTGTACTTCATTACAGATAGAAATTTAATTATTTTAAACTGGCAGTAGTACCAGCAGTCAAAAAGACATTTAAGTTGATAAATTTGCAAAAAATAAACATTAATTAAGCAGGGGTCTACCCCAAACACAAAAGCATGGCGTCTATGAGACAAAAAAGTTTTGGAATCTCTGATGTATACAATGAAAAAGTACTAACTCAAAGTGTTATTATCTATATAAGTACTAAAAGATTTTGAATGCATTTTATAGAGAAACAAAATATTGCAATACTACTAAAAATCAAAATTTTAAAGATAATGGAACATTAACTCATCTTAAATTCATTAAAAACATTTCAAATTCCTGTTTTCTTCTAGTCTCAATAAAGAATTAAATAGTCTATATTTTTTAGTCAAGTAGTACCTTCAAAACTCTCAACAAAGCAACAAAATTTTTACTTTCCTGAAAGTGTAACATAACATTTTAGCACTTTTTTCATAATCAAACCTCTTTCCTGATAGCTTTTATTATTATTATTATTAAGGCAAGAGTCAAATATATCTTTCTAAATAATTTTGAAAAATGGTTGAAATAAAGCATTATACTATGTATGAAAAAGCCATAAGCGTCACATATTTCTACAGCCTGAGCAATTTAGTACACACACATTATTCACAAGTTGTCACAATTAAGTTCTTAATAAACAAATGCTGTACTAAAAAGTATATGTAATTGATTCAGTAGCAATTTCTTAATCTAAAAAATAAATAAATCGGTATTCGTATGCTTAAAAAAATATTGCCATTGAATTTAAAAACAAAATGTTGCTTTATATGGAATGACAGTTTTCATTTTATGACAAGAAAGAAATTTTAATATATGAAAGTATAGCATTGGGAGTTATTAGCACATGTAACTTGTAGGCCTAATTTTATTTTACTGGTTGAAGTATTATATTTCAAATCAAAAAAAATAATATAAAATATCCGTGTCTTGCATAGAAGTAAACATTCTGTTTGAAATAGGTTTTTGTAGAATTCATTATTCCAAAGATTAAAGCTGAATGAGAACATTTTTATCTAATCCTTATTTTAAGTATCAAATAAAATTGTTCTTAATAGTTTCTTTCTGCTTATGAAATAAGGCTGACATAATAATATTGTGCCAATTAGTAAAATTACAAATATTTACAATTGTAAATGTAACAATTACACCACTGAAAATAATTGAGTAATTTGAATGAAATTGGTAGTTTATCTATGTTAAGAATGTGTTCTAAGGTATGTAAGTTATAATTGACTATCAAATGATAAGAGACGATTTTAATCAAATTTTAAAAATTAATAATTTATAAATTCTTTTGACATTAAAGTTCATAAAACATAATATTTTTATGTTGAATTAGACCTCAATTCAAGAATCAATTGATGTATAATAAATACATAAGTTATAATGCATAATTAAATAACATTTTTATCAAGGTTTTATGGATATTTCTGAACGATCGTAAAAGAATATTGTTCAATACTTTTATGTCAGAAATAATGAAATATTGTTTATTGAAAAATGAAAAAATATTATACTACAAAAATATTCGGATGAATATTCCATAAGGTTTACCTGTTTTTCTATATATATAGTTTAGTTACATACAGTTTATGTATATCTATATATATAAAGGAGAAAAGCGACTCACTGACTGACTGACTGACTAATCACGAAATCTCTGGAACTATTCAACCTACAGACTTGAAATTTGGTAGACATGTTCCTTTGATAGAGTAGACATCAGCTAAGAAAGGATTTTCCGAAATTCGAAACGCAAAGGGCTTTAATAATAATTGTTTCCATGTTTAAACTACTTAATGTACAATCTTGAAATTGGGTAAGCGGATTCCTTTCAGAGAGTAGAGATCCGCTACAAAATGAGTTTGCTGAAAATCGACCCCCAAGTGGCGTTGCAGGGGCTTAGGGGGCGTTATAGATAATTATTTCCATTTTTAAACTATTTGACGCACTGTCTTTAAATTTGATATATAGATTCCTTTCGTAGAATAATGATCAGTTACAAAGCGGGTTTTGTGAAAACAGACTTCTAAGTGGCGTTGCGGGGGATTAAGGGGCGTAATAGATAAATATATCCGTTTTTAAACTACTTCACCTGCCTGCTTGAAAATTGGTAGGTAAGTTTTTTTCCTGGAGTAAATATCCGCTACAAAATGGGTTTTGGGAAAATTGACCCCCAAGTGGTGTTGCGGGGGCGGGGGGGGGGTTTAAGGGCATTATAAATTCCTATTTTTAAGTTATTAGACGTACAGTCTTTTGAAACTTAGTAAGCAGATTCCTCTCATAGGGTAGAGATACGCAAAAAATGGGTTTCGTGAAAATTGCCCCCAAGTGGCGTTGAGGTGACTTAAGATAATTATTTATATTAAATAGATAATTATTTCCATTTTTAAACTATTAGACGCACAGTCTTTGTATTTGATAAAGAGATTTCTTTCATAGAGTAGAGATCAGCTATAAGAAGGTTTTGTGAAAACAGATCTCTAAGTGGCGTTGCAGGGGAATAAGTGGCGTAAGAGATAAATATTTTCGTTTTTAAACTATTTGACCTACCTGCTTGAAAATTGGTAGGAATGTTTCTTTCATGGAGTAAATATCCGCTACAAAACGGGTTTGGAGAAAATTGACCCCCAAGGGGTGTTGCGAGGGGTTAAGGGCAGATATAAATAATTATTTCCATTTTTAAACTATTAGACGCACAGTTTGAAATTTGGTAAGCAGATTCCTCTCATAGGATAGAAATACACTGCAAAATGTGTTTTGTGAAAATCGACCCCTAGGTGGTGTTGCGGGGGTTCACGGGGCGTTATTGATAATTTTTTTTGCATTTTTAATTAATTGGACGCACAGTCTTCAAATTTTGCTAAGCAGATTCCTTTCATAGAGTGCAATTCCCCTACAAAATGGGTTTTGTGAAAACAGACCCAGAAGTGGCGTTGCGGGGCTCAAGTGGCGTTATAGACAATTATCCCCATTTTTAAACTGTTAGACGTACAGTCTTGAAATTTGATAAGCAGATTCCTTTCGTAAAGTAGAGAACCGCTACAAAATGGGTTTCGCGAATATCAACTACTAAGTTTAATTTCGGGAGATTAAGAGGCGTAATCGATAAATATTTCCATTTTTAAACTACTTGATCAATCTGCTTGAAAATTGGTAGGCATGTTCCTTTCATGAAATAGAGTTCCTCTAACAAAGAGTAAAATGAAAATTGACCCCCAAAGATGTTTGCGAGGGGTCAAGAGGAGTTACAGAAAAAAATTCCTGTTTTTAATTGTTAGACCCATATACTTGAAATTTGTTAAGCATGTTTCTTTTGTTGAATAGGGATCCACTAAGAATAAATTTTAAGCAAATCAAGTTCTGTGGGGTTGCATTCGTCCCAGTATTTTGTCAATACTGGGACGTATTGACAAAAAAAAATACTTTTTTCGAGCTACAAGGACTATAATAATGAAATTTGGTTTGCATTTTTCTTTTGTTGAATTGAAATCCGCTAAGAGCAGTAATTTTGGAAAACGGCTCTCAACGGGATTACGGGGATATTTATAGTAAAACTTTTGCTTTTTTCTGTTAGATTTAGACTTGAAATTTGGCTTGCATGTTCAATTTACGGAGTAGAGATCCACCGAAAATTGGTTTTGCGGGAATCCACTTGGTTTTTGAGTTACGAAAGAGCAAACATCATTCTATGCTTCAATTTTAGAGATTTTTAGAAAATACAAATTAGATGAGTTCTGCCCTTTTTTTTTATCAACAGGTGACAGTTACAGGTATAAGTATATTTTTCAATTCAATCGAATTCTTAATGCTAGGACTTAGATATCAATAATTTATACATATATATAAGCAGTAGAAATTTATAAATCATCATGAAATACCCAGCGAAGCGGGCGGGTAACAGCTAGTATATATATATGTATATTCGCACGATATGTCTCTAAAGATATGGACGTTTAACTCTTTTTTTTCTTTCTTTCAAAAAATGACGGGCTAAACGAAATATAATTATTTATTATCTGTTTTTTATAATCAGACCAACATTGAGTTTCTGTAACTTTCCTTGCATTTTTTTAAATCGCTGTCTTTTTTGCAAAAAGAATTTTATGAGGGTACGTCTCTTGCATAATTTCTACTTATTGATCCATATAGCTATGAAATTTTTTATCGCATACTTTAGTCGAAACATATCTTTCTATGCCGCATTATTGTGGGCTGTGAGTTTATTTTAATATACTACTACTCCCTGAACACATAATTTGGATTATAAGGGAATTGATTTGAATCTTTATTACCACAATTAGTATTTAATCCAAGTTTTGTATTACTTAAATCTAATAGTATTTTTATTTTAAAATAAAAATTTAATTCACCTTTTTGGAGATGTGAATATATGTACCCCACTTAAAACTTATTCAGGAAATATTAAATGACATTACACTTATTAACAAAATACAGATTAAATATGTTCGAATATGTTTAGCTTATTTATAAACTTTTAAAAATTTATAGAAAAAAGTATCATTTTTCTTACACCGAGATATATCAAATATTGTTAAAAGATTCATAGTTGTAATGATTCTTTCATATAAAAATGCAGGAATAATTAAATCTGCAATCTTAATAAATTGAAAGTTTCATTTCATTCTCTCTCCCTCTCTTATATATGTTTCCTAACTAAAAAAGCGTTTAAAATGTATATATATATATATTTTTCCTAAGTATGATTTTTTAGTTTAATCTGCGAAAGGGAGGTAGCTTTTATTGTAGGCCTGCAACCACTCATAACTAGCAATGTTCCCCGAAGATGCCAAAAGCGTCCCTGGAGAAACCTACTAATGAGATTTTTCACGAAATCTTAATATGAAAATAATTAAATTCAGGAAGAGACGAGTGGTAATTCAGGCTACACTCAATAATTATTCCCCTTCTTATTACTTGTTAGTTGTAAACTCATTAATTACTTTATTTATTTTCTTCTGATATAGTTTGAAGTATTTAAACTGGACTTGAGCCAATAACATTTTTCTTGGGTCTTTTCTTTCTTTCTTATTCCGAATAGATGTTAAAAAACTGTTTTTTTTACGGTTTTTATTGAAAAATGCATGGATCACACACACACACACAAATATCGACAGTCTGATAAATGTCATATACTCGTAAAATTTATTTTTTAATAGTTAAATTTTATTTCAATCTATAACTACAATAAAATTTCATTTTTGACTGCAGGAATTTGGGGGGGGGATTTAAAAACACTAATGCGTACAGTAACTTTTACTTTAAAAATTCAGACGAGCCAGAACTGACTTAAAAATTGAGAAATTATGTTATTGTTTTCGAAAGACGTAAAGATAGTTTTATTTTTCTTGATATTTAATATCTTCTCTCCTCTCTTTCTTTACACACACACAGATATTTATACGTATGGTATGTGTGATGTGATTGAATCTGAACGAAAACAAGCATATTTTAACACCTAAATAATTTAATTGCAGCAAAATAATTTAACTACATCTACAAATAATTTAACTGCGTCTATAAATAATTTAACTGTCCCTATAAATAATTTAACTGCCCCTATAAATAATTTAACTACACCTATACATAATTTAATTGTACCTATAAATAATTTAACACTGTAGTACTTTAAATTATTCACCAATACCTATTAAGGCCAAACCAACAATGATTGGAATACGTCCATTCCAAAACTACAAGAAAATAATTCTAAAGCTTAAATATTCTATTTAATGAATTTTTGCAAAACTTTATTTTTCGAATGCAATCTCTACCAAGTCTATTACTTTTCCATTGAGCCTGCGTTTTAATTTCTAAACTCAATTGATAATTCGGCAATGTCTGTTATTTATTCGACTAACAATTGTGACTAGGAATATGAAGATATTATATGGTAAATATCATAAGAAATCCTGCCAAGACACTTTCCGATTAAGTCTTATTCTCAAAATGTTGACTCATGATTTGTAGGATATATTTACTACTAAATGGCATTCCTTTGTTTTGTGTTATATATATTTATATAAATGTGGAGGTTATATCTGACGTAAATCTGTGTTTAAAATATAATCTCAGTTCCTAAGACAACGCTTTACTACTGGGTTAACTTAATTTCGACCTATATTGTATTGCTTTGCTTCTATTTTTCAATTGCTTTTTTTAGATTTATAAAATTTAGGATATGATTATTGATTATATGTAAGTGTAAGTAATTTTTGTATTTTAAATTAAATGAGTGAAATAAAATATAAAGTAATAGAACATATTTTTTTTTAAAAAAAAGTAATACAAAACGCATTTCTTTTGTTTAATTATCGATAATTTTAAGAAAAATATTCAGTAAAAAAGGATATATTTTCGAAAACTCAAAAATGAAAAAAGTAATCTTTTTTTGTAAGATTATCAGCAACTCATCAAAAAACCTTTAGATCAAGAAAGTATTTTTAATTAAAAATTTTGTCGTACTTTTTATCGAGTAGTTTTTCTGATAAAAAATTTACGGAAACATGTTGCGGTGACACGAAAGGTGACACGCATTTTTGAAACTCTCACTACTTACACCATGCTAGTGGGGAAAAATGCAAGCCCACACAAATATTTTTTCCAAACATGTTTTCTGTCTTCAATCTTCATGTTCCGAAAGACAAGAGAAAAAAAAACTTACAGAGTTGTTGATTTATTGTGCACCAACATGCCACGAACTTTTCAATTCATGGATACCGCATGCCAAAGACAGAGTTTTAATTTTTTTTCTTTTATAAACTTACTTCATATATTTTAGTTAAACATGTTATCTGCTCAATTTTATTGAATATTGAATGAATTTCAGAGTATATAATTTTGCAATAAGCATTTATTGACAGCTCTGCATTAACTTGCTTTAGTTTTTTTGCGTTATATTTAAATTATATGCATCCATATGTATATATACATACATATATTCTTACTATATATATATATATATATATATACCCACATATGCATTATTAAAATGAATTACTTGAAGGAAAAATAATTAAAATTATTTTTAAAAGTCGATATTAAAATTCATAAGCTAGTGTAAGTCATTGTATGTATGTGAATATTTCTTTTAGTGTTATTGAAAAATATAATAATGTAAAGTGCTTTAAAAATTTATATAAAAGCTAAGTTTCTTTTCCAAGTGATATAAATTTTTAACCGAATATTCCAGAAGTATTACAGTAAAAGTAATTTCTCTCTCGACATTAATACTTCAATTGTTTTACTTTAATGTGATAACAGAATATAAAAAATACAAACAAAAATAACACAAACACACACAATGAGTAGAAATAAATTTCTCAAAACTCAGTCATACCTAATTCATGGTGAATCTGCTTCTTATTGAATTTATACATCATTTCTATTAGTCTTTTTTAAATGCTGAATTATTTCAGAACTCATAAATATATACACAAGGACTTTATTTTTATTTATTGAAGTAATCATTATAAAATACTTAGGGGAATATTTTTTTATTTCCCTTATTTTAATTGCTTGGCTTATTAATTGTTATTGAAATAAATAAAAGTATTTTAAAGTTATGTTTATAGGAGTTAAATGTTTTTTTAAACCATATTTTAGTATTTTTATAATGAAACAATGAATTAAAATTAATAATCTTAATGTATATTTTATAATCTATTCTTCTTTTTATAAAATTTTATAATGTTATAGGTATCTAAAAACACCATAAAGAACATTTAATGCGTATTCTAAGAGAAAAGGAATAACACACTTAAAGATGATTCAAATTTTTGAAATTTAACTTTGCAAATTCCCTTCTAATCGATTATGCAACAAGTGGAGTTTGTTCGCTGTTGATAAAAGAATAAATATAATAAACCATCGTCACATTAACGCATTCAAATTGAGTGTTAGAAAAGGGTTTGCACACACACACACTCTCTCTATGCTGCTCAAGTTAACTTTATCATAGATTATTCTGTTTGTTCGATGTGAGAGTATCAATACCTCGAAAACGAGATTTGAAAATGGGTTGACTTTACGGCATTACTTAAGAGAGAAGGCACACTCTCGTAAAAGAGGATTACTTAAGGTTAAGAGAGAGGTAGGTGGTCATATCTTCTTTAAGGTCAAGAAGATACTATCCTTTGAATCTGTGGGCAAGAATAATTGAAATAAAGGAAAACAGAGTAACAGAAAAGCAATGATAAACCTAGAGAACCGACAGAGTATAAGCACAAATGAAATTAGCTTCCAGGCTGTTTTTCTAATGGGGCATAAAAGAAAATCTGAGCAATTACATATAATTTACTTCAGAAATGTTCTGTTGCACTGAATATAGGAATTTAAGACTCTTTAAATAAGTATTTTTCAATTCCTGTAATTATAGTTCTCACAACTCCTACAATTAGTAGTAATATATATATATATATACATATATACACTCATGTCCATAAATTAAGGATAATGAAGTTCAGGCAAAGAAAGAGGCAGAAGCAAAACAAATTTGACTTATTTGTAAAGTCTATTTATTAAACAAAAGGTAAAGAGCAAAAAAGATGCTATATGTTTGACATAATTAATAAAAATTGCGATTTTTACTCCCTGCAGCAAATTTCAAAAAAGAACAAATTTACAAAAAACAGTATAACGTGGTTAGTATGATGGTTAATACGGAGTATGTCTCCCGGACGATGCAATACAGGCCTTACAACGCCTACGCATGCTGAGTATCAAATTATCAATCTGATCTTGGGGAATATTACACCACTCATCAAGGAATGCCCTCCAAAGTTCCGGTAGACAGGTGGGAGTGGGTTGACGGGCTGCATTTCGTCGGCCAAGCATATCCCACACATGCTCTATTGGATCATGCTCTATTACACAAGTCCGGTGAGTATGCTGGCCAATCCATACGGGTGATATCCTCCGTTTGGAAGGCATTCGTCTACAATGTTTGCACGGTGAGGACAGGCGTTGACATCCATAAACAGAAATTCAGCACCCATGGCGCCCCGAAACAAACGTATATGTTGTTCCAGAATGACATGCCGATAGATGTGGCCTGTCATCGTTACACTCTGAACATGCAGGTCAGTCTGGAACCAAGAATAGTTCTCCCAAACCGAGCCATCCTGCACCACCATAACGGTGTCGTTTAATGGTGTTCTCTTGTTGGTAACGGGTACCTGGCGCTCTCCATATGAATGTCCAGCGAGAATCAGACAGCAAACTAAACCTGGACTCGTCGGAAAACATCACACAAGACCACTGTTGTGGTGTCCACAATGCATGCTCTCTACTCCAGGTAATCGCAGCGACAGTGAGTTGCGGTAAGGGAACGCATCTGACAGGCTACGAGTATATAGACCAATGTGCCCTAAGCGTCTGTACACGGTCTGCCTTGAAACTGTTGTACCGGTAGCTGAGAGAACTGACGAGACAGGTTGATGCTGTGCTCCGTCTGTTTCTTTTGGCAGTAACTGCAAATACGGTTCTCATTCGGTGTTGTAACTCGGGGGCGACCTGTGCTGTAACATCTTTTCACATTACCATCATCTTAGAATCGTTGCCAAAGCCTGGGGATGACACTCTGGGCGATTCCAAGTTCCTCGGATACTTCCAGCTGGGTATGTCCACATTCTAGTCTTCCGATAATTCTACCACGTAAAAAATCATCCAAATGCTTCCTTTGTGCCATAACTATGCAGTTATTGCAATGAAAGGCTTTTAAAGCGCTTGTGAATAATTTTACTTCTTTGCCACCATTCCTTATATACCCCTCTCTTACACTCTCGTCATTGCGACGTACTATCCGCACCATCTCGTGGTTTCTTGTAATTTGCATATTCTTCTTCAAGATGTGTGTGACAATTCTACAGGGGAAATTTTTATTTTAGAGTTCAATTTCTGTGTGATTCTGAATTATCCTTAATTTATGGACATGA
>BMAO01006832.1:0-174370 GCA_019973975.1 Trichonephila clavata
AATCGTATTCAGTAGCTCCACAAGGGGGTTGTCCTGGGGGTCTGGACACTCCCCAAAGACCTTCAGATTTTTTTCGATTGATGATAATCCTATGTATATATAACGTAAAATTTAATTAAGTACTTGTAATTAACAATTTATTTTATTAATTAATGTTAATTATTAGTTTAATAATTTATTTTTTACTGCTTTTTGTTAACAAAATCAAAGAATCAATTGGTGTCGTCTTGATGTATGATACGAGTTGGGAGACTTTCAACCGTGGACTCCCCCCCCCTTGAAAATTTTTTGTGTTTGCTACTGATAGTATTTGTTTTCATTATAATCATTTGGGGCCCATACTAAAGGAGGAAAAACATTTCTTCCTTAATATGTCTTTGTACATTAAATTCTTTACTTTCAAATGCTTTTTCTAATTTGATCATTTATATTTTGTATGTAATCAAAAAATATTATTCCTAAAATAATATATTTTTTATCTGCTTATAATTTTTATTAACATCGTAACATTTTAAAAATGTTTTACAAAATAGTTTTGGCCTATCTAGTGGAAGGAAATGGGTGCAGTGTCGGAATGTCCGCAGGAATGCTTTGTTCGTCTTGTTATGCCCCCCTCCTCTCCTTCCCAGAAACAAAGCCAAGCAGATGTCTTATCTCTTTTACGGTAGCGTCATATTGGTTAATTTAAAAGTTAAATTCAATTACGTCATGGCTATTATTTACAAATTTACATTTTGAGTTAACTTAGTAATTAGATTATTACAGTCTAAATTCTGTTGTTTTTCGAGAGAGAAGTTTTTGGCATCCCTTTTCGTTCTCTCTCCCCGCCCTCTCTAGGGTTTGGGAGCATCGCAGACGGCTCAAGTTGCATCCGGTATGTCGGGCGAAATAGGGGGTGTTCCTTGTGGTGTCAAGGTTGCCGGGGTGATGTCCATTCACACTCACAGCTGTTAGGTGGGAATCCTTATAGCCAGAGGAGGATTAAGGTAGTTGGAGGCCCCTGGCGGTAAAAGGTTTGGGGCCCATGGGCATAAGAGTCGAAAAACTAAAATAGTGAAAAGAGTCATTTACTTTAAATTCTCAAAATAGAATATAGGGATATAATAAAACTCACCGGCGAAAGAAAAATCTGAACTGTATGTATAAAAAAATATTAAAAACCTTACTTAAGAACTTACAGTTTTGCTATACAGAGTTTGATTTCTCTTTGGCAAATTCATCAATTATTTATACCATATCTATTTTGTCCAAAACATTTTATTCTGTATATAATATGGCCATGTTCTTCAATTTGTCTTTTCTCCCATAGTACTTCTTAAATTATTTTTAACACGTTTTAAAGCTAAAAAAGATCATTCACCTGATGCATTCGATATCGGTATTGTTAAAAATATTTTCAAAAGTTTTTCGACATTAGGATTTCTCTTGCATGCCGATAAATTTCCAGCGGGGGTTTCATTGTAACTTTGTTTTCTTCCCATTTTTTGTTCCAAGCTGGCGTGGTTGGTTTGTCGCTGGCCTTTGCACTCATCAAGCTTGGGGCCCCTACCAATGTTGAAGTCCGACACCCGCTTAATCCGCCACTGCTTACAGCCTCTATATTTCAATGAAAGATGAGAGAAAGGAAGGTCTTTGATTATTCCTAGTCTCATTGACTATACATAACACAGGCTATTAAGAAAGATTTGCCCAATTTCCGATGAGAAATTATTTTATTATGAATCAACATCCTGTTATCCCCTTACAATTATAACTAATTAAATGGCGAACCAGGTTTATCGTGGTCATGTTATATCAAATACATTTTAAACACATTTTGTTACATATAATGCTGTATTTTTTCTTTCTTAACTAAATTACCACAAAAATAAATCTCAACCAAAGATACAGCTTCTTGTAGATATAATCCACCATTAAAATATAGAGAGCAGAATAATACGAAATTGTGTGAAATAAGCAAAATAAATTTCGGTTTTTTCGGTCAAACTATTGAAAACGGTGTTTTGTCAAATTTAATGCAGTCACATACTATTGAAATTGAGGCACCACATATCTACGAATCCAATGTTTCTGTGTTATTTAGCAACCAATATCACAATGTGCAACAATGTATTATATTCTAATTATAAACTATGTTTTACATTGTCTCATTTCAAAACTATTTATCAAAGTAACAAATGTACTCGTATTTGTTATCAATTGTATAAAATATATGTTAAAAATATAATGTAATTTTTGCAGTTTACCAAATTTGTAAAAATTCATGTGTTATATCCCAGTCCCAATTTCATATACGTTATAGGTTGGATGATATTTGATTATTTGCACGCTTCTTTAAAAAGTTTGTTTGTTTGCATATATACATGTGAATGTATAATGCAATTATTTGAGATCAAACGTACTTTTATTTTAAAAAAAATGCTATAGTTGCAATTTGATAAAAATTATCTGTGTCATTTACACATTTTGCGATTGTACATCACACATTCAATGCTTTATCAGATCTTTTACTCACTTTGCGCAATACAGTTTATATACGTCATTATGAACTAGAATTGGTACAATTCTCTGTATAGAACATTGGATGAAAAATAATTGATCTACACTAGAGGATTGAAAAAAATCTTTGATTCAAAAGTAATTTTTTCCCCAACTTCATGATTTATTAAAGTGAACACGGAAGAATAAAAATTAGAAGTAATACTGTAATATAGCAGAATAAACTATTTTTGAAGCATATGTATGTAATGCAGGTTTACGAAGCAGGAAAAAATAAGATTTACTCACTCATTTCTTTCCCACACTAGTCAGTAAGAATTAGGCTTTTATGACTGTCTGAAAAATTGGGGGAGGAAAGTTGAAAAACTCAATAATTAAATTAAACAGGAATTTAAGTATGATGTCCATTTTTTTTTAAAGTGTGTATCATAAAGGTAAAATGTGTTTTAAAATTTTAGGGGCATGCTTAGAAATAAAATTTTAGTTTTATAATTAGATATTTTTCTATGTGGATAAACTTTATTTAAAATTGGAAAGTATATAAAATTACGGCAAGAAAATCTAGTCAAAAGGTCTGACCGCTTTTTAAAAAAAAAATTAAAACATGCTGTGTATTCTTAATGATTTAAATTAATATAAATTTAGAAATGCTCTTAGTAACTTGTAAATAATTGGAATATGATTTTTAACATAGAAAAATGCGCCCCTTTTATTTAAAATAATTTACTGTAAAAAATAACTGTGTGAAATTGTGGTTTCTATTGTTGCTAAGGTAAAAAATATTTCAATGAAACATTTTCGCTCATTTATACGCATTTAAATAAGTGAATTTATTTCTAATTCGGCATTTAATATAGTTATTTTAGAAAAGGAAACCATAAGAGAGTTCTCGTTCCATAAAAAACCATAGGATACTATGGTTTTTTTTATGGAACGAGAATTTTGACCTGTTAATCTTTCTTTTTATAAGAAAACTTTGTAAATTAATAATAGCTTGTAAGATTTAGGCTTTTTATTCCATTTAATTAAAAACTATAACACAGGCAGTAAGTAATTAAATTTTTGTCTTGTTCAAACTCAAATTTAAAAAAAAAAAAGGAATCGCTTACTCAAATATGCATTCAGCAGTAATATGTAATGAAACCCTCTTTTTCATTAATCAATTCCTACTATTAGTTAACTCTCTCTATAGATTTATTTATCTTGTTCAAATCTTCAATCGTTAATAATATACTTTCTATTCATCCTATCAAGTTCAAATAATATTTTTTAACTTGTAGAGGATGACACTTGATGTTAATAAAGATTTTTCAAATTTTAATTAATTGATTATTAGTTTTTCAGCCAAATTAGCCATTATTACAACAATGCAGACAAACCATGCTCTTTATTCAATTCCTACTATTAGTTCACTCAATCCCTATATATATATATCGTCCAAATTTTCAGCCGTTAATAAAATACTTTCTATTCATCCAGTTTCTATAAGCAGGAATTGACTTAAAAAAGAATTTTTTTTATATTACTTACTTTCGGCATAAATTTAGTAACGAATTGAGTCGAGTTTATACATTATATGCATAGATATATGATTATATTATGGTAGGATGTACTAATTTCTGTTTGAAAATGATTTTAATTTATAATCTGATTTAGCTTTCAAGTATGCAATATATATATTGTTTCTAGTTAATTTTGGAAGTCTGCTCTTTTATTTTTACATAGAGAAAGCTAATACTTAGTCATAAAATACTACGCTTTAAAAAAAAATTCGTTTATATTAAACAAAAATATCAGAGAAACTCGATTCATTGTCAGAGTGAAAATCAGGGCTTCCGGTCAATCTATCATTCGATTCTTGTATTCTTATGAATATATAAACATATTGAATTGTGTGTGTTGATAAAACAAGTATTTACGAATACGTAACGATTAAACTGTAATTTGACGACCCACAGAATGAGCGAAACAAATAATCGAGTAAATAAAAATTCAATCAATGAATATTCATTAGCTCAATGTATCTAAAATTATAATCAAACATTGTATTATGTAATACAGAAAATTTAATCTGAAAACAAGCATTTCACACACAAATCACTTTAGTAAACGCTTTTTATTCTGTATCAAATTACTTACCCTTTCGACTTACAGTAATTACATTTTGGAAAGATCGCCTCTTAAATCATTCTTGGTTTTATTTGAAATACTTATTCATAACCTTTTGGAATTTCTGGGTCATGAGTGATCGTTTATTAAAATTAATCTAATATCTTTTCGTTAAAAACCCGGAGCTTCAAAAAACAATCATAAACAAGAATGTGAGCGCTTTCTGCTCGTAATCGTATTATTTACCATGCAATTACATAATTCAACTTTTTATTTAAAAAATATTGAACAAATAAATTTGTAGCATGTATTTAAACTTGCAATTTCGAAAGATGGTTATATATAGTTTTTTATCTATCCAATATGCTTTCGACAAGAAGCCAGCTTTTACCATGCGAATACGTCTACATCAAGGGAGAAAATGAAATGTTTGGCATCGTATTCAAAGCAAGCACCGATATTGGCGAGAAAATTGCTTTGCTCTGTAACCCTGCAGAATGTCATCCCCTCTTTCCCTCCCCTTTACTCATGTCATCCCCCTCCTTCCTTCCCCATTACTCACGTAAAAAAGTTCTCTCTTTCTTTTGCAAAATTTCAAAATGATTGCCAAAGTAGGAATTGGTGTTGTCACTTGCCCAAGTGAGTAATAAAACTTAGAACTAAATATTCATATAAAATGGGGTGGCCCTAGGTACACAGGTCTCCCCTAGTCTAGATCAGGTGTGGCGAATCTTTTTGGGAAGAGTGATATAAACAAAAAATCTGACAAAAAATAATTTTGTGCATACCACTTCCAATTTAAAAATATGATAAAAGTACAAACTTAGGTTTGCAGGTTCAATTAGTTAGGTTAGGTATAAAATAAAAATGAATAACTGAGCATTTAATTCTAAATAATTATTAAGCAATCAGTACATACTTAATGCAGCTTTTGAAGGTTTTTTTTACCAAGTAATCTATGTTAGTGCTAGCTCACTCTTGAAAATGCTAAAAAAATGAAGTTGTTTTTAAGTGCATATCCGTTAATTTTGAAAAGAATTATGATTTTATTATGTTTATGGTAGAAAACTTATGTTCAGAAACAACAGCTGTGATCCAAACCTACAGCTATATCTGGAAGCCAAATCGTGTAAATTTTGGGAATTGTTGGTGTGAATTTTTGAAATTCAAAATAATTCGTATCACTTGCAGTTGAAATAAGTTCCTTATGTTGGCTTTTTAGTGTAGTATGGTGCTGTAGGTCAATTATTTCGATTTCAGGTGAGTAACAATTAACATCTTGCAGCAAATTGCAAATGAACCTGTGAAATGATTACCATTTTTTGTTTTTTATCATCTTGAAAATCGAACCTAGAACTGAATGAATCCTACGAAATGGATGTTAAATTTTTAAATCTATATAGCTCCGAGCATAGAATAATGAAGGGCAAGGTAGCTAATGGAGTTTTTGAATGGGGGGGGGGGCTCTAAAAGATATTCTATGAATAATTAAACAATATTTTAAACTATAATAAATTAATAAAAAAAATTTTTTAATAACTGTGATTGTTTTTATTGCAAGGTATTTTTACATCTGGAATCATTTTTGAAGTCCGTGACATGTTATATCATCCATTCTGTGTCTATACATTGTTTTTGTCGTAGCATTTCAGGAGAAACATTTTTCCTCTACATAAGCATGAAAAAAATGGCATTAGATGTGTTACAGCTCTTAGTACTTTCAAGATATTTTTTTCTAATGTCAGTCCAAAAGTGCATATAAACTTGGCTAAATTTTATATGCATGGCAGTCTTGACGGAAAACGTTTTTTCATGGCAATGGTAAATGTTTTTTGTTAAGACTGTCATGATTTGGAGTCATGTTTAATCTCAAATTCTGGCAGTGGTAAATATTTTTTAGCCCAAATCTTCAAGCCCGAAAATTGGGGGATCGAGTTGTACTCGGTCCCCCTTTTTTCGGACCAAATAATGTACCAAGATTAGAATGCATCTTTTTAAAAATTTCACACAAAAAATTTGGACTCGCCTGTTGGCTGCAAGTTGAGTTGATATTCCTCCATTTTTCCTTGACACATCAAGATTGGATGGAAAGTTGAATTGTTGACTCGGCCCCTTCCAAAATCCATATTGGAATGATTGGAATTTTTCGACACACCAACGTTGCAATGCCTTCATTTCAAAACACACCACCAAGCTTGAAACTTCATTTGTCGATCCCCCAACTTGAAACATCTCCATTTCATTTGACCCACCAAGCTTGAAACGTCTCCATTTCATTGGTGGATCACCCCCCCCCCCGTTTCAATCCTCCGTGAGGTGAGACTCTTTCTCTCGCGCGCATGGAAAAAATATTTTTCGGACGAAATTGAAAAAAGTTTGATTGTTCATTGTGAAGTGCTCTCAGACAGACTTTGTTTTTTGGCATAATTTTGCTGCAGGGGGAGAGGGTAAGTTGCAAGAGTCATACAAAAAGTGCCGTTGGACTCTAATTGCAATGAGGGGGACAAGAGTCTTACAAAAAGAGCCATTGGACTCTAAACGCAAAGAGGGGGGACAAGAGTCTTACAAAAAGAGTCATTCTAGGGGACCTGAAACACAACAGGAGGGTAGGTGAATAAGGGATCCTACACAAAGATCCTTCAACATAGCGGGGGGGGGGATAAGAGGCTTACAAAAAGAGCCTCCTTTCAAAGAGGGTCGTTTTCCATTTTCAATCATTTTTTGAAAGGGTCATGGTGCTCAACTATTTGTTCGACCGACTGTATTAGCAGACCACTCGTGGCCAGTGGGCCACGAGTTGAAGATCCATTCTAAAAAACATTCCTCATGCTTTTTAGTATGGATCTTAAATTCTATTTTTCCGGACGCTCTTGGGAAAGCAATTGCAACTTGCAACCCTCAGAGTGAGACCAATTGCGACTGAAACTCATAAACTCTCTTATTTTTTGTGTTAAATAAACGATGCAGACCCTGTATATCCGAAAACAGCGCCGGTTTATTTATTGGATACTTGGGGTGGGCGCCCAGGGGGCTGGGGCTCCGAGAGACCCAAAAGGGCCTGATAAGCTGGACTAAACCAAATTTTCTGGTTATAATTTTCGATCCTCCTGTGACAAAGGGGCCTTTAAATCATTTCGCCCGGGTTCCGAAATGAGTTTACATGATCACTGTCTGAAAGCGAAGACCTCTGTTAACCTATTATCCCGTGGTTCAAAATTATCAGGTCCGTCACCAATAAGCATCTTGTTGCTTCACAATACGATACAAGTGCAGACCATGAAATATATATTTTAACATCTATGAATAAGAAGAATAATTTTCAAGGGATATAATCCTTTGTTACCAAAATCCACTAACTGTAACTGTGTTAAACAATTGTTTGGATTTTATGTCTTTGACAGTTAGGTACGCTAAATTTCAGATGTAATTTTTTACACTAAATATTCTTTCTTTTGTGCGAAATTGTTACATTTGAGGAATTTTTAACTGCCAATATGAATGAAGATAAAATGTCTGACTTGCAAAGAATTGCTCATCAGCAACAAGCTGCTTCCCTTGCCCGTGCACATTATCAAGTTAGTAGTTTCGATTTTTACAATATTATTAATCTACAACTGCTGTGACTTATTGCACTATATAAATAGCTATACATATTTTTAATGTGCTGTACGCCTCCTTTTTCATTCGATTCAAGTCTTTTAATAAACATATAATTAAAGCCAGGGACGTCTTAAAGCATGGGCCCGGGCCTAGGGCCTCTACCACAATGAGGACCTCGTCTCGTTCTCGATTCAGCCTTAATAAGAAAATGATTCGAATAATTTCAGCGGTCAAATGATTTTTCTGGTTGTATTCTCCGAAAAACTGGGAATTTCGGACGATATGTTAGCTGGCTACATATGAATACCGCCGTCCATGTATGGGCTTAGGCCTACCACCATACACCATCATTACTCCTTCAGTCAAAAGTTGGCAATCGGTCAAGCCGGTTTGTGCGATTGTAAGCTATGTACATTTATTTGTTTCGGTTTGTTTGTTCGAGTATTTGGCAACCACCGTATCAGCTGTATCAATGATACGGGGCCCCGACATATGTAAGCAAGAAATCGTAAGATATTAGGGGGCCCTTAAAAAAAACCCCAATGAATTTTTGATACAGAGCCCTCTTAGAACTAGCCAATGGCCTCAAGAGGTTCCTGATTAAAGCACTTATGACTTTAATGTATGTTGGTATAATGAAGAGTTAAATGGCTTCAAATTAAAAAAATTTGCTACATCAACTTTGGAAAATATGCTTACAAAATTCTTACTCTGTAAATTATATATTTTCATAATTGCGAGAATTTAAAGTTTTATTTTACTTAAGTTTTAGTAAGTGTAATATTTTATTATAGGTAATATCTTATCAGCAGTTCAAACACTATTTTTATTATACTAGTTAATTTTCCTGTAACAATGTTCTCAATAATTTTCTTTGCTATGAATTTTAATCATGTCTAAAGAATAATGAATCCTTAAACTATTTCAATTAGTCTGTTTATTTTATCTGTATTTCATAAAAACCCATTACTTTGGTTTTCAAAGTTTAACACTCAGATATTTTCCAATTTAAGACAAATAACTAGAAATGTCTAAATTGTCTTAAGTATTAAATTGTTTTTTCCCAAAGAAAATAATCTTTATGCTGAGGAGTTAAGGTGAGTGAACACTTTCACTATTGGCCAATTTTACTGTTTTTTTTTTTTAAGATGGTGCTTATAATGCAAATGTTTTTTATCCTACACTAGACCTAAACATGACTGTCATTAGTCTACAACAGGCTGCCCATTACATTTCAAAGACAATAAAATCTGCAATAATTTTTGACAGTACAAGTTGTTGCTATATCTCTGTTTCCAAAACAAGAGACCAAATGATCTCTGCATACCTCTGTAGTATTTCATATAGGACAAGCTGAAGAATCTTTTAAACAGAATCTGTACATGTGTTTCATGCAGTAGTGATGTTCAGTTATTCTAAAGTTAGGAACAGGTCTAGGCAGATCAAAAAGGATGGGACTTTCCATTAAGGAGTTCCAACTCTTCGTCCTCAAAGTCCAGAATCTTCTTCAAAAAATGAGCCTTGAATCTAGCATTGATGATTATTTTGACACTTTTGGTAACAAACAGGAAGATCAGGTTAAAGAAGGTTGGAGCCATTATGTCAGCAAACTCATTACCCATGAGTCCACAGTGACTTAGAATTAACTGCAGGGAGACACACATTGCAACTGTTATCTATTAATCCATTCAGGACCAGGCATTTTTTCCTGTTAAGCATAACTTCAATTAAAAATTCATATAAAACATGGTAAAACTTCTAGTTTATAATTATTCCAAATTCTATACATTCCAGATTCAGATCACACCATTGGGACCATAAGCCTTTGAAAAAGGAAAATGCAATCTCTTGCATTTGATCCTGTGTTCCCTGAAGTGATCACATATGTGATCAGGGTCTTGAACAGGTTAAAGAATTAATTAGTAGTTGTTAACTAAGTATATGTCCTTATGCAGGGGCTTATTATACAAAAAAGTCATAATATGAAAGTTAGATATGGGTTAGCATGTAGATAATTATTAAAAAATGGCTATTTGAAGAGAGGTGATTTCTATCTTTCAAGAGATGAAATTAAATGGAAACAAAAATACAAGTTTTTTGTCATCCAATCTGCAGCAACAGAAGTCACAGTAATGTTACTTTAATTTAAATTACACGTATAACTAAAACATTTTCAACTATACAGTGTAAAAGGTATTTTTTTGTAGTAAATAGTTTTGAGTTGTGAGTATTTAGTTTTATTATGTTCCCAATCGCAAGTCAAAATTATTTGATGTTATGTCTATAACTCATCAAACATTTCTTAAGAAAAAATGGCATGTTGATCAATAAAGGTTTACCCCCCCCCCCTGCTCTAGGAGAAGAGTGTGACTATAACAAATAAAATTCTCCATATTTGGCTAGTAAAAAAAAAATTGCTCATGAGAAATTTGTTCATTAAAATTGTATGAGCTGTTTTTTGAAATGGTATAAGCCACTTTTTAAATTGACATTTAAGGGTTTTCATTACAATATGTTTAAAAATATTGATCAATTAACTAGCAAAACTTTTCTCGAACAAAATCTCAATAGTTCTCAACATATTGATAGCAATTTTTTTTTAAAATTAAAAAATACTGTTAAATCGTAATTCATGCTATCATTAACTTGATTTTTTTAAGTGACTTATGCCACTTCCAAAATAAACTGCTCATATATCTTTAGTTTCATAAGTTCATTTATTACATCCGTTTATAAAATACAAATTTCTATCTTGTTTATAAAAAATTAATCGCCTTTCATCCATTATTACTATTTTAAATCAGTTTGTAATAATTTTTTACATTACATGTAAATGCCCTTTATGTACGTTTACTTAAGAATACAGAAGCATATAATAGAATTTTGGGATTAATTTGAAAAATTTATAGTGAATCTGAAAAAAAAATTTCTATGTATATTTCAAAAATTACATTACTGACAATTATGCAAAGTTTATGTATTCAGTTCAATAAGCATAATTTTAATAAATGAAATAGATATTAAACAAAAAAATTATTTTGAAATTTAGACCAATAATATTTATTGTAAAAAAGTTGTATTAAAAGTTTTTAAGGGAACATTTGCTTTTTTATTAGGTATTTCTAAATCAAATTATATATATATATATTTAACACTTTATGTAGGAAGCTTTTAGAATCAAAATAAAAGCATAATACACAAAAAAAAAATTTACATTAAGATACTTCAGTTATGAAGGTAAGCTCTTTATATAATGTATATTTTTAAAAGCATTTTTGTCTAAATTGAAATTTCATTTACTCAAATAAGGTAATTTAAAATATTAAATTAACCTTATTTTATTAGTATTACTAGCTTCATGGCCTGGCGTTGCACAGGCTTTCTCCTGTGTAAAATTCTCTTTCCCATCTCAATATCAACACTTCCAGGGCAAAGAGAAAAGTGTTATGAAAGACATAAAAGTACAAGAGAGCATGACAATATATACCAAAAACCTTGAAGCATTTAAATATTATATTTAAAGCACAGTTTCCAGAGTAGTGAGGGGTGAGGACAATGTTCCATGAGTCACTCCCCAGTATACAAAATAAGAGTTTACATAAACTGTGTTAATAGTTGATTATGTATACACTTATATTGCATTATTAAAGATTTATAGGATACAGTTTTTCATAGATTGCCTTCATTTTTAAATTTTTAAGAGGGTACCCAGCACATATATACACTTCAAAAAAGAATTTTTTTTTTATTGCAGTTTTAAAAAATAGTGCATATTTTTCTGAATCGAAAAATGCTAACACTTATATGTGCATTGATAAAATAAGCATAAAACATAAAGAATGAGATTGATAAAAGTGTCTTTTTTAAATAAAAGGTAGTTTTAAATGTTAGAAAAATAAAATAAAGATAATCAGTTTTATATTTTTCAAAATATTATTGACAATGAGTGAGTGTTAACATCGCACTATAAAGCAATTGGCAATGGACATTGCAATTTTTCAGTCATGGTCAAGTGAGGAGGACAACACCTGGCACCCTTCTCTCCAAACTACCATACCATACTAACAGGAGGACTTTGATGATATTTTTTTTACAAGTCATCAGCACTCATTAATTCTGAATCGTTATCTGAAGAGTCACTGTTCACAGATATAATGAAATTTTGGTTTTCCCAAATTTCATCAACAAGTCCATCAATTTCCCACATCTTTTTCTTTTTGGTTACATGATTGATGCAATTCCTCCAATTTTTAGTTGAGACCTTCTCTACTTCCTTTATTACAAGTTGCTTTATTCCATTAAGTTTAAAAGTCTTATTTTCTCTTGTAACATAACCTTTTACTTGGCTCCAAATTATCTCAATTGAATTGAGCTTGCAGTGATAAGGGGACGATCTTAAAATTTTGTGGCCAAATTTTCTGCTATTTCTTCCACTCTGTAACTATTATATAAATGCTTTGTTTCATTTACTGTCTGTAGAAGTTCAATTTTAATCAGGCCTTGATTCCATGTAACTTTATTTTCTGACAACCACTCTTAAATAGCACTTTTTCTAAGAACTTGTAGGAATTTTCTCCTTTTTCACTGAATGGTAGAGGGCATTGTTCATTACAATAATGCTTTGGGGTTTTAATTTTGGCATGACAGTTTCAAACCATTTTTCAAAATGGTTACCATCCATTTCTTCATGGTAGTCTTCAGATTTTTTTGCAATAAAAATATCTGCTGCATCCCAAAGAAATCCTTCTTTGCTTCCAATGTGAGTTATTATAAGCCTCCTTCCTTTGACCTTAGGCACAGTCAAACCTACTGTTAACTTAGAAGATGATGCTTCATAACTACTTTTAATGATTGTATCTCTCCACACTCAAGTTTTGGAATGCCCTTCATTCGCCCAGGTCTCTCGAAGTCGAGAATAAACATTCAATATGTTTTTCCAGCTCTGCTTCTGATAGATTTTTCTCGCTTCAATGGTGTATACAGTGAGGTTCATGACATTTCTTTCTCAGACATGTTTAAAATGTCAAAAAACAACAAGAACAAAGATAGTAGCATGAGATATCAAAATAGTATGTATGAACGATAGCAAAGACGCAAAGCGAATGGCGTTGAGTTGGCGCAAATGTTTCGGAACTCCACCAAGGTTGTAATCATGAAAACCAGTTTTTAGCCAAATGTAATTCCATCAAGTTGTTTTCTACTGTATTGGTTCACAGGTATTAAAGAATAAATACTTTTAAGATGTGATTAACTTAAAATATATCTTTAAACCCACTATTTCTATAATACATGATACTTTTTAATAACTTTCTATGTATTTGCTTGTAATTTAAATTCCAAAACAATTTGGAACTATTTTTCAAGCAGATTGTTACCTTTCCTATCCTTCCCAACGCTACCATCTTGAGGTGGAATTGAGTATACTAATTTAATGCAGCATAATCGTACAACAGGGACATATTATTGATTTTTTTGCATCACGTAAATCTATCAACTTGAGCCAGGGTCAAACTAGGAAACTTAAGCATACAAGGCCGGTGCTTAACCAACTATGCCACCTAGGTCACTCATTTAAAAGTATGAAGCAATTTCTTATGTAAAATAAATTTTTATACATATTTAATCTCAGTTATGCATGAAAAAAAAAACTTTATGCTGATTTTTCTTGTATCATAAATCTTTCCTTCCTGGATACAAATCTTTTTGATTTTTCTAAATAATAGCTATTTTTGTAAGCAGCAAGTTTATTAACTGTTTTCCCAATGCACAATAACTATATATGAGGTAATAAGTCTTACCAATTTTTCATTTATAGAACTCTTGTGCAAATTTATTATTAAATAAAGGTGTTTTTTTCGTTCAAATCATATACATAGTAATTAGATTGTTTCAAAAATAATTGTTGTAGATTAAGAATTTCATCATATCTTGCTTTAATATATGTTAGTCTATTTACCAGTAGCAGCTTGAAAGCTAATGTAGCTTTTAAGTATTTTAGCATTAATTGTAACATCATTTGATACATTATCACATTCATTTCTTTGTCAAACAATATTTTGTATTCATTTTATTAAGTGGTGTATTCAGTATAAGTAGTATATTCAGTTCTGTTTAAAAAATACTCTACTTTTCAAAATTAACTTTAATACAATACACAGGAATTATGAAATCCAAAATAAATTATCAATATTGTAATGAGAAAGTGAAAAGTTAATTAAAATTTATATTTCAATATTGAAATATGTCGTAAAATAATTGCTTTAGTACATGCTGATTTTCTTGTTAAAGCAACATCAATATAAATTTTTTTATGTATTGGTAATGAATTGTCATTTTTGAACTGAACTCTATAATAATATTACCATCATTTTATACAAACACTAGTTTCACATTAAATTTCTATTTGCATCAATGTGTTTTATGTATATAAGTGGGTATAAATTACAATGATTATATTTTTTAATTATATTAAAATCAGTTTTAAATATTGAAGGAAAGGGGGAAAAATAGTTTCAATCTTTTTTTACTGTAAATTTATATATATTTTTAGGATAATTAATTTATAACCTAAACACAAAATTCTATATTTCCCCCATTCATTTGTTTTACCACCGTACATATTTTTGTATAAAAATAAACAGCAAATACTGTCAGAAAAGACTATTCACCCTTCAAATTCCAATTCCATCCAATTTCCTTTTATCATACAGATCATATTTTCCCATGCTTTTGCTCTCCTTTCAAAAGCTAGACTAAAAGAGATAATTTAGCAGTTATTCAAATAAGTATACTGTCTGACTCAAAATCGGAGCAGTTGGTGTTGGTTTGCCTTGCAGTGATGTTGTTCTAAGCTGTCTTCCTGATTGAATAAAAACTATTACCTGAAAAGTCTCCATGTTTCATTTGAAATTTTACAGTTATTGTGTTAAAAGCAGGAATAAAAAAATTTTTTAACTATGTCATGTTTATTCTTTTGCCACTATATCATTGGCCTTTAAAAAGGAGAATAATACTCACACACATATGTGTGTTGGTTATAGAAAACTAAATGCTATTTCAAAATTAGATGCTAAACCAATCTCATGAATCGATGCAATTTTAGATAAATTAATACATGCAAATTTTTTTTTTGACTTTAGGTCTCTATTCAGGATATTGACATATTAAATTAAGAGATAATGAATCTGAAAAAAACTCCATTTACATCAAATTATAATTTTTTTCAGTTTAATTGCTTATCTTTTGGATTTAAAAACTCTCCAACTATTTTTTAAGGAGCTCTGAGACAAATTCTAAATAAATATCAATTAAAATGTGTATTAAATTAAAATAATGATTTAATAGTATTTTGTCTCATTTGAAAGAACATGCTAAACATTTAGAAGAAATTTTTAAAATTTATGGAAAAGAAGATGTTAAATTAAAATTCTCAAAATGTGAATTCGGGAAAAAATATGGTTTGCTTGGATATGAAATAAAACCAGGATCATACAACCTCAATAATACTAACATAGAAATAATCAAACTCTTAGCTTCTAGAAATGTAAAAGATTTATAAGGATTCCTTGGTAGTATTAGAGTTTATTATAAATTTATTCCTCATTATGCAAAGTTAATGTCTCTAAATAACCTTAAAAAATAATTAAAAATGGAATTCTACCCCAGAATTTCTCTGCATTCCGCTCCAGACAACTGAGAAATTATGAAATCTCAGTTAACAATAATTGAATTAAAGTGCTTAGCGAGATAATTGACAATTTAGGTAAATTTCATTATTACCTTAATGGATCTCACTTCACAGCTCATATCAACAATAATGCTCTAGTTTGGCATACAAAGTTTTAAAATCTCACAGGTTGACTTTTTAAATGGTCTTTAAAAATTTCTATCTTATGATTTTGATATAAAATATAAAGGAATATATTGAAGTTGATATGTTGACAATCTCTATATTGCTTATCATTTAACTAATACAACCCCAGAACCTTTATTTAAATATCAATGAAATAATCCATTTTCAAAATTTAGAAAATATTCCAGCCCTCTTAAATGTCTTGCGAGAAGGTGTTTTGGTTGTATAAAAAGACAAGGTTTGTCTAAAATAATTGTACCAAAAGCTCTCCGAGTGAAATTAGTAGAAGAAATTCATGGAAAGTTTGATCACCTTAATGTAGTTTTGATAAAGATATCACCTCAATATTATTGGATTAAAATTTTACTGATACAGTAGAACGTCGTTTATCCAAACATTTATTATCCGGAGCGTCAAATATCCGAACCAAAGTCTGGATACGTTTTCGAACAGTGCAATGCTCAATAGTTGTTTTGCGTGAAGCCAAAAAGTGACGGAAAAACTCAAAGTGGGAATATTTGAGGAATTTCAGTTGTGTGGATTTGGTAAGCATCTGCGCGGAATATTAGGTCAGTTTGTTTCTAAGTGAGGGGGTGCATACGTGCTCTTTTGTTGAGTTTTGTTGATGTAGAAACCTGGATGCAGAAGACAATGGATTCTAAATGATGTCGAGATGGTGACTTCTGTGCATGAAAATCCGACCCTGTCGACAATGAAGCAGATAAAAACAAGGACAACAACAATGAAAGTAGCTAGGGTGCATCAAATGCTGACATGTCTTCTGCATTAGAGACAGCTATGGAGTGGTACGAACAACCATGAGAGTGCTGTCCTACTCAACTACTGCTGCTCAAGAGAATCGGTGACCTTGCAACAAAAACACAAAGGTGTACAATGGTACAGCAAAAAATAAGATTTTTCACAATAAAGGTAAAATTGCGACATTTTGCTCCTATTTTGCTTTTTCTTCAAGCACGTTTCCCACCTGTGATGATTTTCAATATTCGTAAAGTATCTGGTTTCATATACTGCATTGATCACATTCGGTTTTTCAGTTATCCGAACAGTGCCCGGTCCCAATTGATTTGGATGAACGTTCTACTGTATTAGAACCTCTGTTAAACACTGTGTAAACCATCAGATAAACACAAAGTCATGTCAGAAAAATACGGACTGATGCAATCACTTCCTCTGTGGAAAACCATTTAGTGTGTTGTGGTGTACAGATAGTGTGTGAATACCTCAATACAAGAAAATTAAGTCCCCCTTATTCAGGTCCTTATTACAATATTGAGAAAATGCTTAGATGTGTGTTCTGTTTGAAATTGACAGATCCAATGCACAACTCGGACAGAATTGGTCCTTTCAATCCTTTTAAGGCTATTTCATCCATCTGAAGATTTTCAATTGAGTTATTTTTGACAATAACACCATAATGAAAGGAAAAGGGAAATAAATAAAATAAAAATCATTAAGTAATATAGAAGTAACTGAGTTTTTTGCCTGCTAAGACTTTTCGGGTGAAGAGTTCTAATGTGATGTGTGTGTTTGGTGATAAGCAATATGGTTTATATTATGAAATTGAAAAGTAGCTGTTATCTCTTTTGTGAACATTTTACTGTTTGTAATTTATTATTTTGTTTTTAAATGTTAAATGAATTTGAAATTTTAGTAATAGTTGTTTGTGTTTTAATGCTGAAAGGTGTAATTTTTTTTAATTATGGGGAGAAGACCCAGATATACTAATACAAATGACATTTTAGTTTTTATGAGAAACACGAGTGGAAAGTCGCATTACATTCTTACTTCCGCTCTGAATTTTTAAGTGTTTTATTTATCAGTTACTTAATTTCAATTAATTGTAATCTTTTTTTTTTTTTTTTGAAACTGGGTTTGAATATGATGACCATGTATTCGAATTCATTGTTTCCTGAAATATTCCTTGTCTAAATTTAAATTAATTTCTCAATTTGAAGTTTATCTTCGGAACATAAACTGTAGAAAGAAGAGAATTCAATTGTTATGATTTTTGTAGATGTCTTGAATCATTAAGAGGACAAACTTGTTTAGTTTGATTTGTACACCTCTTATTATTTTTATATTGGCATCCCTGAGCAACTGTGATTTAAGTGTGCAGATTTTTCAGAGAAATGTGTTACAAAAGAATTAATATAATGCAATTTATATTAATGATTGTGTGATCTAAGAGGAAAGAGAAGAATTTTTCTTTGAAACACACACACAATTAAAAATCAGAAAGTTATACTGTGATATTCAAAATCTTTTTCTGTGATAGTTTGAAATAAATGTGAATACAATGATTTTTTGTCAGGTTTTAATTGTTGTGGTGTGTGTGTAATTAAAAAGTACTATAATAGTGTGGAAGAAGTTTCTGGTAATGTGTTAAAGAAGTGGACTCAAATACAATATATAAGAGCTCCTATAATGCATGTAAAATAGATGGAACAGAATATTGTATAAATTGTGAAGATTTTTATTAACCTTTTAAACGCCGCACTATGATTGAAAGATAACATAAACTAAATTTTGATAAAAATCGAATTAAAATTGAAACATAAGATCTATAAAAGAAAAAAAAATTTTTTTTATAGATTTTTAGCATGTTCCAAAAATGGAACATTGGCGGGTACCATTAAGTTTTTTCACATGTTTCTTAAAAGTACGATCAATGACATTTAAATTCAAAAATCAGTTATTATATACATTTTTAAGAAGTAGTATCTTAACAAGAGGTGTCATTAAACATTTCCCAACGGGGTTTCATCATCTCCCCCCGTTGTAGGGGAGGGGCATAATACCCGCCAAACAATTGAAATGGGCCTAAAAAAATCTAAAATTAAAATGGGGGAAAAGAACTAAAAGTTTGCGTGTGAACGAGATAAATCTATCATTTTTTCCCTGCAGAGTTTTTTAAATGTACTCCGATGGGAAGGGGGGGGGGGCAGGTTCCCCGATAGGTGTCCCCTGTTTGCGCACATCTGAAGTAAACTTTTAAATATAATTCCAAAATAAAGCAGATTAAGTTGAAAATATAATTTATACACAGAAATGTATACATTTTAGAAAATTTCAATCACTTATTAGAAACAATGAAGGAAAACATCAGTAGGACAAAGAAATAAACAAATAACCTTCATATCAAAATTCTTAAAGCTATAATATAATACAGCAAAAAAAAAAAAAAAAAAAAAAAAAAAAAAAAAAAAAGAAAGAAAAATACAGATTTACCAAAAATTTTTAAAATGAGAAATAAAGACAAAATATATTATTGTTTTTTCTTATATGTGTTTTTTTTACGTCCTAAACTATTTTTATTGTCCATGTATAGCTAGGAAAACATTCCTCAAGCAATCTTTTTTCACACTTGAGGCATTTTTTTGTTGTGCTTTTCTGACATACAGGAGGTATTTTATCATCATCTATGCTTGCAGAAACTTCGATTTTGCAACAAACATCTACTTGTAGAACCGACTGAAAAGTATCTTCATCGATATTTTCCTCGTCTGTAAATCACCCACTTTCTTCTAGGGGAAATTGACAAATATTAATAGGTTCTTCTCATTTGATTGTGTATTAAAATATTCCAAAGCCTCTTCTACAGTTCGGAATGGCTATGAATGCGTCATCTTATCAGCGTAATGGATATTCACTAACTGACGTAACACAAAATAATATAAAACCTTATTATGTGACGTTCTTCTCCAAATAAGACATACGCTACAACTAACTATCAACAAACGCACGTGGTAGTTACTTTTGCTGAAGCTGAGAAATTCACTTGAGATTGTCCAGAAACGGTTGAAGGGGGGGGGGGAGTTGAAAGAGGGAGCCGAAACGAAAGTCATGTCATAAATATTTTCTTCCGACACATACTATAAGTGTTTTTAGTGTTCAGAAACCTTTTCCCACCTTTATGTGAACTGTAAACATAATAACTGCCTTGTGTGAAAAAGTATACCTTTACACGCCAATGTTCCATTTTTGGAACATTGAAATTTCAAAACCAATAGTAAAAAAAATAACGATATTTTTTATGATATCTTGCAGTCTATAGTTAAAATGATCATTTTTAGTTACTTTTACCAAATAATAAAAATATTTTTTTAAATTTGAATTTTATATGAATTTTTGAATTTTGCCCGATCAAAAGTAAAAAAAAAAGGCATTTTTTAGAATTTTTTCTCAGAGAAACTATTTAATTTAGCAACAATACTTCAATTTCAAAAAATTAATCCATACTTTTTGTCTTCAAAATAATTTTTATGGAACAATATGAATAAAATTGAATTTTTCAGAAAATTTAAAAGTTGATGTTCCAATATTGGAACATTGGCGTGTAAAAGGTTAATCATTTTATTATATTAGTTTCTATATATTGATGTCTATTCTATTCTATATATTCACAATGTATCTATTTCATTCTGTGATGAAACTTATGTAATAGTATAAGAACTTACTGAGGTGGTGTTAGAGTGGATTTATATTAATACATTTATTCCCTTAGTAGTTATATAATATGTATTTTTGTCAATTTTGTAATTGTTTGATAGGTGATATTTCCGGACATGTACAACAAATAGATCAATGATATGCTAGCAATAATATAAATCTAATATGAAAGTAGAGGAAACATGTGTAGCTTGTGTACTGGAAAGAAATTAGTGTATATCGATGCTCTAATTATATCAATTAATATTTCTGAAGTATTTTATTCATTATCTTGTTTATTATTATTGCTGTTAATTGAATCTTGTATACTGTGTGTGATGTGCTTTTATGATATGTGCTGCTTTATACATATTGGAAATTAATGATTTGTATGTGTAAGAGTGCATATCCACATGCCAGTGAATTCATCTTAAAACTGGGGGCAAATGTAAAAATAATTCATAACCTAAAAATTTTATTTCTCATTTAATATTTATTTTCCCACCATACATATTCTCATAGAAAATCCAACAGCTAACACTTTCTCAGAAAAGATAATTCAACCTCCAAATTGACAATCTCATCTAATTTCCTTTTATGGTCATAGGCCATACTTTCCCCCCTCTCCACTCGAAACCTAAACTAAAAGTTGATGATTTAGCAGTTATTGAAATAAATATATAATCCAACTCAAAATCGAAGTAGTTGGCAATAATTTGCCTTGCAGTGATGATATTTAAAACTGTCATCATGATTGAATAAAAACTGTTTCCTGAAAAGACTCAATGCTTCCTTTGAAACGTTATATTATATATTTACACAGTTGACTCTCGCTAATTCAAACTTTCGATAATACGAACCTCTTGCTAATTTGAAGTATATGCTCAGCCCTTAGAAAAACTCTTGATATTTCGAACAAAAACAATACATTTTGGTACACTCAATATTTCAAAGTAAAATCTGAGGCTGCCTTGATTACAACATGCGATAATTTGAAGTTTTATCGTACAAAACTCTCAACAATTCGAACATTCAATATCTAGAGTTCTATAGCAAACAGGTTGGAGCTTACAAGTTTTGTGTTGGTATTGTCTCTGTGTGTCTCCCCTGTAACTTAGCCCCTTTGATGATCATCTGTCTGCTACCCCTTCTTTGTGCTTCCCGTTTTTCTTCAGGTGAAAAGACACTTTTATTGCTTTCCTTCTTCAAATGAACAATTCTGGCCGTCCATATCTTTCGTTTAACACTTGACCTTGCTACTCGTGTTCAGAAAGGATGGTCCGCTATTGTGATGCATAGGATTGTGTTTTTTGCTTTGGGACTGACATAACTATTTATGGCTTATCTGTGTGACTTATAGCATGTGGCACCAAATGGGTATGGGTGGCACTGGACCCTGCCTTGAAAAACCAATGGTGTTTGGGACAGTGTCTGAGAGAACTGGGTGCAAAATGATTTGATTTCCAATGAGGAATGGAAGAGATTTGGTGGGGCCTGAAAGAGAATTACTACATAAATGTATTAATTTAATACATGATTTTTAACTTCTGTATAACATTTATATTGCATAATATGTATTTTGTAAAAATATTTTAAAGTAATTTTATATATAAGTACAATTGTGTTGTTTTATTACATAGTTTAAAATTTAAATGTGTTAGAAAAAA
The DNA here is from genome assembly GCA_019973975.1 of Trichonephila clavata. Lineage (NCBI taxonomy): Eukaryota > Metazoa > Arthropoda > Arachnida > Araneae > Nephilidae > Trichonephila > Trichonephila clavata. The sequence goes on from BMAO01006832.1 coordinate 22,177, forward strand.
AATTCAGGAGTTTTTCTTACCCTCTTGATAATTTGAAATCTTGATAATTCAAAGTTTCTTATTGGTCCATTCAACTTTGAATTATTCAGAGTGAACTGTATATTATAATTTGAATCTAGTTTGATATCCTGGGTCTACGTTCCAAACCTTGCTTGGCGCGATAAAGAATCACGCCAAGCAGCTCATGTCTTTGGAATGTAATCGAAGATGGCGGTGTAGTGGTAAGAGATATTAAGGAAATTAATTTTAAAGAACTCTTGAAATACAGTAAAATCTATTTTAAATGAAGAATATAATAAGAGATTGAGAATAACCAAGATTAATAAAAAATGAATATCAATATAATCTAAAAAATATTTACTAATAATAATATTATGCAATATATAATAATCTTATAATATAATATTACAGTAATTATTATACATAATATTAATATATTATATAGTAATAATTATTAAATTATATGGTAATATAATTATTATATAATCATATAGTATGATTTAACAATTATTTTATATAATAATCATATAATATAATTTAATAGTAATTATATAAAAGAGTAACCACACACACATCATATTGTAATAAGAAGCATATATAAGAATACTCATTTAACAAAATAATTATAAAAAAATAAAAAAATAATTATGAATAAACATCTTAATAAATAACATAATAATATTTATAAATCAATAACATAATTATAAATAATGAATATTATATGATTATCACATATAATAATAATTGTATATATATATTATATTTTTATAAAATAATTACATAATGAATATCAAATAAAAAGTACTGCAAACGTGCAATGTTCCAAAAACTGCAAGTTCCTCCATTGAATTTCATTGAACAAGGGACATTAAAAAAACACTTTTAAAAAGTAAAATAAAGGGAAAATGGATGATATATATTTATAGCAATATCCTAGTACTCACTTATTAAATTAGATATATCCGTATTCGAAAGTAGCACAAAATAAAACAGAAGACTGTTTTGTTTTGCAAGATAGAGCAAATGCAATTAAAATAGTTAAATTGTTAAAGAAATTGAATTAAAATCATCTAAAATTAAAAAGGTTACCATGAGAAAAAGCCAATAAAAATTATTTCTAATATACGTTATCCCCATGGCAACCTCATTGCCAGTTGTTAAAAATATCAAGGTAACCATATTGTAATGTTATCGCCCATCTTGGCGAATATAAACAGCAACTTAGCGCGTAGACCCAGGATATCAAACTAGCACCATAATTTCTAATATATCCTATCCAAAATCTTATGTCTGGTTTATTTTACAAGTTTGGTTTTTTTCAGTTTTAGTTTGATTATTTATCTCTCTGAATGGGGGGGGGGGGTACAGAATTATATACATATATACAAAACACATACACCAAATTCTTTTTCTTTCACACAATAGATAGATTCCTTACAAAACTGTGCAAAAATATTGTTAAAAAAATACATGTGACATATGGTAAATTAGGGGATATGTTGTACAATTTTAAAGATTCTCGTATGATGAAAGTCTCTAAATATTTTCTCCCAAATAAATGTGCAAAAAAAAGTAATAATAAAATCCATGTCACATGTTTATGAAACAAAAATAATTCATTTTTATTAAAATAAATTAGTGTTCAGTGAAAATTCAGTCTATAAGTACATGGAACATATAAAAATTCAAATTGAAATTAGGAATAAAATTACTAACCATGGTAATATTGATCACTACTTGATAACAAGCTTGCTCATTTATTACGAATTGGATAAAAAATGCTGTCAGTAGATGTGTCAGATATGTCTAGCACAACTGTCGGTTTTGATTCAACTGAAGAATTTTGCTTGTTATTGACAGCCTCAGTTTTTTTTTCATTACAAAGTCCATTATTAGTGGCCGTTTCTTTGGTGTCTCAAGTTGCAGTAGTAGGTATAACCTACCCCCCCCCCCGCATCACAGGGGGGAACAAGATTCTAGGGGGCCTAAAGCCTGACTGATGCCAAGTACAGCTTGGGGCCCATAACCTGACTTTGCGAGGGGGGAGGGGCTAATATTCTTCGTTATGCCACTGTCAAGCTGCAAAAAAGTTCTTGAAATTTTAATGCCCGCTCTATGTCAGAATCGTGAGTAAAAAAATGCTGTTCAATATTTGTAGCAAATTTAAAGCCCTCACAAATTTAATCAGCTGTTAATAGCTTAACTTCACTTTTGACTTCATCATTATTGCCTTTTTTTTATCATTTAAATTGTCATAAATTTGATAAAATCGTCCTTATCCAAAGGGCACAAATCCCCAAATTTTTGGGGGACTTGATCCCTAAAACAAAAAAATTTGTGTAAAAAAAGAGTTGGGTGCATTCTCAGTGGCACAACACCACACTACAAGGTTGAGATAAATCACTCTCTCCTTTATATGTCTCAATTTTATTTAAGGGCTTCTCACTTTTAATTCTCTGTTTTCTACAAGTCTCACTTGCAGTAATTGAATGATATTGTGATAAAAAGATAAGTAAAAAATGCACAGCTTGATTTCTTTGTGAGGGACAATTAAGGGACAGTGTTTTCTTTCTTCATTTATAAATGATATTGAAAGTAAATAAAAATTAGTAATAAAGTATTTTCTATAACTACTGGTGACATTCCTGCAATGGTTCACAAGGAAAGAGGGTTTGTCAATTTTCTTGAAAATCATTATTGGACATAAAAGTATTGAACTTCCATTACATAATACATCAAGAAAGTTGAATCTCCAAAATTTCTTCACAGCACTTAATTTCTCTAATGAATATTGTTGTTAGGATAATTAATTTCATAGTTTTTCATTCTTCATTAGTACACATATAATTCAGACCTCTTTTAGAAGAAAAGGAAAGTTAATGTGCACATCTTTCTCTTATATCCGTTGTCTTAGTTGTGATAATGTCTTGAATAAGTTTGTCAAAAATGGAACACTAAAATTTTTCTTAACAAGAAAGAACATTTTTCCGAATTGATCAATAAAGAATGGTTGTGCACACAAATTACTGTTTCCGATGGATATAATTAAATATCTCAATAAACTAAACTTAGAATTGTGTGGAAAGGGCCAAACAGTGCTTGAACTTTTTGAATATTGAAAAGGCTTTGCTAAAAAATTAAGTATTTTTTTCCATGATATTAATATTAGTACCTACAAATACTTAAATGTTAAAGCGCTTGCAAATACACTGACCATAGACAAAGATGAACTTCAAACTATGTTGAAGCATTTAAGAAAGAATTTTTCAAAAGATGCAAAGAGTTTGAAGCCTGTATGCCTATATTTTCATTCCTTATCGTACCTGATTTAATAGACCTTAAAATAATCCCATTCAATTTGTTGAGATTTGAGTGAATGGAAGTTGTTAGTTAAACAGTCATTTCAAAATTATCTTCAGAATTATAGAAAGCAAAATTTTCAGACATATGAAAAAATCTAAAAGGGGGGTAACTAATGATAAATCAACAGCTATTTTAAATTGTTGTGTGTCATTTCCGGAGTGATTAACTTGTTTGGAGAAAATTTGTGTGCTCTGCTTTTGGTTATATGTATAAAGTGAAATTTTTTTTTCTCATATGAAATACATTTTGAGTCCACAAAGAAGCTGTTGAACAAATGAACATTCAAAATTATGTGTCAAATTGAAAGTCGCAAATTGTACTCCTGATATTGCAATATTAAGTAATGCTGTGCGAGGACGAGGTTCACATTGAAGGTTTAAATTTTTATTTAACTATATTGTAGGAATACTTATATTTTATATTTAATTTTTATTTTAGTAAATATTCTTATATAAGATACAAAATGCATAATATATACACTATTTTAATTTTCTATTTATGGGGAGAAAGTTATTTTATGTTTATTTTTGTTAATATGAATATCTGTAAATGCTGCATAATTAATATATTAAAAAAGCTCTAAATCTCTGTATTTTTGACCTCTATTCCCTAACTCTGCACACATTGCTGAGAGAATTAAATTGTTTCAAATATGGTTTAGGTTGCATGGCATCCTAAATCATTTGTAGATTGGTTTGGCACACCACATCTCTACATTTGGTGACCCCTGATCTAGATAATTAGTAGATGGTTCTGAATCTATATTCAAATTTAGTTTATTCTGCTACAAGATAGTGTTGTGTTTATTTCATCTGTAATTTTTTAAAAAAGAATTGCATGGGTCTAAATGCTTAAGCATTGCATACAGTGGAACAAAAATTTCAAGGACCCCAAGGGCAACTTTCTCACCTTTGTCAGAAAAATTCCTATCATTCCCATAAATAAAACCCCTGTGGCGGTCTCCCCCCAAAAGACTGGACCCGTGGTGTAGGGGGTGATGAACCTTAAATCTGTTGTGGCTCAAATGTCCTCCCTTTGGTGTAGTGTGGTATGGAAGTTTGGAGAGGGGGTGCCAAGTCAGGTGTCATCCTCATCGATTGATCATGGTTCAAAATTACAAGGTCCGTCCTCAAAAGCCCCCGAGTAGCTGAATAGTGCGACATTAATGTTCACTCACTCCCTACCAAAGGACTGATTTCCTGTTAGGGAACTAGTGACTTCCCAACGGGCACATAATTTCACTTGGGGAAGTACGTAAGACAGAAAAATACAGATGCTTAAATTCAGGGCAAGTCAACCTTTGACCTCCCTTTATCTAGCCGACAGAGAAGTGATCAGTGCCACGCCAATCAAAAGTCCACCGCATGTGGAGTGACAAGAACCAATGGCCGAATAGTAATCCCGGCTACATCCAAACAGAAATGATTCTGCGTCATGTGTCTCTTTTGAAAGCGTGATGTATTCCACCTTTAAAGAAATATGAAATGGGGAAACCTACACACTCGCAAGATGCTTCCAGACACTCTCTCAGCCTGGTTTCCAAAATTGGATTGTATGCTCTCACACCTACAGTGACTTTTCAAGCATTACAATACTGAGCATTACAATGCATCTTACACAGCCTTCACATCAGTAATCCGTCCTTAACTGCTCATCATCACCCTTGATGATAAATATTTCCATACCATGGATGGACCACAACCTTTTTGATGGCCTTATTATCTCAGAATGCGTAACTCAATAAACTGAAATAAGACTTCTATTGCCATTTAGTGGAGTATTTTGAAGCCTATCCATTGGATTACTTTATATGTCCTACAAAAATATCACTAATTCATAATTGCATTGAAATATTTCACGAGCATAGTAAAAATAAACGTTTTTTATTTGCTTCTGTAATGTTCATCCAGAAGGAGTTAAGCATTCTGATAATTAGGCTGACGTTTTTTAAAAACACTAACGTAAAATAATATCTCTACAAGAATTAAGTATGTAGGAAAATTAAAAAAGGAAAGTAGAAAAAACACCAATATATGTATAGCTTAAGGTACTTTCAGAAACCCATGCACTGTACAATTAAACCAGTTAGTTAAAAGATTAGTGTGGAGTTGTATTGTGAAGTAATTTTTTAAATTAAGATTTAGTTTTATAATCATCATAATGTATGCATACTATTATTGCTTAAAATAAATCAATAATTTAATAGTTTTTTTTAAAGATTAATAAAGTAAGTAAACACACATAATGGATTATAGATTTAAAAAAAATCATATGTATATATATATATAAATTTTCATTTGTATTTTAAATCTTACTATAGGGATGAAATTTTTGGATTAAAAATGTTTCAACTTTTTCTGGTGTATTATTATTACATTACATTGCATTGGCAGTGTGAGTGGTCTGAAATCAATCCTTATACTGGGGTCACTACTTTGTCTTACATATATATCTTATGTTGTTAATCATTCAAGTCTAGTGTCTGTTGAGGGATTTTCTACAAAATGTATCTCAACTATTTGTTTAAAAATCTTAGGAATATACTCGTCAGCTTTCTGGAGTGTTGAAAGGCAATTTATGTAGTTGAAAAAGTGGGTCCGGTAAGTGTCGTAAAAACGACACTATAGTCGCCTCCTCCTCTCTTCGTGAAGGGAATAGTTTGTGGAAACACCATATGCTATTTTATCTTCAGTTTGGAAATAAAAGGGAAAAGACGAGCATTGGTTTACTTCTGTAACTGGCTTATGTCGTCTAAATGGGATGTACATTTTGGGGTCCATTTCTTCTTGACTGCTGTCAGAATGTAATTATTAAGAAATGGTATAAAATTGGATCAAAACATAAAATTATAAAAAGTGTTAATTTTAAAATCCAAAAAAAAAAATGACATTTTTTAAAAAGCAAGCATTTTCTCTTTCATGAACTCTAAAAAGTTCCAAAGAAAAGATTTATTTTTCAGAGATTTTCAGTTAATAATTTCTTTAAATCATTAAAAATCAGCACCAAGAAACCACTTTAAAAAATAGTATTTGGATGTATTGAATATATATGTATAAAACACTAAAAAAAAGATATAAAATTTGATAATAAAGACAGATGCTACATTATCTATAAGCCGCCCATCCGTTATAGTGGTAAGTGATGCTGAGAGCTTTGTGCCATTGGGCCTGGGTTTGAATCCTGTAGAAGGCATTGATGTTTGTAAATGTATAGTTCCTTTGCGGCATGGGGTACTCTAAGTAGCTGTCGAGCCACAAATTTTCTTGTGTGATTGATTTAAGGGGAAGGAAGGTGGGAGGTCCCTGACTACCCCCAGGGTGTTCTCTCTCAAAATTGGAAGGAAACTGAGCCAAAGTTTGTACTGTCACCTTCTCAGTGCTCAAAGCTACGGCTAATGTTAGGCGTAAATTACTAGCTCCTTACCACAATGCATTTCTTGGGCCTCAATCTGATACAGTCCAAATAGTGGCAGAAACAACTTTAACATTATCTATAAACATAGCAAATTGAGGACTACTACTTGGGGTTAGAACCAGTTTTGTGTCTAGTAAACCTTCCCCTTCTACTTATTGTACTGGGGCTAATCACTTACAACATAGCATAATTAAAGAACATCACAATCATTGAAATAAACAAATCAAGAAAATTTATTACTATATGAGAAATCCCTGCAGTGAAAAAGCTAATCCAAATGGAACCAAGCATATTGTTAATTAAATTATAATTGGGCATATTTTCACATATACATATTTTCCCTTCATAATTATTACTGTTTGGTTTTAATGTCTGTTGTATTGTTATATATATATATATCTATATGTATATAACCAGAGCATCTGAAAAAGTAAAAATATTATTTAATGCAGATAAAACTCAATTTTGTATACAAATACAAGATTGTGCTATTGTAAAAGTATTTAGTAGATTTATAATGGGGACAGAGCGGGAGACAAAATTTTAACTTGAAAGGGTAAAAATAACTTTTTATATAAGGTTTCAGATATGTTACTATAGAAAAGCAATTTTATGAATAAATTAGAAAAAATAGTGGAAAAATCTCAGCAGCTTTGTCATTAATAAAAAATTAGATTTTTTTATTCTGAAGTTTAGAACATAACATTAAATAAAATATTGTTTTTTTTAGTGTTACTAAAATATATATTGTAATGAAGTGTATAAATCCAAATTGTACATTAATTTTTTTAGTTATTGAAGCACTTTGAAGAGCTAAAATATCATAACAAATCGAGGAAAATTCCTTCTTATATTGGTTATCACGTTTTATATTTTAAATTATTTTTAATTATAAATATAGAGAAAAATGTTGTTACAACTAGCTACATTTGTTTGCATTGTTTTTACACTCTTAATTAAATTTTCTAAATAATTAGTTTCTCCCTTTAAACTTTCCTGGGTTACTTGATCTTCAGCCTTCATTTTTTGAAGCTCTATTTCTCTTTCAAGCTGTGTGAGTTAAATTCTTCTCAGTTCCATCGCTGAGTTAGTCATCTGCAGTTGATGTTCGGCTTTCGACTGCCTATCCTCAATGGACAAATTCAGCAAATTCATTACAAATTCAGGTTCATCTTTAAGTGTTATCGAGTTTTCAAATTTTTTTAATTCTATTATTGTTTTTTGGAAGAGACTAGTTCACCAATTTCAAGCAGAACATTCATTAAATCATGTTTTTGCCTACACTTGTTATATAACACTGTAGTCATTTTATCACAATTTCCCTTTGGCTATAGAAGAGTATCAAAAGGTATCTTACTTTTTTTCCCTTGAATTCTTTCATCAGTCGGGAAAAGAATAGTGTATCCACTAACAAGCACAAAGTTTGTCACAGTTTTTCATAGCACAAGTCCTCACAGTTTACACCAATATTAACAATCAGCCAAGTTCACAGCGTGGCCGTCCACATCTATGTAGGGTTGGATGAGAGAACTGTTTTTTGTCAGAAGTATTACTGTTTAATGGTGAACATATTTCAAAGAACAACACTATCAAACATGAACACGACATAAGTCACACACATGTACTTCTGAATAGCAAAGATTTTTACACAGTTCGTTGCAAAGTTTTCATAAAGGATGAAAGTGGAGGCCTAATTCGCCTCGCTTTCTTCAATAGTTCTCTCTTCCAATTCCAGAAGTGCCTCCATTTCCCTCTACTACTCGTTAATTAGATAGTGGTTGATAATGCCAGTGCTCTCTGCGGCAGTACCGGATTAACCCCCTTTGGGGTCCCTAGACAATTTTTCTTACTGGGGCCTTTTCCTCTTCCACAAGAAATAGAGAGCACACAAAAAATATTTATGAATAAATGAAACAAAACTATATAATGTGAAAAACTAAAGCAAATCTTCATCCGTATAAAGAGTAATACATATTTTTGTTATTTGTATATTATATACAATTGTCCAACAGAAAAGTAAACTATCTTATTTACAAATCTTTTTCAAAATAGCAGTTGGATGACTGTTGTGGGCCCTTAAAAAATGCGGGGCCCATAGACAATTGCCTACTCCGCCAAATGAGTAATCAGGCTCTGCTCTGCGGATATCTTCCACTCACACACGAGTGTGTGATAGATAGAAACACTGGTGAAAACAATTAAAGGGAGAAACAGTTTCTTTTTTTTAAAAAAAAATAATTAATACCTTTATTCAAATAAAGTATCAGATTATAGCTAAGCTCTTCACAGATACCAATGCCTAGAAGTGGCTTGTTACGTCATAAGGCAATGGCGCTGTGATCGCTTTTGTATAGAGGTATCTTACTTACTTGCTGAAGCTTGTAGCTTAAGGACATTTTGAAACAACGTAGCTTTGCCCAATCCTTTTTTTTAAAAAAAAATTCTTTGTTTGCCTATCTTTAACACACAGCCAGCGTCATCGTCTAAATCAGTAATCTTCAAACTGTGTTCCACATAACTCTGGGTTTCCACGAGTCATTCCCAGGGGTTTAATGAGTAACAATAAAAAATCAAAAAGAAAATTAAAAATGTGTGCACAAAATAGATTCACTGTTTACAAAATAGATTCACGTTCTCAATAAAGTTCGTATAACCACAAGTATCAAAAGTTCATCCCAATAATTAAAACTGAAAAATTTATTTATACATATTTTTATTTTGTAATACTTATTAAACTTTTATTATAATATAATAAAAGATCATATTAAAGTGTTTTTTGTATTTATATGTACTACCTACTAGAATGTGAGTATTATGTTTACCACAAAATAATTTTATACTTGTTCGTACAACATTTTACAAATCTAAATAGTTTACTAATGGAAAATTCACCCTTTTTCATTTGTGAAATGTAACCCCTTAACGAAGGAGAAGAAACAGGTTTTCGACATATCAAGGGATTTGAAGATAAAATCTAAATTTAAGCAATGACAGCTCGTAAATTTTAGGTTGAAAATTCACTCAAAATACACAGGATTTCTCACACAGCTAAGGGCGTTTAGAAACATCGTAGCTTAGCCTAATCTTTGTTTTCATGAAGTTCTTTGTTCACCCATCATTAATACAGGCAGTCGTCATCATCTAAAGTAGGGGTGTCTAACCCAAATCGATTGGTGGGCCACACATATCAAAATAAAACAACAAATTATTCAAAATATTTATTATCGTACAACATTCAAAATATTTTATTACCTTGCAATTAATGTGACATTTGTTTTTGTGTTTTACTTGATATTTTTTTAATATCAACGGATAATTTGGTTGACATTCATTGTAGTTGATTGGTCATGTTTTCATTGAGCAACCTGCTACAATACTGTGTTTTTACCAGGTTTAATTTGGGAAAAAATGACTTGCAGCGATAAGTAGCTCCAAATGCTGATATAATGCGCATAGCCAATCATTTTAAATTGGGAAATTTATCTTATTCCCTTCGCACAGGCTTTTTAGTTTGATGCTTGATTGTAATTATATTAGCTCTGTTTACAAATTTGGAGGAGCTGATTCCACCTCTACATTAAATGGAACTAAAAATGTTTTAAACATTTCCTCAAAATTTTGTATGTAGGAGAATCTAATATTGAATTCTTCAAATAATTTTCCGATTTCCGTAGTATATTTGTTTTTATGGTCACTTTTATAGTCATTTAACAATTGGAAACGAATCAAATTGTTTGACTGCAATTGATTTTCATAAAGCTGGAGCTTTGCTACAAAGGCTTTTATATCTTGATAACAATCAGTAATCAACTTAATTTCACCTTGTAACTTCTGGTTTAGCTCATTCAGTTTTATTGTTATATCTGTTAGAAAACATAAATCTATAGAAGCCATTGATCATCCAAAAGTTCACTTATATTATGACCATTATTGTTCATGAAAGTTTCAATTTCTTCCCTTAATTTCCAAAATTGCAATAAGCAGTTTCCGCAACTTAACAACGGAATTTTGGTGTAATAAATGAGGTTGCCCTATTTAGATTCCAGTTCCCTAAGATATTCTTAAAATTGACGATGCTTTCAATGGATTATTTTTAATTGAATGTATAACCTTGACAGCAACTTTCATCACTTGAGACATTTAACACTTGTGCACATAAGATTCTCGAGGTGTAAAAAACAATGACAAATGAACATTTCAAAATTATTTGAACTATTTTCAAAAGCTTTTATGTGATCGAAAATTAATGTAACTGTACCAACATTTTTTCCAACCATTGAAGGGGCTCCATCTGTTGCAAGGCCTGCAAGATTTTTCAAATCTATAATACGACTTTGTGCGCAATTTATGACAGCATCTTTAATATCTCTTCTGGTGGTAGTACCTTTAAAACTCACAAATTAGAGTAGTTCTTTGGTAATATTCATTTAACTATGGGGGGACACCTGTAATAAAAATAGCAAGTTGAGCAGTATCATTTATGTCTGACGTTTCATCCAAAGCCGGCGAAAAATATACGAAGCTTGATGTAATTGTGTTTAGCAATGCACAAATCTCACTCAAAATGCTTTCTATTCTTTCTACAGTTTAACTTGACAGAATAATTTGAGTAAAGAGATTCAGTTTTTCTGTACAGATTTCTTCAACTGTGGCAATTAGACAGTCTTTGATATAGTTACCGTCTGTAAAAGGCTTCATATTTTTAGCAATAAGGTGGAATAGTCGAAAGCTAGCACTGACAATACCATTTGATTGGGCAGTTTGCTTATGAAATATGCATCGTTGATGTCGAATTGTTCTTCAAAGATTGTAACTTAGCTTTCTGTTCGCCTACAGTAAGTTTATCAATTTCTCCATGTTTTTGTTCATAGTGTCTTTCTAGGTTGTATAATTTTACAGTTGAAATTGAATGACTTTGACTTTTACATGAATAAAGAAGTAAAAATTTTCCCTTTCACTCTGAAACTTTCCATTTTCATCTTAAAGTTTTCTTCTTTTCAATTTTTCTTCCTGAAATGAGAAATCAATATGTAATAGAAATAAATACGATAATTATTGATATAATAAAAACCCCATAAGTTTACCTTTTTTTACTTGGATCACAATCACAGATTACAATCCCAACAAAGTCGATCAACCTGCACTTGTTGGCGGAAGAATATCTCCTAACTTAGAAAGTTCTTACCTACAGTGGATTTGTGCTACCATCTGACATTACGTAGTATAACAGCGATCTGCATAACATCTTCACATTTTATGCTTGTGTTACAGAATGTCTGCATAAAACTGATTGAGATATAAATTTTCAAAATTTTAATTTCAAATGCAAAAAAAAGCATTTGAGCAAAAAAGAACAATAGTGTAACTATTACACTGCTCAACAAAAAAAAAAAAATAATTTTTCTTCTGCCCGATTGCCAAATGTTTCTTTATTGCTTGGAAGTGAAGTAAGGGGGAAAGAATTACTTAGGAAAATATTGTACGGGGAGAGGGTAGAGGTTCAAAACAGGATTTTTTCGATTCAACTGCCTGTAATCCAAATGTCTAAAATAATATAGACAGAAACTTCACTTGGGCCACAAAAAGTCTTCAAATGGGCTGTGAGTTGGGCATGCCTGGTCTAGAGTCTAGATCCAACCCATGGCACAGCGAAGATGAAAGAAACAGTGGCATGCGAAGACTTATTGAAAAAACATTTGAAAAATACTAAAAAACATCATTTTTTTTTACCATTTTATTGAAATGTGGCTGTCTTAGACAAAAAACCCCCCTCAAAATGTATTTTAAATAAACTTAATTGAATTAAATAGAAAATTATCGTGTAGAGAATACTCCATCGTTGTTGTGTACAGTAGGCTCTCCAAAGGAAGTGCACTCGCCAAGTTTTGGAATTTGATGGAGCGTGTTTTAAAATATCTGGAAGAAAACAATAAACTGTCCAGTGAGTGATTGCTACTCAAGAATTAAGATCAACTATGTGATTTAACTTTTCTTACCGATATTACGGAACATTAAACAGTTTAAATTTGATTGCAGGAAAAAATTATATTTTTCCTAATCTAGTTGTGGTTATATATCTTCTGTTGTGAACAAACTTTTGCCCCCCCCCCTCGATTTTTAAGAAAAAAAGAGTAACACATTTCATATTTATGCTGGAATGGTCTACCAAACTAAAAAATGCTCCGATCTATGATACATTTAAAAATTTAATGTCCATTTTGCAGGATTCTGATAATACTGATCTTTTCACAAATCGTTTTTCAATTTCTTTGCGAGTCATTAATTTTTACTCAAAACCCAAATTGAAATTATTGACCTACAACATCATACTACACTGAAAAGCAATATAAGAAACTTATTTCAACTGCAAGTGATCCGAATTATACAGAGTTTCTGAAATTCATATCAGCGAGCAATTTTCCAAATTTACATGATTTGTCTGTCAGATATTGCTTTAAGTTTGGATTAACATATATTTGTGAACATATGCTTTCTATTATAAACATAATAAAATCAAAATATTGCTCAAAATTAATTGATATGCATCTATATAAAACAACCTAACTTTGTTGGCATCTTCAAGAACTAATCCTAATAGATGACTTCATGAAAAAATAATACAAATTTGTAAGCCACGTTAAAACAAGTACTGATTGCTTAAGTGTACGAAGTGTTTCAAGCTACTCATTTTTCTTTATATCTAACCTAACTGATTGAAGAAATTGCAATAAGTTTATTAATGAAACTGAAGTTTATACTTTTTTGTCTTGTGTATTAAATTATTTTTTAAACTTCCATTATAAGACTTGCATAAAAAATGTGCTATTTGCGTACAAATCCTATAAGCCTCTAAGCAACATTTTTTCATATTTTGTTTTGTTTGTTTCTTGGAAAAGGAAGTGACACACATAATTTTTTGTCAGATAGTGGCAACCTTTTTGTATGTATGCTCTAGATGATGCCTAGATGATAACCTTATATGTATGTATGCTCTACTAGATGATGCCACAAGATGGCGATAGATGGAAGGCTCAAGATGGGCCAATCACAGACATGTTGTAGGGACCTTGGTGTTTCGAGAAATGTGGCATCCACTTTGTGGTAATAGTTCAGAGAGACAAGAACAGTAGTCCGCCAACCTGGCCAAGGCTGCAAAAAAGCAACAACGCTAGCTCAAAACTGTTATTTGAGACTTTTAGCCGAAAGGGATAGGTCAGCTACGGTGACACAAAAGTCTCACAACCTGTATAACTCAACAGCAACATCCACTTCATGTATAACAGTTGCCTAGAGAATTAATGCGGGTGGCTTGTATGTCTTTTGACTGTGAACTACAAAAAGGACAATCTAGCACGGTACCGAGAGCACCTGTCTCTGGCAGAGGATGTTTGGGGGCGAGTTCTCTTCAGTGGTGAGTCGTAATTCAGTCTGGACAGTGACTTGAGACGTGTCATCATCTGGAGAGAACAATGAAGCCCTCAGACATTGTTGAAAAGGACAATAGCTTTAGTGGTATGATGACCTAAGCAGGCATCAAGGCAGATCGGCATACCGACCTTCATGTGTTCGATGGAGGTGCTCTGACAGGTTGTGGAAGAGGGACAAGATCCTTGCACCCTGTGTCAGACCTTTCGGAGGAACATATGGACCAAATTTCATCTTTATGGACTATAACCCTTTCCCACGCAGAGCTCAGTTGGAGTGCAACTACCTCCATTTGGAGGATATTCAATGATAGGTGTGGCCTGTGATGTCCCCTGACCATAATCCTATCTAACACATATGAGACATTCTTGGACACTCAATTGTAGCTCGAAGATCAGCTCCTATGACCATAGGTGAACTCAAGAGTACCTTGGGGAAAGAGTGAGCGCAGTTGCCACAGGGGTTGATAATGACCCTGGTAAACCGTTTGAAACAGCAGTGCGAGGGTTGTATAACTGTTAGAGGTGATCATACACCCTATTAGGTATGGTTTTCTCTGAATGGCACTGTGTTGGTCTGGTGCTGTGCTGGACAAGTGACTAGTTTACTTCTTTTGGGCGTGCAGGTTGTGTTCATCTTTGTTTTACCATATATTGGTCTTATATGAAAAGATATTTTGGCCAGATTTGGATTTATTTGCTCTGTTAGTTTTTTTATTGCAACAAAAAATTGTCCCTTGAATTGTTTTTACCAGTGTATACATATATCTGCAATATATCGCTGAAAAAGTATTCAGATTTCAGTCTTGGCATTAAGACTAAGATATTGAAGTGAAGTTAAGATTCTTCTGTGATATTGTAGTCATGGAAGAAAAAATAAAAATTCTTGATATAGATCACGTCATGTATTTTAATTTTTCAGGAGATATATTTCAGTGTAGACTTCACTGTAAGAGTAAAAATACAAGAGTTGTTTGAGCATGCTCCTCGTGCAAGTGCAAAAATGTAAGAGTGAGAATTATTCAAATGAAAGAACAATTAAAAATGTAATATAAAAATATGACCACTTGTTTAAGTGAAGGGAATAATTTTTTATTTATAGAAAGAACATAGTTAGGGAATATTGAAACCCGGCTAATAAGACACTTGTAGGCTATTAATGATTATTCTATTACTCGGAATCATCAATAAATTCATCAAATTTCAAGGTATAAGGAATCATTTATAAATCTACCAACATAATATTTTTATTGCTTTAGAAAAAGATAAATTGAGACACATTTTTAAATAGGATATTTGGATTTATGAGTTAGATGTTATAAATAAAGGTTTGCATTTTGAATAGATATCAATTTTTATTATTACATATGTGTATGAATACTTTAAAAATAGGGGAAATTAAAGGATTAATGTACTAGTTTGAAAAAAACTTTAAATAATTTTTAAAAATTTCATTTTCTGTTACTCTTTTTTTTTATATTTAAAATTTGTTTTTGTAAGTGTTGTATATTTTATAGGCACTTCAAAGGATTATTGAAAATCGTCTGCCATCTAAGCTCTGTGTAGAGAGTGCATTAGCTTATTATGAAGCGGCTAAGAGAATACTTAGCGAAAGAGATTTTGCAGAACTTAGGTCTCTTATGAAGAAAAGTAACGAACCAAAGTAAATTCATTTTCTTTTCTTTGATAGAACTTATTTTATTCCATTAGATTGTAAAGGATTTTATTACAATGTTATTAGGTAATGAATTTCGATTGTGGAGAATTTTTATGTATTTTGTTTTATTCTTATTTTTAGATTATTTGGCACATGTGTAAAATCCTGCCAACCATTTTGGCCAAATTGGAAAAATGTTAATGCTAAATACCAAATTAAAATAGTTCTACAGTGATGCATTCTAATAGTATATTTCCATTGGTGTAAATTTGGCTGGAATTGTACCAACTTTCATGGTCAATGAGATTTTGCTCATGTACAGATTATTCAATAAAGAATATAAACCAAAATTATTTATCTTATTAAAAAAAAGGAAGTTTTGAGGTATATTTATCATAAGATATGATATATATATATATATATATATATATATATGTGAGTATTTTATTTTAAATTAAATCAGTGTTTCTCAACATAAGGCCTACGTCCCACAAGGGGGCAATTCAAAAAATGACTCATTTAGAGCCTAAAAGGTCTATTTATTGCCAATATAAACAATTATAGCTTTTATAAGCAAAATTTTGAAAGGTTTTATTGGCTCCAAAAATGTGAGGTAATAGATGCAGCTATAAATGTTATTGTGAATCATCTAAAAATGTTGTCAGCTGATTTAAAAGAAAGATTTTCTAATTAACAAAAAATTAATTTCCCAACTTGGATGGTGCAGCCAATGTTAGTAGATCTTTCTGATATTTCAGATTTACAGTATAAAGAAGCACCATTTTGCATTTCTGTGGGTTCATCAATTAAACCATTTATTTAATATAAAAGGAATGATGGCTTGGCTTTGTGAAGAAATCTAAATGAAATATCCAAATCCAACCAAATGTACAAGAGAGCTACACTCTCTTCCAAAAGTTAAGCACGGAGAGGAAAACGCTAATTTCCGGAAGCCAATCAGAATTGAAGAGGATGCAATTCGCTGCAGAGGTAGATGGAAGTATGCAAATATGTTAGGTAACAGCCAATCGTGCTTTCATGTCAAGAAATATGCAAAAAGGGCAGTCTTATAAGAAGCCAGCTTTATGAAGGTTTACAGAAGTTGATTTGTAAGTGCTGATAGAAGGAGTTTAAAACTTTCGTACAATTTGTTTTTAAGACATACATGTTTCTATGACTTCCAGAAAACGAATGGAAGATTCTGAGTGCTGACGTGCTGCAGGATGCATTGAAGCAGGACAGTCGATCACAGATGTTGCTCTTTTCTTCGGCGTTTATCATTCTGTAATTTCACGTTTATGGAAACAATTCCAAACCACACAGACAGTTGTCCGAAGGCCCGTAGGGGGCCGCCCAAGGGTTACAACCCCCGCGGAAGATCGATATATTGCTATTGTAGCCAAGCGGAATTGCAGAGCGACCTCCACACGTGTGAAATTTATGGTTACAGTGTCCATTGGTAAGGCTATATCTGCAGCTACTGTATGCCAAAGATTACAAATGAATGGACTGTATGCCCGGGTACCTCGAGTTTGGGTTCCTCTATTCGTCCAATAAAGAGGAGCACGATTAAAGTGGTGCCGGGAGTATGGCAATTGGACTGTGTCTGACTGGGGCAATATCATATTTACTGATGAGTCAAGATTTGCTCTGGAGCCAGATGACAAGCATATAAGGATATGGCGTAAACAAGGAACACGCAATTGGCCCTAAAACATCACCGAACATCACACATTCTGAGGCGGAAGCATATTGGTGTGGGCAGGGATTTCATTAGGATACCGCACTGACCTGCACATCTTTAAACGGGGTTCTGTGATGGCTGTCCGGCATCGAGATGAAGTCCTAGAACCCATTGTGAGATTGTACACTGCAGCAGTTGGCCTTACTTTTGTTTTAATGGACAATAATACACATCCCCATAGGGTTGACATCGTCGATGACTAACTGGAGAGTGAAGGGATTGCACATATGGCATGGCCAGCATATTCTCCCGACCTGAATCCCATTGAAAATCTTTGAGAGACTCTTGGCCGTGCTGTATTTTCACGTTTCCCACCTCCAGCCACTCTTATTGAGCTGGAAAATGCTCTACAAGAATGACAATTGCTTAATTCTGTGGTGGTTGACCACCTAATTGAAAGCATGGTCAGAAGGTGTAAACTTTGCATACAGATGAGGGGATCACATACCCTATTAATGCCCTTTTTTTTCATTTTATGCTGTTTATTTTCACTTTATACATAATTCTGTTTAAGTCTCGAGTATGACATTATCTGATAACGAACAAAAATTTAATATTGTTTTCACTTCTGTACATAATTATTGATTCTGTTTTATGTATAAATATATATGCTACTTTACTGCCAAAGTTTGTGTCAATCAAAGCAGTATTTGATTTTTTTGCATTTTATATCTTCGTGCTTAACTATTGGAAGTGAGTGTATTTCCATCTCCATCTTCATATTTAATGCATTGGTTTAATGGAGAACATTAGGGCCCCTCACACCTACAAAGTCAGGTTTTGGGCCGCAAGGTGGATCCTACAAGGGATAACGTACTTGGTGTCAGTCAGGCTTTGGGACCCCTAAAATCCCCCACACACTACCACCATGATGTGGGGGTGTATGTTACGCCACTGACAGAATGTGGATTTGGTGCTTAAATTATCTGTTTCTAAAAGAAGAAATAGGCTGGATATGACAAAACAAGGAAACTTGAGACTAAATTTAACTAAATTAGAACCTAACATAAAATCTCTTTGCAACAAGCATCAAGAGCAAGGATTTCAGTAAATTTTTTATTTCAGTTTTCCATTGTAAATTTTGAAAATTTACTTACTGTGATAATTTAAACATTTATCATTTAAATTATATATGCATGAATGCTGGTATGTAGGCATGCTATGTATGTATGAGGTGTGACACAAAAAAAACTGGTCCAATAAGTCATACTAACAGAATCTGTTCTCTGGGACATGTTCACCTTCAAAGTAGTCTCATTCAGCATTCAAATCTGCATACAGTACTGCCACTGCTGGTAACAGTTCTGGAATGAAATGTTTGGAAGGCCCTTCAGGAGATTTTCCATTTTTTTCAGAACCTCTTCAACTGGGGTAAAATGGGTTCCCTTTTAGCAAAATTTAACTGGAAATAAAAAAAAAGTAGCACAGACCCAAATCAAGTGAATTAGGAAAATTCCCTATCACAGTAATATTTTTACTGGTCAGAAAGTGCTTGTCACAGATACTGCCATGTGAGTGGGTGCGTTGTCCGCATGCAATAGTCATCCATCACTTCACAACTGTGACCATTTTTTCATGAAGTCTTTTCATTAAAATTTTATTAATGTCGAAGAAGACAATTAACTATGTTTTGAATTTTGAGGCCAGCATGTTCGTTATCTTCTTCACTGTCCCTTCCTCCTGGAAACAGCTTATGCCCTTTAAACATGTACATCGGACAAAGTTTCCTCTCCATAATCCTCAGTAATTATTTGAAATGTTTCAGTGGCTGATTTCTTAAGTTTCACCAGAAACTTCATGTTGATTAGGCATTTTCCCAGCAGAATGCTGTTGCACTGGGTCAGTCAATAAAGCATTTTTCTGGCCACAGGGATAGAGGAGGTGTGTGGGAAGGATGTCACCAAAACATTTGTTGCCAACTCCACTCTTTTTTCAAGCTATGTATTTAGTCTCTTTTTTTTGTGTCGTACCTTATATGTATGCATGCTACGCATGTAGCATACATGCATGTATTCTGTGTATGTACCTATGTATGAAAGAATCCTTGCCATTGGTAATGATTAACTGAAAGGGCATGGCGAGTGTTAAGGATTTCTTATAACGATCATATTTTTATTGTTGATATTGCATTGATGATATTGACACACACATTAACATCTTAAACACAGCACTAAAATGCACACACGTGTTACATGGTGACGAAGACAAAAGAGGCAGTGATCACGTCAGGTGGGCAACCAATATTTAATTATTTAAAGGAGAGTCCTGAAGGCCAGGACCATTACAAATTAGAAACATGTTCAAGGTGAAATTAATTGGGAATTATTCCATGGTATGCATGCATGCATGCATATATGTATGTTTGCTATATATGTGTGAAAATTTTGGGGTTTTTCTTTCCTCTTTACTCTTTAGATTCAAAATCATGTTGACTGTAGAATTATCATCATTCCTTGTCTTATATCAAGTTCTTTAACAACACAGTTTTTGTTATGCTTCTTTCTTATTGTTTATTTGATGTTGATAAAACATCATGATTGATTACAATTTAAATGTCTCCAATTAATACAAAAATAATGCTTTATTCTGTTACAATTTAAAAGTCTCCTATCAATACAAAAATAATACTTTTTTCTTACAATACCTTTCCCATTCTATTTGGTTTTAATGTATCAATTTCTTGATATTTTATAAACTCTAGTAATTTTTAGAATACAATCTGAATTATATTTCACCCATCTTTGAAATTGGAATTTTTCTTTAAGTACACAATTTAAATAATTGTTTATATATGTATTTATTACTTGTATGCAATTTCATGTTTTTTGTTTTGTTTATAGTGTTGATATGGTTTACATATTCGCCAAATTAACACACGTACTGCAAAACTATCCAGATCTAATGCAAGCGTTTGGAATGTTTCTACCATCAGTTGTTAATTTACCATTTCAATCTGGTGTTTTCCCCATTTTACATAAAATAGAAAGTGAAAATAAAGAAGATTCTGCTGTTGTAAAATGTGAACCAATGGAAATGCCAAGTACTTCATCAAATGAACAAATGGTATTTATTTTTTTAAACATTAATTTTCTTGTTAGTAAAATTATAAATCACAAAGAATAAGGATAAATAAGAAAAAAGGATACAATACATATATATGTATAAGAATAAATTTAGTTCTTAGAATTTTGAATTACTATTTCTTGCCAAAGTTTTTAATAAATAGGGGAAATTCAAATATTTTTATGTGTTTTTAGTAGTCTTTCAGATAATGCATAATGTAATATATGGTACTATTGTTTTTTTTAAATGAATCAAATTTAAAAAAAATAATTGAGGTTCAGGTGAATAAACTTCCATGAATTTTTTTTTGTTTGTGTAGTATTGCAAAACCACCTCATGATGACATTAGTAGTAATCATCAAAGTAAAGAGTACCATTCTTGTAACCCAAAATCATTGCTTTATAGGAAACATGCATGTGATTTCCAGGGGTGTTTGGGCAAATGTCATAGCCCTTTTCCTTCAGTTTGATTGTGGGAATTACCTACTTCCAAAAAATACAATGAAATTTATTAACATTCGAAAATTTTTCCTATTAAATCACAAATAATCAAATCCACTTACCATGAAGTTATATTTAATTGTATGAATCGGCATTTTGGAAATACAGTTTTAAGAACTCTATTCACACATTAAAAATTAGAAAGGACGATTCACTAGGGCTGTACAAATTGTGCTTGTTACTTCAGAGCCATCTTAAAATATATTGCATGGAAGCTTATATCTGAAAAAATAAAACCTTGCTTAAATAAGGCTTACAATTTTGGAAAATTAAAATCAAGATCCAATTAAAACTAAAATGTAGCTGTATAAACATGTACATGCAATACATAATTGTTTACAGTGTATATATATATATATATAAATCACAATTCTTTAACAAAAAAAAAGTCTTCAACATTAGGAAGAATATAGTTGTAAGGTGTTTGCTATATTACACAAGCTTCAGATTGATTTTTAGAATTAATTTTCCTACTTAACTGATGTTTTTTTATACTTAAGTTTGATGAATTGATATATATATACACAGTGGACCACAAAACTGTTCGTACATTTGCAATTTCCTATAAAATTTAATGTTTTCAACTAATCAAAATGAATACATCCGAATCGTAATTTTTTATGATATCAGCAACTCAACATAGCTTTAAACCGTGGTGGGCATTACGTCGACCGCGATCGACTGGTGGACTGCAAAGACATTTGGGGGGGGGGGGGACTGCCTGAAAATTTTACCAGTTAGTAATTATATACGGAAAATTCAAGATTGGCTGACAGTATGCAGACTAAGTCTTCTACTGACTATAACAAAGTAAACTAACTTTAGATAAAAATGTTTTATTTTTTTAATGTATTTTGATTTGTTTTACGATAAAGGTATCACACACACACATTTGATATAATTATATTTGGGATTATTATTATTAAGTTTTGTATCTTGTGTTTTGCTTTAAATCTGGTTTTAAAAGTGTTTTTTTTAAATTTTAGTTATGTAGGTAAGTACACACATGCACATATATATATGTTCCATTATATTAAGTTATAATAATAACCTTTTCCTCACCTCACAACACCTATGACATTGATCTGTAGCATACACAAAATTTTTTAAAGGGAAGGGTGTCGAGGGTTGAAAGTCTACCATTCTCATATCATATCCCAATGCGATTTTATCAATTGTCGGGAGGAAAAAACCCGTGGACACCACCCCCACCCTTGTGTCCGCCTTTTGACACTAGATGGATCACAACTCCTTGAAAGAATTAGACGTAGCCCGCATCCTGGAAAAGTCTGCCCACCATACACAGTATGGGAGAACGTTGCAAAGATCTAAGTGTCTCACTGCAATGCTTACACAATAATGTTAGCCACACATCTCAAGAATAGATTTTGTCAGTTCCTTCTTCAATTAAATGCTGTTTATTTATAGTGGACCTGCTTGGAAGACATGAGATGCTTCAAATTCCATTGCATTGCTAACAGCTAATGCAACTAGTTCTTCAATTTCAAATGAGGTAACACTTGAAATTGATTCACATTCTGATTCAATAACTGGATCAATTTATATACAAAAACCATTAACTGTAGCAGAAGAACTAAATAAAGTTATCAAAGCAGTATATGCATTAATACAGTCTATTAGATCTGAGACACTGTCATCAAAAATTCAAAAACAAATGTCTCTTTGAAAATGGAGGGAGACGTGGTGACTCTATACCTGTAAAGAACATACTCCTATTTAATGATAATACCTACTAGTAAAGAATCTGAATGTGCATTTTCTTCGGCAGAACAATTTGTAACAAAAATAAGGAGCTGTTTCAGTGATGAAACACAGGAGGAGCTGTGTTTTTATAAGCTTATTTTCAGAAACACAAGAAATGAAGAAATGCTTTTTTTTAAAAATTTTTATTATGTATTATTTTTATTTGTTTTTTTATGGATGAATTAATGTTTTTGTTTCTTTAAAATAATATTAAATCAATTTTTAATTTCATTATGCTATTTCAACTATGCTAATATGTAGGTATTTTTAATAAATAGTCTAATCCTAATCTCGGGAGCAATTCGGGATTGAACATATGACACGCGATTGCAAAGCCTATCCGCCTCCATGTTTCATTGTTCCAACTAGATTCATAAGATTAAGTTTCAGAAAATTCAACATTGACTGCAAATTGGTTGGGATGACAGAAAATTCAATATTTTCTTTCCAACAAATGTATAATAGTTTGTTGAGGTAAAAATGAGGAACTTATTCCGATGATATTTTGTGAAACGAGCACTTTACTTCCATGCTGAAGCATGAAGGTGAAGAAGCTTTTGTGTAAAGGTATAAATCGGCTTCAGGAATAAGTCATTTGGAATTTTTGTATGGTTTTGTGAATTGTGAGCTCTACCTAAATAATTTAAAGCCCAATTTTAAATTATCTGCTAAAAATTAAGATATTGGAGGCAACCTGATTTTTTAACTAGATAGTGATGCCAAGATCACTGCTTTCAATATATACCACTGGTGTCTCTGTAAACATCTCCAAATTCTGAAACACCTCCTAAATCACCTGATTTAAGCCTAGTAGAACATATTTGAGGAGAATTAGATTTTAAAAAAGAAAATATGGCATATAAAAACAAAATGTGAAGTAAAAATAATATTCACACAGAAAAATGGAGATACATCGATACAGAAGAAACAAAAAAAAATTAAACAGAAATTACAAAAAACTGATTAAATCTATACCAAGACATTTAAAAGTTGTTGTGGATGCTAAAAGCTATCTTACTAAGTACTAAATTGAAAAAGAAATATGATATTTATAAAGCTATGTTGAGATTTTTTTTAAAGTGTATGGAGACTTATGTGATGTAACTTTTTTGTAGGTTTTTGATTATTAATTTTTCAAAATTATAGTTTTACTGTGTTTTAAAATTGAGTATGTTATTCCATTAAGAAGAAGTTGTAGATATCAAAAAAATTATAATTCCGACATAATAATTTTTATTAGTCGAAAACATCAAATTTCATAAGAAATCGTAAGTATGCAGACACACATTTAATTTCATTTTGTGTTTATATTCATGTGTTTTAACATTTTGTGTATTTTAATTATATGTTATTCTTGTTATTTAAAGTTTGAAGTTCCTTCATCTAATGAAACAGATTCAAATCTTTCTCAGAATGATACTTTTGACAAAAGAGAACCAAATTCTTTGAAGAAAATGTATGAAAAACGGGCTAAATCTTTTTTGGACAAAGTTGAGGTAATTTTTTCCTTTCATATACTGTGTGGATTATTCAATATTAATTGAACTAAATTCCAACGGATAATATTGATTTAAATGTATTAGACTTTTAATAATATACATCTCGTTTCTGAATATTGGATTCCAGTTGCATCTTTTACCTATTGAATTGTAGTAATTTTATAAATTACACCTCCAAGCGTTATGCACGTCTTTTACCACACGACTAGAGATGCTTCGAATACGCACCACATGATTTTTCCTGACTTCAAGAGCAGGTGAGCTGTATTTTTCCAAAATCCTCCCCCCCCCCTTTAAAGGTTTAACATCATAAAAGATAATTAGGGAGGGTTGGGACAACACAATGGACACTGATAGGAATTTTTATGGCTCACAGGGGAACCCTGTGTTTTGACCCTGGAGCAATCATAAAAAAGCCGGAAAGAATTTCTTTAGACCCCTTAGTGAACGAACTATGAGTTAATGTTTGTAATTTAGCTTGATTTCAGATATTGTGTTTCAATTAAATAAATTCTTTTTGTAGTTTTCATGATATAACCGTTTTTTTTTTCAAGTTTTGTAAAGTTCCAACGCATTAATTAAAATATTATATTATTCACTTTTGATTTTATATTAATTTGAAGTTTTAACAAGTTGGGACGTGGGACGGTAATCTGCTATTTTATATAGTTGGACAAATCACTTTTTATGTATATTCTCTTTGCTTGGTTAACTCACATTTTTTTCTTCATCTTAAAATGATCAAACGGAAAATTAAGTTTTTATTATATATATCTCTCTATGTAATTTCTATAACTATATTTTTTATTGCTTCATTTTTCTTCTCTTAATCAATGCTTTCAGTTTTTAAAACATGATTATTTCATTATAAGGTGTCAAAAAATAATAAGAAACCGAACACTTCAATATTTAAAACTTTTTAAACTTTCCAACTACTAAAAATGAATAATTTTTAAACTTTTGCTACAAATGATTTGAAAAAAATTCTTACGCTTTGATAAAAATAACAACAAAAAAGAAAAAAAGCTAATTAAGATCCATTAGTATTTTTTTAAATTTTAAAGCCAGGTGTTCCGGGCCTCTTACCTATCGTTAAAATACACCAAATTATATTTGAATTTTTAAAAAATGCTTGAATTTTTGTTTACTTCAGAGAGAACGTGAATGAGAGGGGTTTTCCACAAATTCATATTTTTGAACTTGAATATTTGAATAAATAGTAATTAAAAATATCTGGATACGTTTACAGTTGACATTTAAGCATATAAATAAATATAAAGATCAATTTTAAATTCTTTTTTAAATCTCTTTATGCAAAATTCCTCATTTTTTTAAAAAGCTAACTGCAGAACAAGTAATTAAAATCTGGATGTTATGCAGGGTCACACTGGGCAAAAAGTGATGGCCTTGTGCTTTTGACTGATGCTGCTCTAGAAATTGTAGTTTTAAGGAAAAAAGTATAGTAATTACAAATGCAAAACTAAATCCTGTAATTTTCCATACATTTTTATAACAGCGAATTGTGGAATTGATTTCCAATACTTTGTTGTGTTTGACAATATATAAGGTAACCAACCATACTCCTTTAGATTTGTACTACTTTTTCGAAAAACCATACTCCTTTTAAAACTTGTACAGCCGAATACACATTTTGTACTCTTAAAAATTATATAAGCTATAACTGTTAATTTTAATTTCTTAAATAAATTCAGACTCACCCGTTAATTAGAGAATTGTATGATTCCAACAATATATGTTTTATTTTTCACCGAGTAGGATTTCATCATTTCAGGGATACCCCTTAGATAAACCTTAGTTTATATGCTATCGTTTGTAAATTAAACATTTTTCTTTAAGTTATGATTATATCAGAAGGAACTTTGATTTACTTTATTCATGAAATACAAGTTTTAAATAAATTACTTTTTCTTTTCAAACGTATTTGCTTAATAATAAATATATATGTATATATTTGTATTATATTAAAATTTTGAACCATCCAAAATAAAGCTCCTCTAAAAGCTTTTAGGATTTTAGAAATGGTCTTACATTCCATGTACGGTGTATATATTTAAAAATTAAAAAGACATTTTTAAAATAATTTTTATACCTAGCTTAAAAAATTGTTTTCGGCTACAGCTTGTAAAGTGTACTTAAATAAGTGGAGGAATAGGATTTTTACATAACATGAATATTTTTGAATGCAGTAAGTCAGATATTTCTTAACAATTTGAATAGCAGTTGTATGCAATTTTATGAAGAGGGTATTGAATATAAACTTCTTGGCTATTTAAAAGTGGTGTTTTATTTTGATACCTGCACACACTCTAAAATAAGACTCATTTACAATCATATGATCAGCTTCAGTGATATTTAAATTTTCAAAAATACTCCACATGTATGAAAATATTCTTTCAAAACCATACATCACATTTCATACTGTCTTCTTCATATCAGGCATTATTTTTTTATACTCAAAAAAATAATGTAGAATTCCAAATGTTAATGTTTTTATTTAATTTTGTATGAATACATTGCAGAATTGTCGGTTAGCTTTACTGAACAAAATTGTTCTAAGTGTACTGTTTTGAAAGAAAATTAATTGGGGAGAAGTTTTCCTCACAATAGAATTTGTGATGACTGAATTGTGTGAAAGATGTCGTTATCGATAAATTTTCCATTTAACTCTAAAGAAACAGAAAGATAAAATATTAAATTTGAATAGAAAATGGTTAGAAATACTTTCACATTTTAAAGAAAAATATATCCTCATTAAAATAAAAAAAAGTTTGACTAAATTTGCTTTATGCTCCGTCACAAATGCCGATAGAGAGAAGGTATTTTTGCTTAGTACAAGTTGTTCGAAAAAGACTACACTATGAAACAAAATTTAGATTTTTTCCCATAAAATTCATTTAACGTAAAAACATTATTTATAGGATTAAAATTTATACAAATTAAAAGTATTTATAAATCCTTCTTTATGTTATTAAGGAATGAAATCTGTTGCACTTTCGAAGGAATTTTCAAAGGAGAAGTAAATGCTTTTGGATTGATTTTTCAGGAATGAGACAAACGCTCAGAGTTAAAATATAGAAAAGTCGAGTAAATTCATGAATGCTCAGAATTTGTTCTTTTAATAATTATGTATTTTTATTATAAAAGATGAATGCAATGTAAGCAGTTTTTACTGTTAGATTCAAAATTGATGACCTTGTGAAATCTTTTGTTGATTGTATCAGAGCAGTTAAAAAATTGCATCAATTTTGGTTTGTTTCCACATGGAAGCTATATAAAACTTGTTTTATGCTTCATTGTATTTTACTTTTTTTATGTTTGTCATTTTATAATATATTTGGACCTAAAGAACTTCATTAAGTTTATGAAACAACCCTTTGATTTCAAAATATATTAAGATATTTAAATAATTGAAGCAGAAAAATTATAGCTCAAACTTTTAATTCTCTGTCATATGAGCATTATGAGTAATGAGAGGGCTGATGTAACTTTTTTTACTAGATTACTTTGTCCTCCTTAAAGATATTTTCCTGTATTTTTATATAATGTGGAAAAGATTGTTTTCATCTAGGAACCTAAAGAGAGAGAATAAAATTTTGAAAGAGAATTCATTCTCTTTAAAAGGCCTTAACTTTGTAATGTGTAATTTCATTTTGATTTGCCTCATAATAGAGATAATTGTTTCCTCATCTATGTATCATCATTACTGTTCAGTTATGATGTAATGTATTTAAGGTAAAGCTATTCTTTTAAGTAGGGCATATTTTATATGAATGTCTTGAAAATATATCAACCTTATATATTTGAATATTATGCAACTATAGGCAACTATAAATATGAACTTGACCAATTTTGAGAGATAATTTTAATGTAATGTTTTTTTTCTTAGTGATGTTGGTTTTATTGATGATATTTAAATTTTTATGTTTAAATATTTTTTTTACAGAAGAGGAAAAATGAAGCCTTGTAATCCAAGAAATATTTGGCCATGTCTTAGCCAAACTGTATTAAATTAGAATATTGAAGTTTGAAAATTTAGGATTTTGCTATTCTTTCCTTTAAATGATATGTGAAATATTTCCAATTACATTTACATTTTACATACTCATTTATGATATGTGAAATATTTGCAATTTTTTATATACTAATTTAATGTGTAATCTATTCACAGGATCGATTTAAAGAGGAACCTCATATCTATATTAGATACATTGAACTATTAAGCTCTCTTCGAAATAATTCATTAGTAAGGAAAATTATCAAAATATTCTAAATTAAATTGAATATATTTAAGATTTCTTTCATTTTTTGTGAATATTTTCTTTTACAAAACTTCATTTTAAAATCTAAAATCACTGGTTAAAAGATATATACATATGCTGTTAATAATAATAATACAAAATAATGATAATGTTATACTTTGATTAAATGTTTAGTATTATAGTTTTTTTTAAAAAAATTATTATGTAAGGAATATTTTCTTATAATTTTAAAATTGTTGGAAAAAAATTATGAAGTTTTATAAATGTAGCATATATTTAGTGTATTTGTCTAATGAAATAATTGTGAAAAAATGCATTAAATTATTTGTTGAGTAATAGAACATGATTTTATTATGTTTCTTGCAATTTCAATATTTCATGCAAGATTTAAAATTCTTAATTCCAGTTTGTTTGTTTTTTATTACTGATTATTGTATGAGTATTCTTTTTATGAATTTAGCATGATAAAGATTTAGCAATTTTTAGAACTAGCATTTTCATAAATTTTTGTTTTATTAAAAGTTTTCATTTTACTATAATTTTAGTAATCATTGTAATTAAAATATCCTTTTATGTTAGTGCAATCAAAATGACATAGAAAGTGATGTCCTTCTGGAAGTTCAGGACTTATTCTATGGCCATGATGATTTGATTGATGACTTTAAATCTTTCATTTCCAATGCTGTATGTGAATCTCCAGAAGATGTATGTAATATTTTTATTTTTCATGTATTTTTTTCCCATTAATATACTCAAATAATCTATATAATATTTTATTAAAAAATTATATCAATGTTTGTGACCTGTAATATTTGAAGAGCAAAATTTAATAATTTTCATGAAAGAAAAAAATTATGCTTGAGAATTGTACCATTGACCAATTTCATCAAATAAAAAAAAAAATTGGCAGTTATAGAGACTGCCGATAAAAGTGAAAACTTATAAGTTTTAATATTAAAATTTGAAATTTCATAATGTTTGAATTAAAATTATCAACATCAATCTGGTTTTCACATCTATTGACTCTCCGAGCAACAACTAAATGCATGTTTATATGTTTTTTTATTATTCAAATATATTACGGGCTGTACAAAATCATGACAAAATATAAATACAATTCAATTGAAATAACAATTAATACACAATCATATTATTTATGGATAGTATTTGTATTTACTTAAATTTCAATGTACTTGATTTTTAACATTATTTTAATTGTTTGCATCATTGTCATCATTAATTTCAACAATACTTAGACTTTTACTACTTTCAATTATTTCATTCTGTCCTTAAAAAGATACAATAGGCTTATGGTAACTAAAGTAAGAAAGGAAAATGTTTGATTCAAATTTATCTAAGTATCGCGTAAAAACCGCATTGATCGTTGTTTTATATTTTGTATTACTGAGTTTTTGATCATTGGACATATTTAAATTAAGTGTTTCATTTGGAAATTCAATTAGGGGTAGATTTTTATCATCTGCAAAGTTAATATTGAAGTCTCCACTTAAAATTATCGGTGCATTATCATATTTTTCGCCAAATCTTTTCTCGAGTATTTCAGAACCTTCTTTTGTATAAATCATCAAATTTTCAAAAAAAAAATTCTTGTATCTGTCTCATGGATTTTTCAGGCGAAATATAAATGGCAACCATTAATATTTATTGTTTTATAAAATTTTTAATTTCAAAATCCACAATAAAAATATGATTGAACAACTAGAACTTTGTTTTACCACAGTAGTAAGAAAACGTCTAAGCTACTGTGAAATACTTCTCCGGATTGCATGATGCATTGCAGAGGTTAAATATTAGAAAATAAATAATACAAAATTTTCAACCGTCAGAATAAATACGAAGATTTAAAATAATTTTCTGTTATTTATTTTTTATCTTAAAAATATTAGTATATTTATTTAGTACTCACTATTGTTCTGCACAATGATTCTTCAATTAAACCATTCAAATAATAATCAAACAAAAACATTATTTTAACAATGCACAGTATATACACATTGAACTTTTCTCTAAATCCATTCAATTTCACTTATAAGATATACACAACACTATACGTCAGCTGTATGGCTGTAAGCATATCGGTGATGCGAACGCACAAGATTTCATCCATCCAAAAAGTTTCTAAGGCAAACAGCACACTGCGCATGCGCCCGTCAGAGCATGTTGGTGATGCGAACCCATAAGATTTTCCCCTACCAAAAAGTGCCCAACGCCGCTAAAGAAGTTTTCACTTAAAAAATCGCCATGTTCCGTGATATGTAACCATTAGTGAAAATAAGTGCAAATGCAACAAATAAACAAATGCAACAATCTTGTTCATGCATTCTTGAAAATAACCTTTTTTATAGGTCGTACTATTCCTGTATATATCCTGAAAAAATTGTAGATTGTGTATCCTCAAAAAATAATGTGATATTTATAATATGTAATTATTATTCTCTAATTTTGTTGGTAAAATGATTATTTTCTATAGAAGAGAATGCAATGCAGCATTTTCAAGAATAATGCGTAAGTATCTGAAAGACTATTTCATTTAGCAAAACAAACATCTTGAATTTGCTCGACAGCATTTAGATTTGTACCTAACAGTATTTTTCTGGCATAGTCTATATGTAGATGCATTTATTGCGATTTTTAATGCAATTATGGTGTTTTTCCTGCTTGAAAAATGTAGTTAGTATATCTTTCATTTATATTAAATGTGCGTGTTTTTTAATACATGCACTAATTCCTCTAAATCAGAGGTTCCCAAACTTTTTTACCTCATTGACCCCTTGCTATGTTTTTCGGTTTTTGGTAGACCCCCTAATTATATGTACCTTATATTGAATTTTTACAAATTTAGCAACTTGAATGCCTTTTTGACAACTAGTGAAGAGCTGCTTACTTTAATAGATTTAAATTTACAGCTGTCGTGAAATATGTTTAAAACTTAAGAAACACACATATACACATATTAATTAAAGTAAAAGTTACATAATATATAAAATATCTGTTACATAAAGTAACTGAGCAACAAACAAATGCTTTTAATGGGAGGGATGAACATGGGGCTTCAATAACAAATTTTCAACATTTGGCATCAATCTTGTCAGGTTTAACCCTAAATGTTCTCGGTTAGAAGTGTCAAGTATTTTTTCCCCTTCCTTTTACTGTTTTGGTGATTGGCGACTGTGCTGAAATTCCTTCTCATTAGCAATTTAAAATTTTCTTAATATATTCCACAATTTGGATAGATAAACTAGGTATATCCTTTAAATGCCAAAATTGTTGTCATGCATTTCCAAAATTTACTTTAAGATCTTCATTAGTGCCTATTCCGATCAGTTCCTCTTGCAATCTGACATTTGTTTTTTTTTTCAATGTGACCATATTGATTTATCTGTTGTGTTACCACAAATAAAGCATTCTCAAACTTAGTTTCAAAATCTGAATAAACAACATTTAAATGTTGAAAGTATTTGATAATGTCATTTTCCTGGCAAATTTTTCTGTCACAAATTGAGAAACTGGAAAAATTCACTACGTCCAATGTTATACTCTATTTTGACATGAAACTCTGAATGGTCCTTGCTTTAATAAAATTTATGTTTTTGCCTTGTAACTGCAAATTAACCTCATAAAACTTGGTAAATATACCTATTAAATAGGTAAATCTGGTTTCCATTTGATTAAATCTTCTTTTAATATTAAAGACACGATCTGGTTTAATGAGAGCCACTAACATAGACCCCCATTTGCACTTCATAGGCCCTCATATTATTTTTTCACTGATGTGGACTCCTTACTGGTCGTCATAGACCCCTGGTGGTCGATATAGACCACTTTGGGAATCACTGTTCAAAATCTTCACCGAGTTATTTGTTAGCATGTTAATGCTGTATGTGCAGGCGTGAGAAAATGTTTATGTGTATGTATGCAAAGGATAACATCATATAGGGACATTTTTTATTTGGCAATGTCTTTAAATTTGCAACGGTACAATAAATACCCAAAAATTACAACCTTTTGAAAATTTAACCAAATAAATACAAAGCACATGTGCAGAATCAGAAATATTCAAAAGCATAAGTATTCAAAATGAGAACCAAGCAAGCTTTTCGTAGAAAAGTCTGAGGTATGCATACTATATTTTGTAAAGAGTAATGGATATAATATTTAATAAAAATCTTCAACATACAATATTTATACTTCAATGAGAAGCATGTGCATAATTTCAGCAATAAACATTTTATACTTATTTCAATGAAATGTTCACCATATATGGATATGAATAACTTATATGCCTTTCCAATGTTGTTAAACTCATTCCCATTTATTGACTCGGCTGCTTGTAAAATTCATTCAAGTGTTTATTTTTCTTCTGGACTTTGAAGCATTGGTACTGTTTCTTCTTGTTTGTATTATAGCACCTTCTGCTGTGAAAATATCAATCAGGATGTTATTACTGTTTGTTATTTTGTGTTGTGTTGTGGATGATTTTGAATTTAAGAATGATTTTGACATGAATTAATCCTGACAAGTGTTGACTTTTTGTTTAATTTTGGTTCTCCAGTGAATACAGTTTGAACTTATTAATTGATGAAATCATGAAAGCAAACTACAACTTCTTGCACCGTTGATTCAGACTTCTTGAAAACTCATTGAATATGTGTGTTTTTGCTGTTAAATATCGTTAACCGTGAATATTCTTTGTGAGGGTGATATAAATAACCCTCTCTCTTCCAATTTTACTCAATCTTTTACTTTTTCTTTTGATTTATGCAAGGGCTTCTTTATTAATTTATACATAATTTTCATCATTTAGGATGGAGGCCTTGTTCTGTAGAAATTTTAATATTCATTTTTGTTTTAAATAAACTTCCTAATATTTTTCAATCTTACCATTATTTTTATTTTAAAAATCTATTTGGTGTCTAATTTTAATATTTTACTCTGAACTTTCTTTCTCGGAATAAATACCAAGGAGGATTTGCTTATACTCCTAAAAATATTGATATTAGCCGCGATTTTTTTAATTATATTTGAAATACTATTACATTTGTGGTAGTGGCTAAATTTTAGACACTTTGAAAGTTTTAAATTTTACATATGCTTTGAGTTGTCATTTTTTTTTGTTTGTACAAAAATTGTTTATTGACATAGTTTACCACAATAATACTTTGATTTCTATTAAATTTGTTATCTTTAAAAAAATGAAACTTGTTACTATATTTTGTAAGAATTCAAGTTTATCAAGTTTCTTGTTGCTCACTTTAGTATGGTACAGATCAACATTTATTCAAATGGCTAATTATTTTATTATGAATAAGAGTTAAAATCTGTTTTTTAGTTGCACATATTGAATTATATCTATCCATTTTTTAGTAAAATAAGTATTTTCCCAGGAAGAATTGTTTTATGTAGCTAAAACATCTTTCACTTGTTCAATTCATTTTTATGACATGTTCTGTTTTAGGAAATTCGGTAAGAGTTAAGTTAAATATACTTTTCTACATTTAATTGAAACAATTTTTTGCTAAAAAAATTGTAGAATGCAATTCTTAAGTGCTTTATTTGAACTTTCCAAACCATCATTGTAGAACTCAGCAAATTGCATTGAAAATCATTGTTTCACTTCTTGAAAGATGTCATTTTGTAGTGACACGGAGGTTGCAGGTGTAAGGAGTTCAGGAAAGAAGCAGCCCCTCAGGGGGCTCGCCTTCTTTAGGTGAGTACGGGTGTCACAATCCCGAGGTGCCCTAGTGATCTTTTCCTTTACCCAAGGGGTTTACTGTCTTTGGTAAACACGGGTGTCACGTCCCTGGGAAGCCCTAGTGATCTTTCTTTATTTTCGACTGTCTTTTGATTCTTTCTCTTCCCGTCTAGACCACAGAAAGACCATCAAAAGTAGAAAAAAATGCATTATTTAGAATTTTTTTCTCAGAGAGACTATTTAATTTAGCAACAATACTTCAATTTCAAAAAATTAATCCATATATTTTACCTTCAGAATAATTTTTGTGGAACAATATGAATAAAATTGAATTTTTCAGAAAATTTCAAAGTTGATGTTCTAATATTGGAACATTGGCGTGTAAAAGGTTAATGTATCAAAAATCAATAAATTTTTCAATTATTATGTGAATATTCTGTGGATCCCCTCTTGAATTAAAAATTACTTTCAATTTGAACCATCCATTCATGATTAAGGCCTATTTTCACTTTTTGCTATGGGTCTCCATAATCCAGTGGTTTACATGACCGGTGGTTTGAATCCAGGGAACTCGATTTTTTCAATTCTGCTTATTTCTCCCACGTAAATTTTCAGTGCTGCCATTATTTAAGCAAATGTTATGTCACAATTAATTGCTAAATGAACATTTTTAATCAATTTTAATGTAAAATTATTAATAAGTTATAGTTTTGTATTTTATAAATATTGATGAATTTAAATAAAAATGATTTTTAAAAAGTTCATTTATCATTTAGAATCAGTGATTAAAAAAATAAAATGCTGAAAACTATCTTTTTTTTTTAAGAATTTAAAAACAACTTTTTTTTACAAAACTATAATATTTTATGATTTTTTCTAAAATGAATCAATATCGTTACATTTAAATAAAAATGATTTTTAAAAGTTTTAGAATTAGTGATTTAAAAAAAGCCAAAAACTTTTTTGAACAAATTTTAATAAAACACTCAAAATACTTAAATCATTTAATAATTTCTTCCTTTATAAAGATAATTGCATGAAATTTTTTCCCTTGTGTCGAATATTTCAAGAAACCCTCACCATTTTATTTCAAGATTTAAAATATTAGTAAAATTTCGTAATTTGAAAAATTTCTTCGCCCCGCCCACCCACTGATATGAATTTGACTTCATTTTCAGTGCTGCCATTATTTAAGCAAACCGTATATCACAATTGATTGCTAAATGAACATTTTTAATCAATTGTATAATATACTTTTTTTCGTCAGATACGTGTTTAAATAAATTAACAGAGTGGAATGAAAAACTATAAAATTAAAATAAAAAAATAAATCTCTTTACCAGATTGTATTATTTTCTTTTTGAATGTTTTTTTTCCAGTGAATGTACATATAACTAGGTTTTCCCCCCGTAGTGTTTTTTTAACACTTACATATGTTTAATCAAACATCCAAATGCTTGAAGAGCTATCTGTAGAATTTTTTTTATTAGTACTTTTAGCTAAGGGTTTAAATTCATATTTTTTAAAATGAAAGGATTATTTCTATTATTTTATTATTAAATTAATTATTTGTTAATAAAAAAGTGTATCTCTTATTATTTTGGATAAAAATACGTTCTAGAGACATTTTTAAGCTAGTTGTTAGTAACGAATGATTTATTAATGAAAACCGGAAAATTATTTTATTATTTTGGATTCCTAAAAACTATCTATTACTAAAAAATGATGACTTTTTTTTTTACTCAATCATCAAAATAATTTTCTTTTTTTATTGTATAAATTTATTATTTTTTCCTAAGCAATATTGTTTTTCATAAGTCATTAATAGAAATTTGAAGATAAATCTTATATCTGAGGGGAGAGTAGGGGGAACATATTTCTACGCTAAAAAAAGCCACTGTAACACTTTGCTGTAGAGAGAGAAAAGAAACCTGTTTGACATCAGTAAGATCTGGAAGATATTTTTTGCAAAAGGGAATGGTAATGACGTTAATATATGTGAATCGCACACATACCAGGAACTTCGATAAAGGAATAGGAATTTCCATTTCAATATGGTATGCATTCGAATATGTTCGTGCAACGTCGGGTTAAATGGAAAGGAATGAAACTGTCTCACAACAAAAAGAAGTGAACAAATTTTGAGATTAGGAAATTTAATGACATTGTAATGGAAATCACTCACATTGCACGCGTACACACACACAGAAGTGTTGTCGTTCTGAGGGAAACAGGATATTCCCTTGTGAATTAAGTAATTCACTCGGTAAAAACCCATGCAATGCCGGGCTAAGCGAGGCGGGGGTCAAAGAAATAAGGAAGTCAAAGTAATTTTGAAAAAGAAAATTGGAAGTGCTGATTTTTTGATGGGTAGGGAAAATGTTAAACGAGAAAGCCCGAGCAAGAGAGCCGGGCCATGCACTCACATCGTACGCCTACACACAGAAGTTCTAGCATCATGAGGGAAAGAGGAAATTCTCATGGGGATTAAGTTATACACTCGATAAAAGCCTGTGCAACGCTGGGCTTAGCGGAGGGGAATAAACATAGAAGTCAAAGTAATTTCGAAAAATAATATTGGTCATGCTGATTTTGTGAAGGGAAGGGAAGATTTATAAAAGAAGTAGAGAAAGCCCGTGCAACGCAGGACCATACAGCTAGTGGATTCTTATATTTTGAGAATAAGGAAAAGTTCCTTAGGAGGAGATTAGTACACAGAAGTGCAAGAACAGAGCTACATTGTTTTGATTCTTCAATTAACTTGTGCTTGTTGGTAGGCAGATGGATGTCTTTGATGAGCATACAATGTCATTTCTTTGTCAGAACGTTATGCAGTTAGTTCAGCAGTGCAGAATAATAAGTGTTAGTGATGGTCTGAACCTTCTTTAGGTAGTCTGTTAAGATGACTACAGGACAGTCCACCAAAACAGACAGTGTTTTCCCAGAAGACTTATGTATATTTGGCTTCTTGTGGTGAGATGAGCTGCTGTGTGTCCATTGTTATTTATCTCAGTGACCTTTGTTCCCAAATTTCGTCTTTGTTTCCTTTTTGATTTCTGGATCATACTAATATATAGATTCAAGATTCATTCATAATTACCAAGTGAACAAAAAAAATCCTCTTCGTTTTGCTCCAATAATTCAAAAATCTTTCTTGGAAGGTTTTGCTGTGTTTGTTTCTAAAAAGGAAACAATAACTGAGATATCCTGCCTGCTTACACACTGAATGATTTCTTATACACTGCTGTGACTAAGATTAGTTTCATTCACAATTGTTTGGATGGTTGCTCTTTGTCTTATTAATATGAAGTCCTCCACTCTCTTTGAGGTTCCATCATATGTGAGTGACATGTGGCCAGTCTAAAAATTCCTTTTAGGTCTCACAACAGTAACAATATAATGAGCTGTCATTTTCATAAATAACCTTTTCATTGTGGGTTGGCTGGGTACTGTATTTTTTTAAATGAAGGAATTTAATTGCACTGTGAAACTAACGTCTCCACTCTATGCCTTCCTCAAACCAAACAAATTAACATTAGTAGCTAAAATTTACAACATTATGTAAATAAGGACAAATTAATTTGCAGAATTAATTTAATCCACATACCTGTTAATTCTTAGCAATACAGTAAAAATTTAATTATTACCGTTTTTCCTTTTGTAGGAGAAATTTGATATTTTATGGTATTAGAATTTAGGAGAATAAAATTAATCACATCTCTTTATTACTGCTCAGTATTTTAAAAACTCTTCCTCATTGTCTAAGAGCACCTTTGTTTGTCATGTTTCAAGCTCATCTGCAGCCACAGACCATTTTCAAACTAGTAAAATTCATCTAAGCAGTACTGTGTGTATTAATCGTTTATTCATTCTAAAATATTCCTGTTTTTTAAAATTTGTTTAAGCAACAATGAAATTTTAAAGATTAAAATTGCTTCATTCTGCAGCTGAAAAACTATAAATCTATAAGTATAATTCACATGTAACTATAGTACTGTGGGAAGAAAACCTAATCCTGATAACTTTCCTGCTGTTTTTTGCGTTTAATGACCTTCTGAATCTGAATATCACCCCCCCCCTTTGCCCTCTTCACCCAACGCTCTCCCGGGAAACTGCCCCTTATTTTTTTTATTTATATGAAAGGTAGAAAAGGATTTATTAATCATTAAATGTCTTCTGATGGGCTACAGACATTAAAAAAAAATGTTCTAAAAATGAATATTTGTTGCAAGAAGAGGGTGCTGCCAAATTTAAAAAACCCAGTACAAATAATTTTTTCTTATATTCTATTTCAGTCCCCCCCCCTTCTCTGAAGCACCCCAAATAATAAAAACATATAGCAACAATTTTGACCTAAAAGTGGGTAAAGGTTAGATGTCCTGTACAATATTACCAATTTGAATAACTCCCATACTTCATGTTTTGCTCAGTATGTTTCCATCATATCCAGAGTATGTAACTGGGACTGATGATAAATCATTTCTGTTGGCCAGCAAGACTAATTTAAGGCTTATCCATGATGAATCTGTAAACAGTCTGTCTTCTGCTTTATAGTAAATGAGATCGAATTTTATTGTTTACATTCATTGAAAATTAAATTCGCAATCTAATTCTCTAAACTGTGTGTTTGTGGGATATTGACCAGCCTATGATCTGGTAACATTTGATCAATTGTGTAGAACTTTCTAGTTTAGAGGATATCCTTAAAAATATTGGTGAGTTCGTGAACTTGACGTTGATGTTTGGTATTTGTACAATAGATATATACACCTTTCATTTTAAACAAACTTAAATATATTTTACATAAATACACTGAGTGGTCAAATTGTTATGACCACTTGATACTTTTACATAGATCCCCGATAACTTCACGTAGTTGCCACTCCTGCATTTACTATTAATAGGGAATGCAGGAATAGTGAAGCATTATTTGCACTGTGTTGCTTGTGGGAAAATAGGGGAAAATGTGATTTAGCTGTGTTTGAAGGAGAGATCATAGTAGGTGCTCAAAGCGTTGGAACCAGTATCAGCAAAACTGTTGCTTTTGTGAAGTGTTCAAGATCAGCAGTTATTAATATTTTCAAAAAGTGGATTACCAAGTTGAAAACCGGGTCTCAAAGTCACCTTTCTGGTCTTTACAGGCAACTGAATGATTGCTCGGAAACACGAATTGCGAAAGTTGTCCAATCCAACAGAAGAGCAATCGTACTTCAAATTATGGGGAATCTTAATCAAAGAGCAACTGTGAACATCTCCGAATGAACTGTTTGCCACATGTTGCATTGCTTAGGCCATGGTAGCCAACAAGTCTGTTGGAAAGCCTCTACTAATGGCCTTAAATATTCTCAAAGGAGAGCAAGGATTAGACTGTAGATGACCGGAAAAGGGTTATGTGGTCCGATGAATCGCCTTTCAATTACATCATGCATATGGCAGGGTGTGAATGTGGAGAAAACAGAATGAAAGCAGGAACTCCGCCATGCATTGCCACAAATCTTCGAGTTGAGTGCATGTGTTCTTTGATTTGTGTAGAGCTCCTGAATTCCCAAGGGTTTTTAAATGTTATCATAGATCAAATACATCCTTTTATATTAATAAAGTACCCTGCCAGAGATGGGTACTTTCAGCAAGACTATTTTCCCCAGTTATAAATTTGGCATTGTCCCCAGATGGTTCAAAGAGCATTGCAGAAAGTTTATAGTGCTTAATCGGTCTTCTTAATCACCAGATCTCATTCCAGTTGAGAATATTTATAGGATGAAAGGCATCTGGATCCAGTACCATCCAATCTGAAGGCATTGGAAAGTGTAATTCATCAGATATAGTCTCAAACTCCTCAAGCCACCACCCAATAATTCATAGAGTTCATACCATAATGAATCTATGCAGTATTAAGGGCAAAAGGGGGTTCAATATTGTATTGAGGGTTTGGTCATAATTTGATCACTCTGTGTATGTGTGGTTGGTTATACTGAGTGAACTTTTTCGGAATTCTGTCATAAATATTTTCAGTTTAATTTGTTATATGTTGTATCTCAAAGATCATATAATAAAAAAAGTTAAATGGTGGTAAAATATAAATTAAAATGCTTTAAATCTGCAAATTAATATGACAACTTTCTTTAGCTTAATTAATGTTTTGATGATTTGTGAGTATCCTACATTTATAATTTTATTTTTATAGTTGTCAAAAATCTCAGTTGTGAATGATCCATCTATTGCATCTGTTTACAAGTATGGCACTTATGAAGAACTTTTGTTCTTTGATAAAGTAAGTTTATTCAGAAAAATCTTATGTGTTCAAATCGTTATTTAAATTTATACAACTGTTTTTTATATTATTGCAATGTCATAAAAGATATTTTTATAGTTAGTAAAAAAAATTTTTTTTTTTCCAATTTGTATGTTTTATGAACTTTAAAAAGCTGTTCAGTTAGTAGTGATTAATGTAATATAGTTGTTACCAATTAAAAAATATTCTATTTATAAAACATGTTTGCTTGTGCCTGAATGTATAAAAATGCATCCCATATGGGGGTGGCATTGTGCTTATAATTAATGCAGTTGCAATGAATAAGAATGCAAAATGATATTTTGTAGGAAATATTAATTTTTTTAGTGGGTGTCAGAAATTATATAATTAGATATTTAAGCATTGGAAAAATATTCAATGAATTGAGATTGTAATTAATCATTTGGTTTGGCATTAATAAAACATTTGAATTAATTGAAATTTATTACCCAAATTTTTGTGTTTCTCTGGATCAGTAGTTTTATCTTGTTTGTTCTATGGTGTTTTTTTTCTGTAAATAATAGCATAATGGAATATGTTTCTACAGAAAGAAATTATATGTTTATAAAATGAATATAAATAAATGAAAACCATACTAGAAGCTGTTATTTTATTTTTTTATGTTGAGGAATTAATTGATTAATTTTCTTTTGTGTTAAGTATGAAGTATTTAACTTAGTAGCTTATATATATATATTGTTTTATTGATCAGCATTCAAGTATTTTATGCAAATCAGTCACAAGGAACAGGACAGTTCTTTAATAGCAATGGCAATTTATTGAAAAAGTTGCAATCCTTGAAATACAGGATTCGGCAGCAATATTCACAGAAATCTCAGAAGGTCTTCAACCTTCAACAGCACTCAGGCGCTGTTATCAGCTTCTAAAATACACGTGTATTAAAGATTATTCACTATTCAACAGCCTAGATAATTGCTAGTCTTCATGGTCAAAGCAAGTTTACTAATCATTAGTCAAAACCAGACTGACCCCACTCGGCAAGCGCCTCTCTATTTATATCCATCACAAATACTTCAAGAAAAATCCGCTTACGTCATAGATCAGGTAGTAGATTTCTCCACTAATTTCTCGAAGATTCCAGAGGATCTCGAATTCTCCAAAATTGATGCCAACTTGGCTCTATCATCCAGCTCCCATTGAATCGCCTTTATAACAAAAGGGACGCCATTGCTTGTGCAAATATTACAATTTTAACATAAATTAAATATAACAGATTAATATATATGCATTACACATCCAAATACAAATTATTTACACTATTTACACAAATTTTGTAACAATATGTTTCTATTAACCTTCCAGAAATATCAATGTAAAATATTTAAAGTAGAAATAACTAAGTTGCCTTTTAAGATTTAAAAATTATTATTTGATACATGCATAAATTTTAATGAACTCTTTCACACATATATCTTAGTTTATACTTTTATGTAAAATGTTATGTATTTGAAATTTTCTAGGTTTATTGTATTTCTTATAATTTTATTATATATTAACATTTTCTCGGGACCTTTTTTGCAGCAGCTTGACATTATTACTTAGATTGTATGTCATATATTTTTTTAGATTCAATTTATGTGTGCAATGTCTGAGAATGTCTGACATTTTCAGGTGAGAGCTGCTGTGGGTTATGAAGAAGTTTATATTAATTTCTTGCGTTGTTTAAATCTCTTTATTGAAGATATTGTTACAAGATCAGAACTTTTGAAAATGTGTACTCCGTTTTTAGGGTAAATTTACCTATTTCATATATTAATTAAATTAGTGGTAGTTAAAAAATTTCTCTCTCTCCTAATATTTTTATATTTTGTATACTTTATGTTCAGCATTTTCTCGTGAATGTAGTTTTTTCATCATTAATGCAGAAGTTTCAAAACACTATCATTTTTCTATTGGGAATGCATAATTTTGAATGCATAGTCATTTAGTCTGTATTGGTTTTCTTTTTACTAAAACTTTTGAAAGCATTTCCAACATTTAATGTTTATTATTCAATAATTTTCCGTATTTATTGCAATTTATTTATTTGCTTACATAAATTTAAACATCAGTGGAATATTATATTTCAACTATATGCAAACTATTTTAATCTGTATTTTAAATAAAATTTTACATGCTATCAAAAAATTCGTTGTAAGTATTGAATTGCATTGTAATATTCTCACACATTTGTAATGACTGTAAAAAATTTCAGCAAATCTACAAAAAAACCCCATTTTTCTCTGTATGCTTTGCAAATTGTGAGATAATCAATTGTTCATATTTCAGATTATAATTTGTTATTTAGATAAATTACTTTTTATGCTGGATTATTTTTTACAGTGTTCTGTTATATATTTTATTGTAAAAGCTGATGCTTCATGAATTTTTGCCTAAAGTTCTCTGGTTTCATATTTAACTTTCTTTAACTTATTTTATA
Source organism: Trichonephila clavata (assembly GCA_019973975.1). Classification (NCBI taxonomy): domain Eukaryota; kingdom Metazoa; phylum Arthropoda; class Arachnida; order Araneae; family Nephilidae; genus Trichonephila; species Trichonephila clavata. The sequence goes on from BMAO01006832.1 coordinate 65,331, forward strand.
TAATCATGAAACTTGTCTTCTAACTCTTTCTGGTTGTTAAGTGAGTAATGCTGTATGGCATATAAGTCACCAGAGCTGATACCCCCCCCCCCCCCCAGTTCGGTTTTTCTACTCTAATACATTTGGCTTGTCTCTCTAATAACATTAAGAAAAAAAATGAAATTTCCATCCCTTGTATCAGAGATTGTAATGATTTTAATTTACATTCGAATTTTTTTTACTAATTTAGATTCGCTATGTTCCCTCTGTTGTTGTGATATTGAGTCATTTTCCTTCTGGTGTCTTGCTAGCTCATGTTCCTCCTAAATAATTGATGACTGAGCTTTGACAAACTCCTCTTCATAGACTTTGCTTTCAACTATGATATTCTTTAAATCAATGATGGTCATTTTCTCTATAATCTTTGACCTAACTTCTCATACAACTAAACTATCTCCTGCTTTTTAGCTTTCTCTAAAAACCCCGTTTTGAAATATTTTTAATTGCACTTAAATAACCACAGCTACGCAGTTGCATAAAAAGAAAAACGCACTCGATTTGATGACAAACAAATTTCTTTGAATGAATAAACAATAATAAAATAAAATAACATCTGTAATACTAACTTAACATTTGATAAACTGGAAAAAATTCAGAATTTTTTGAAATATTAATTATACTTAAATCATTAATAAAACAATCACAACAGGAACGTACTTAAATAAAAAGTAAAAAATGTTACCCAGTTTATTTCTGGTTAGATAAAAAAAATATAAGAAAACAATTTTCATTATATTAGCGTTTTAGGATTAAAAAAAATGTCAGATTTCAGTAAACAACAGAAAAATCAATCACATTTATTTTGAAATTCTGGAAACACTAAGGAATACTATGTTATGACTTCTTCTGAAAGCAAAAGTTCTCTTAGAAAAAAAAACTTCTCAGTAATTTTTTTTTATTTAATCCAATGATAAAATTGAACTGCTCATACTCTTAAATATAACTATATTAACTAAACTCAGTAATGCAACAGCCCATGAAAGCTAATGCCTACTGTGTCCATCTCAGTATATGTGACCTTTGGGCACTGAGGTGCATGAGCAGATGTCCTAATTAGGTGGGTCAGTCAGAAGTGACTTAAATATAACTATTCAAGGTAATTTCATTGTCTTTGAAATAACTTAAAACTTTCCTTTCACTGGTTAATCTTTTCAATTGGGTACAGTTATTCCCTTGTGTGAATTTAGTATTGCACATTAAAAAAAATGTGCAAATGTTCAGAAAAATTTTACAACTTATTTACATTAATTTTTCAAGGACATGATTGCTGTTTCACATAACTTGCATTCTTTACCAAATTAATGCAATATAATTTTGATATTCATATATATTGCTTTTAACACATTAAAACATGGATAAATTTACAAATTACATATGTTATATTATAGCAAATTTCTGATGCCTAAATTAATGAATATCTTGCAACATTCATAAAATAAAGTAACAAACTTGTTCAGTTGCTTGTCAAAAAAATAATCTTATGCAAAGAACTGTATTTTATGAGAAAAGCTATTAATTTGCATGTTGTAATGTCTAGGCAGTCCGTTGTTCATTGTTAATCCTATTTATTACATGTTGAGACACAAACATATATGTACAGCACAACAAAGAAAACACACAACAGCTGCAGCCAATTACATCATGAAGGACAAAAACAGGAAGGCACAATAGCTACATGGCTAAGACAAAAAGCGAGAGAGGGGATTATTCGAATATTAAGTTTTTATATTCAGGGAAGAACAGGAGAAAATGCATTATAAAAAATACAGTCACTTGTTTAGATGAAGGGAATGACTAGTTATAGAAATGACATCATGGTTTAGGGAATATTAAATCCCCGTAAGTAAGGTGCATGAAAACAATTAATGATCTTATGTTTCTTGGAATCGCCAATAAATTTATCAAAAATTCCAGGTCTTAAGAATCCGAAAAAATATACCTACATAACGTTTTTAATGCTTTAGAAAAAGATAGAGACGCATTTCGAAATAGGGTATTAGAATTTATGAATTAGATGTGTTATATAGAATTTATGAATTAGATGTGTTATAAAGTAGATTAGAGTTATGAGTAGATGTCAATTTGTTATTGCATACATATCATTCATCAGGAACTGATGTTTGTGTGATGTGGTTACAAATTTCCTAAGAACTGAAGTGTGCACATTCTGAAATTTATATTACATTGGTATGGAGTAAAACACATATGTACACAAATTCAAAACTGAACTGGTGTTCTAAAGTCTACCATTGCATGGGTATGCTATGCAATGGTAGAATTTAGAACTTGTGTTGGATATCCAATGAAATAAACAGTACATTGAAATATACAAAATCAAATTTATCTGTTAATATAATACCTATTAATGAATAATACTTTTATAACCTATTCCTCTCATACTACAATTTAGGGAGTTGCAAGCAATAACTCTTACCGGATTTAATTCTTCCAAACATGTCAAGTCCCCAAAATAAAAGTTCCATAACATTATCAAACCCTATCAAAAGTCTCCCCCCCCCCATTGAATTTTTATAGGTCTACATAATTCTACCACAACTGTAATACTAATGTATGGGCTCCTATAATTATGACATAATGCCTGAATTTTAGTATTTAATATTTGGTCAAACACAAATGGAAGAGTTTACATACAGCTGTGTCCAAACGTAGAATCTCTAAAATTCTGCCATCTTATCAGGGGAGGTAATACAGTCCTGCCGTTTTTATGTAGGTGGTGCTCTCCTATTGAAGGGATGTTGCACATTGTACAACTCAAACTTTACAGTATTAAATGTATTATTTCATACATTTTATTTACTTTTTTATGGTGTTACTGGTTAAGTCAAAGCATAAATAAAGCTATTCTCTAGTTTTAATTAGTTATTTCATATAATAATGAAATTTATTGCAATTAATTGACTTTATTACTTATTATGATTGACATTCCATTAAAATGGAAAAGGATTGATATGATCCATGCTACTTCTTTAATATTGTCTACTTTATTCAGAATAGAGGGTTTTTAATTTAAGATCTAATCTGAAAAGTCTGGGGGAAAAACAGAAATAGCAGAACCAGTAGACTCACTAGAAAGTGTTATGCAATTAAAATATTAACTTTTTTGTTTCATTATTTATGGAGTTTTTGAATTAGAGATCTTGGTCAGAGTTCATTTTGTAGATCATCTAGAGCAGGGATAACAAACCAATGACACACATGCCATTGATGGTAGGCAGCACAATATTTTTGGCATGCCACAAATCAAAACGGTTTGCATTTTAGTTCAAAATAACAAAGTTCATCATGAAGTATTACGGATGAACAACTTGAGTAATCGTTTGCTGTACGTTGGGTGGTGGGGAAAACACTTGTTTGTTATTGTCTTGCCTTAGTTACATTGTAGACTATAATTGCCTAAGATGCAAATTTTGCCTTTGCAAATCAAAGTAATTTTCGTTGACACAACTGTATTTTAAAGATTATTTTTGCTATATTTACTTCTTTTAACATTTATTTAACATAGTTAGTTCAGCAAAAAAAATTTTTTTAAAAAATGCAAGATTTTTATTGTAACAGAATTTCAAACTTGGTAGACCGAGAAATATGGCATGATTATTAAAGGCAACAAAGCAGTGTGTGTTTTATTTTCTGGAGTGGTGAACATTAACGTCACACTGTTCAGCTGCTGGTTTATGTTCTGGAACAATAGTGTGTAGAACATTGTATGTAAAACGACATTTTGAAACAAATCACAAATCTTTTTGTTAAAGCGAACAGGAGCAAAAAGAATTAATTGCAAGTGCAATAGAAGACAGAAATAAACAGTTGACGTCTATGATTAAATATGTTAGTAAAAATTGTCATACAACCATGGCAAGTTACTCAGCATAGTAAACCTTTTCAAAAGGTTTGAAGGAAAAAGCCTGATTAGCATGCACCTTCTCACTTTTTAAATATTTTGATAATAAAGATAAGATAATTCAGCACATCAAAGTTATTCCTCAATCTACAAACACAATAAAAGAATTTTAAAATTAGCTGGAAATATAACAGACCAACAAAAAAATGACATTAAGTTCTTTTATATCGCTATGTCTTGACAAAAGTACTGATGTCACTAAATCTGAACATTTAGCTGTTTTTGCTTGATATTGTGTAGTAAACATCATTAAGAAAGAATTAATTGTGATAACATCATTGCTAACAACTACAAAAGGCACAGATATTTAAATGGCTTTTAAAAAGTCCAAATATGTTGGGTAAAAAAAATGATTTCATTAATTTATTAAACAGACGTAGAACATTCTTGAAAGACACTGTATTATTCACCAACAAGCCTTGTTTGTTAAGAGTGGTTTAACATCTCTTGATAATGTATTGGCATTAGTATGTTTGTAACTGTATTATTCACCAACAAGCCGTGTTGAGAGTGGGTTTAACATCTCTTCATAATGTAATGGCGTTAGTTGTTGAAACAGTCAATATCATGTCACAGGCTTTAAATAAGCAAAAATTTGATGCTGTGTTGGATGAAGTCAGCTTGTTCTATAATAGCTTACTAATTTGTAACAATTTTCACTGAATGAGCCGCAAGAATATACTTCAAAGATTTGTCGATTGCTTGGGAAAAATCAGATTGTGTCTGCAAAATATGGGGGAAAATTGTACAATACCCACAGTTGTTGGATGTTATGTGGCTTTCAAAATTGATGTTTTTTACAGACGCATGCCAACATTTCAATGAATTGGACATACAAGGGGTGATCAAATGAAAAGGTACGAAACGACATGGTGGGTACAAATATAGACTTTATTCAAAATATACACCATAGGCCTGAGCACAACGATCCCACTGATGAACAAGCCGCAGGATTCCTTGTTCCCAGAATTCCTGTGGCTGTGACGAGACCCAGTCCTTCACAGTGTCCTTGAGTACGTCGTCCAAGTTGAAGCGCTTTCCTTTCAGGTGTTTCTTCAGTGGACCAAACGCATGGAAATCGCAGGGTGACATGTCCGGACTGTAGGACGGATGGTCCAACGTCTCCCATTGGAACTAGCTCAGCTCCATTTGTGTGACTCTGGAGACGTGTGGACGCGCGTTATCATGGAGCAGAACCACACCCTCCGTGAGCAGCCCCGGTCTTTTGTTCTTGATGGACCTGCGTAGGCGTCAGAGTGTCTCACAGTACACATCGGAGTTAATGCTTTTTCTGTGCTCGCATCATTTGGACGCCGCTTTTTATAAGAGCCTTTGCTCTCTCCTGCGCATGCGGGCCCCCGCGCATGATCCGATCCCAGTCAGAGTCTCCAATGGCATCCCGAGATGTCTCGCTACATTCTCCCTTGGCGGAATATGCAAATATTTAACTGTTTCATTTTTATGTCGTTTCGTACCTTTTCATTTGATCACCCCTTGTACATCTTCATGGCACAAATAAAACAATTATTGTCATGATGGATCTCATTTGCGCATTTAATGCCAAACTGCATGTTTTCAGAAACGATATTATTACAAGAAACTACAAGTACTTCCCAAACTTGAAAAAAAAATATTGAAGATTTAAATGTACATGAGAAACCAGACAAAGAAAGAGTTATTATTTCTGTAATTGATTCTTAAATCAAGGAATTTTCAGTGAGATATTCGAAGATCAAAGGATTATTGGAAACGCTTAAGTTTATTATGCTCCCTGATGTGACTTCATCGTTTGATAAACTTAACTTGTCCCAATTCGATTGATTGAAAATTGAAGAATTTGAAATACAATTGATCAATTTCCAGTCTAGTTTAATATGGATTCAAAAACTTATTGAAACAAGGAAAAGGTTTGGAATTGATTGAAACAGAATGATTAATTAGCAATATAAATAAAAATGCCATTAAAAATTCTTTTTAAGCATGGAATCAGGTTCCAGGCACATTTAACTGTATGAAGAAGCTGACTCACCACCATAATTTCCTCTACCTATGCATGGGATTCATTATTTTTAGAGATGAATAGCATTAAAGAAACCATTTGACAGATGACTCCAAATCAGCATGCATTCTGCTAAAAGTAACATTTTACTGTCCTAATTTAAGTTATTTGTCATCTAATCTGCAACAACAGAAGTCACACTAGTATTACTTTATATAATTTGAATTACACATATACCTAAAACTTTACTACTTTACAGTACAAAATGTACTTTTTGAAATAGTTTTGAGTTTAGTATTTAGTTTTATTATTTTCCCAATAATCACAAGTCAGAATTATTTGATGGCATGTCTATACCTTATTACATTTCTTTAGAAGAAATGTGTGTGGCACTATGATGCGTAATAGCTCACCACTCCTGATTTAAAGTATTATGTAAGTGTCAGTGTGTTACAGCAGTTTATTCCATTTAATTTACTGCTTTCATGTGCAGGTAACTTTGCTTTAATGTGTCATGTATTAAATTAAAGTTTTATTTTTATAGTTGTTTTGATTTAAGTTTAGGTTTAAATTTATATTTTGTAAAACCCTAAATTGACTTGGAAATGAATTCTTTAAAGATGGGGGGGGGGGAGAAAGCAATGAAAGATTTGAATTTTTACAAAGTAAGCTTTGATATTAGACTATCCATGAAAAGTTCCTACATTTTATAGTTTATGTAAGAATTAAGTTCCTTTTGTTAACCTCTTCGTGACAGATGCAAAATCAGATACGCTATTTTATTGTTTAAATGATTTTTTGTTTTATATTATGTGTTAGAGAGAAACTACTGTATAAACAGTGTTCTTTCTTTAGAAATTACCCAAAATATAACTTTCGTTTGGGTGAAAATGTGGCCAAGTAGGCAAAACTTGTGGAATATTTTCCTATGAAATAGCTGTAAAGTAAAATGCCAGTCGGCAATGTTAGTTTTGGTTCCGGTTACCCTATATGAAGTTAGCACTATTTTTCCATGCATTATTTCATTCACTTTCCATGCTAGTATTATTTTCTGTGCTAATTTATGTTTTGGAAAATGAGCTGGAAGAGAAATTTATGTATAACAAATTTTAAACCGCATTTGTTCAAATTTTAAATAACAATATGGCTGCTTGGAATTTTTCTCTGAATTATAAGTGAATGAGTAATCTGTAAATGAGTTTGTGTGAAAGTAGAAAAGAACATCTTGAATAAGAAGAGATGCAAAAATTAAAAAAAAAGATAGCTTGTGATCAGAGGAAATACACTCCATAAGTTTATTATGTCCATTCAGTTATCTCAATGAGTGAATGTAAATTTTACAAACTATTCATAAACTCAGATTTTGACTCCAGTGTTGAAGGATTTATGTAACTTTTTTTCCTTTTGAAATAAAGATTATATTCAAAACACCCAAACGGCATCAGGTGATAAAATATCTTAATTATCCTTGTAAATATTATGAAAAATATATTTTCAATTTTTGCTATTACAAACAACAAAAACAAGTGATGTAATTGTAACCATGCATTGTAACAAGTTAAACAATGTATAGTTTTATCAACATATAAATTCAAGATGTCAGGTAGAATTCCATAGGTTTTAATTGTTTAACCTGATGGAATTAATAAACTTATTTTAGTTTATAGAGGCCATTTTGCTAAATTTATTTGAAGACATCTTCAAACAAAAAATAGGTTGTTGTATAGTTACTTAATATATTCCTGTTACCTTTCACATTATAATTGAACAATAGAAGATAATCTTGTAATAAATTTATAGATGACAAAACTAACCTGAGTAAAGTTTTAAGATCATGCATAGAAAATGAAAGCATAGCCAAAGTCTAAGGGAATGTTGAGAGAACTATTCAGGGTTTGAAAAACATGTTGATAATAGTAATGCAAGACAGTCAATGCACTCTCTGGAATAACAAGCTAAAATTTATTTGGTTCATGAAAGACGGAGCATTTCACTTTGGTATTAAGGTATCCCTTTCGGAGGTTGTATTTTGTTTTACAGATTATCGCTAACTCCTATTATGGAGGAAGTATTTGATTTTCGGAATGGCAGGAATCAATTATGAAGTGTTTTGGCTGAACTGAACACTTTGTCTCAATCTAATAATGAGATACTGGTTGAAAATATGAAGTTAATTATTGTTAATAAGGTAACTACAGTTCTTACTAATGTGATGAAAACTTAGTTTTTTCAGAATGAAATAAGACTGGCAGTATATTATGTTCAGATGATTATTCTAGATGCCAAAAGTTTTGCAAATCTACAAATTGTGTTTTAATGAATAAAATTCTCAGAGGGAAAGAGAAAACCATAAAGAGAATGTTTGGAATTTCAAGCTTAGAAGATGAATTATATTGTCAAAGTCTCATTCTCTGAAGTGGTATTGTGCTTATAGTATATGGTCTGCATCTCATTACTCTTGACAGGGGAAGAGGTCATCACAAATCTATTTTAGTTGTTATCATGGAAGTAATTGAAAAATATTTTTTTTTAATCAAGAAACAAGAAAAGGTATAGAAATAGGTATCCTGATTTGAGTCAAAAATTCTTTAAGATTGAAGAAATTTAATGTATTCAGAAATCTCTGATCAGTTTTACTGCCTAAAGTTTTGGTACTTACTGATCAGGGACTGAAAAAAGTGTTTCTGTGTGTGTAAAGCACACTATGGATGCAATAAAAGTATTTTTTTATAGTGATAGTTCTCTATAGAGTTCAATAAATACTGTTTTAGCTATTCCTATTATAATAAATGATTTCCTTATTTTTTTTGTTTAAATAACTTTTTGTATGCTATACAAGTGTTTTTTAGGCTTAGTACCTATGTGTCATTGTTTAATTTTTAGAATAACTATTTTTGAGAAAAATCTTTATTATTGATTAATTAAAGTGTGGAATTATAAATTAAACATTTTTTAACTGACTTGTTAGGTCAATTTTTTTATAAAATATATAGGTACTATATGAAATAATTGAATTATACATTCTAATGGGGGGGGGGCAAAACATGTATACCCATAATACTCCATTTTTCTGTTCTTTCTCATTCCTTAACCTTTTCGGGACGCAAATGCTTGCATACCGCCATTGCCGGAGGGTTTCGTGCAGTTAGTGTAAATCGATGTAATGGGCATACAGATGCTTGAAATATTATCATAAAATTTGCAATTAACAGATTTTTTGTCATTATCACTACTCTCAGATTCTAATTTAGAATCAATTTTGCTTCATTCTGATATTTCTAGTTCAGTTAAACCGTTTCGATGCTTCAGCCTTGTAAAAGTAAAAAAATAATAAATTTGTCTACCAGATCTAATTATCCATAAAAAACTACACTACAAACCCAAACCAAATGCTCTAGAGAAAATAAATTTCTCGTCTTCATACTATATACAAGAACTATAGACTATTCACTATATACATGAACGTGTTCATTTGAAGAGCAGTCATAAAGCACTCGATTCGAAAGCATTCCCTTCGCCTTATGTTTATAAAACAAAAACTGTGTGTGAGTAATATTTCTCTCATTTTCGAGAAGAAAGTCAGATCTACATGTACCTTAAAATTTATTAGCTTATAATGCTATCTGTTGCCAAAAAAATTGAGCTTAAAAACCATTCCGCCACTGACGGTGTTTCATGACGGCACGCTGGCGTGACATTCGTCCCGAAGGGGTTAAGAATATAATAGTTTATTTTCATTGTTTTTCTATACTGACATGATTTTTCTTGAATTGTTAATTTTGTCAAATGTGTTAATGTGTTTTTAAAAATATTCTTGGTTATTATCAATTAAAGTAATTTTTAAAAGGTTTATTTTAACTTGGTAAAATGCAACTTTTTTGTTTCTCATGTATAATTTTTTGTAATTTAACAGACCGTATCCAGAACTACTTAAGCAGTTTAAAGATATTTTGGGATTTAAAGAGAATGGTGATAATATAGAGGCTATTCCCATGAGAGTTATAGAACTCGAAAATAGAAGAAATGAATTAGAAAATGCAGCAGATATTGGTAATTGTTATGGAATATTTTTTATTACTTTTTCCTTTTACTAGTTTTTTATTTTGATGTCTCGATTTTATTTCCACTAAAAAGAGAATTTTCTTAATTTATAATAAAATTCTCAAAATTGTGAAGCCTAAATATGAATTTCATTTAGTTTATCTAAAAAATGGTTAATTACAGGATTATATTTTAACAAATAGAGATAAAGAACAAGGACATTTGTTTTTATTTTTCCACAGAAATCTTCTTCCATTCATCTTTCTAAGTGGTAGAAACAAATTCTTCACTGTTCAATCAATCAAACAATATATAAAATTTCTTATGTATTTTTTTCTTATCTTGCTGTTCTACAAGTATTTCCTTACTCCACTACTGAAGTTTGTTTCAACTGAGCAGGTTAAAGAACAGTTCTTTTAAAAAAAGACTTGGCAGGATTGTTACTTAAAGAGTGTTTCTTTAAAATGATTTTTTCGTTTAAAGAAGCTGTATTTTTCATTCTTGCTTTCAAAAATAACAATTTTGCCTTTTAAGGCTGTTTTCGGTCAATGTTAAAGGATAGGGATCAAACGGGAAGCATATTTGCCAACAGGAAAAAGCTCCAATAATAATAAAAATTTCTATGGGTATAAAAAAATTATTGTTTAGAGGATAGTGGAGACTGGAAATATTTTTCTTGTGAGGAAAGAATTTTTACTTAGATAAGTAGAACCAAAAGTGGAGAGCAGAGTGCATACAATTTTCTCTTTTGAAACAATTAAATCTCTAGAGCAATGACATTCAATAATTTACAAAATAGCTGTAAATTTATCTTTGGAGTTACCTTTACGATTTTTTCGACATTTCATAATTGTCCATAATTTTGGAGATCTATTTCAAATAAGATCCATTACAAATTTATCAACTTCCATCCTCTCGAAAACTGACACATTTGTTGATTAGTTCCGAGTGCCACTAAGAATTGTGCCGCGTGTGAAATAGGTTGCCAACCCCTTTTCTATCACATGAAAGTAAAATTGTTCATCATATCATGTTGTTTGTTCATTTAATACAGCAGATTAAAATGTGAAATTAAATTTTTCACTTCTTTAAATCCATCTATTCTTCGTTTGAAAATCATTTATTCAGAAAAAATTAAACAGCTTCGTTCTCTACATCATTTATCTAGAGCAGTGATTCCCAAAGTGGTCTATATGGACCCCCAGGGGTCCGCGGCAGTGAAAAAATAATTCGGGGGTCCAATGAGGTGTAAATGGGGGTCTACGATAGCCTAAACCAGATTGTGACTTTAATTTTAATAGAAAATCTAATAAAATGCAAACCATATTTACCTATTTAACAGCTTTATTTACTAAATTTACTGGGGTTAATTTGCAATTACAAGGCGACAGCATATATTTTATAAAAAAGATCCATCATTTCAGTGTTTCTTTTCAGAACCAAGTTAAAGGAGTATAAAACTAGACGTCGTGAATTTTAACAGTTTCTCATTTTGTCACAATCTGCCAGAAAAATGTTTTAACTTATGTTCAACATTTAAATGCTTTTTACTCAGGCTTTGAAAATAGGTTTGGGAATGCTTTGACCATGGTAAAATCACAGTAAGTAATGAATTCATGTTGTCACACATTAAAAAAAAACAGAAAGAAAAAAAATGTCTTATTGCAAAAGAAACTTATTTTAATAACCCTAACAAAGTTCTTTAAGTAAAGTTTAGAGACGAATGTCTGCAATTTTGACTTTAAAAAGATATACTACCTGTTATTTTTTCGAATTATGGAACATCTTAAGAAAGTTTTTAATTGCTTTTCCTAGAGAGGAGGAGTTTCAACATGGTTGCTAATCAATTTCCAAAATAAAAACAGATAGGAAAAAAAGAAAAATTAGATCCTACTAACCGAGGAGATTGAGGGTTAAACCTGAAAATATTGTGCCAAATGTTAAAGATGTGTTATTGTGAAGCACCAGATTCATCCCACCCATTAAAAACATTTGTTTGTTGCTCAGTTGTTTTATGTAACAATTATTTTATATATTAAATTAAAATTTAATTAACTAATTCACATGTGTTTCTTAAGTTTAAACACACTAATTAACTCCAGTTAGAAACATAAAACTTCTAAAGTGAGTAGTGCTATAGCAGCTGTTAAAAAACATTTAAGTTAATAAATTTGCAAAAATTTAATATTAAGTAAGTAGGGGTGTACATAAAACCGAAAAACATGCTAAGAGGTCTATGAGACGAAAAAGTTTGGGAACCTATGATCTAGAGCAGGGGTGGCCAACCCGCGGCATGCGTGCCACACTGTGGCACGCGGGAGTAGTAACTGTGCCACGCGAAGACTTACTGAAAAATTACAAAAATTGTATGAAAATATTACTGAATTAATTGAATTACAATAGAAAATTACCATGAAGAGAATATGTAAAAAAATAGAAATTTTCAGTGCGAGATTTTAAAGGAACAAAGCAAGATTTTTTTCTTTTCTTCAGTATAGCGCCAAAAATGAGATGCTCCAAAACTTACAATTCCACAGCATTGTAACGTTCCAAGAATCTGCGGTTGAATCTGCCCAAAAAGTCACCCTCTTTTGTACCTAAGCTAACTAACTGATTTATTCTGTTAAAATTTATCAACTGTAAAATATAAGTTTCTACTTTTTTAAAATTTGTTATACCGTTTTTTTTACATTTTCACTGTATAGAACTTACACTTAAAAATATGTTTTTGGTGTAAATAACCCATAATAAGCATACAAGTAAAATTTTTTCACTTTGTATATTTTTTAGTTTGGTGGAAAATTTGGAAGTGGCACGTGTAATTTTTTTTATCAGATTGTGGCATGCTTCCCAAAAAGGTTGGCCACCCCTGATCTAGAGCATTGATCTTCAAACTGTGTTCCACAGAACCTTGCGATTCCACGAGTCACAATAAAATAAAAATTGGAAAGAAAAACCATAAATGTGTATGCAAAACGAATTCAAGTTCTCATGAAATTCGTATAACCACAATTATCTAAAGATGATCTCGTACATTAAATTTAAAAATTTTATTTATGCATAACTTTGTTTTGAAAAACTTTTTTAACTTTTATTGTATTGTTACGATTTTGGTACTTAAAATGTGTTTATAATGTTAAATTATGTCAAAATTACTATTCTGCATGAAAAATAGTGCAGGATTAATGTTTATTGCATGTAAACATGTGAATTAGATCAATTGCTATGGAACTTGTAAATAACTTGGGGCTCTTTGGGTATCTCGCCAGATTTGGCGAGATATCGTTTAGTTGGCGACAGTTTTGGCAACTTATTTTGTTGCCAAGTGTCGCCAAATCTTGCGATATTTGACTACTTCCGGTTCTCTTATTTTCTGGAATGTTCTACCACTTTTGCCGTGTCTATATAAGGCATACTGAAATGCAACATGGGGCAGTTGTTATTCAGATTTCTTGAAGCTCAGACGCGCCCGCAGCCTCTGTTACTTTACGGGTGATTCCGTTGTGATTTATGCCGAAGAGAGTACGAAAGCCTACGGCTTTGAATTTGATCTATTGCCCGCTGGATCAGTACATTGCGTTGTATTACTGTGACTTCGGCTGTTCTTATGCCTTTCTGAACATTGTATTCTTCATTGGGCTGATAATAAAGAACTGTTTTATCGCTGTCCTGAGGAAAGTCTATTCAATCCCTGAACCCAACAGTGAAATTCGTTACAGTATTAATGAATTTAAAACTTTTTTCTTTATCTATTAGATTGTGAATTTTCTTTTGTTTGCTATCCCGAGTTCCACAAAGTAATTTTATACTATTTGGTATAATGCAGGGATGTACAACCTATGGCCCGTGGGCCAATTTTGGTCCGCAATGCCTTTAAAGTTGGCCCGTGAATGTCTGTAAAAAAAAATTAATCTAAAATGGAAAGTTAAATTGTCAAATCGGGCACTGGTCCGCCAAATTTTGAAAAATAGCTAATTTGGCGCGTTTTTGCATGTTGAGTTTTGGAGTAGCAAACTTACAATAGCACAAACTGACTTCTCCCTCACTGATACAAAAATCAAAAGGGTAACCAGATTTGGCAAGAAAGCACTTAATGGAATAAGTGACCGATTCAACAATCCAATCAAATGGAATTGACCTTTGTTAATTAAACAGGAAAAATTGTATACGAAAACAGAATGACAGCAAAAAATGGTTTTACTGTTGTTCTTTAAGTTTTTTTTCTAATTATTATGCGGCTTTTCAATATGTTTCCTTCATGGTTATCTGCGAGTACGAGTTTTCGTATAGTAGAAGCTCGTGGATGTGATCACCGGAAGCCATTATTTCTTCCATCGCATGGTCTGGATGCAGAGAAGGTCGAAAAACAAATGTGTCTTCACGCATGTGTGCTGGAACAATCTCGATTCGAAATTATGCTCAGACAATCAAAAGTACCTATCAAACTCCTGTTTTTCTTCATGGTGAGCGTTACCAATAATAACTTTAACTCCTACTTAGCTGCTACGATCACTCTTATAAACAACCACATGGTTTTGCTAGTTGGGGAATGTAGAAATGCTGTCACAGAACACGGATTTGATTTTCTTTTTTGATTTCGCATTTTTAATCTAGTATCATTTATTTTTTAAGTCATATAAAATATTTTAGATAATGGATGGGAAAAAAGGTGATTTTAATAATCGGAAATTTTAAGATGCACGGACAGATAAATACTGTTTTATCTATCACAATGCTACTGTCACATGCTTAATATGTAGCAGCAAGATTGCTCTGGCAAAAGAGTATAACGTAAAGCGGCATTGTGAAACAAAGCATAAACATTTTGCATCTATGAAAGGGTATGAACGATCGCAAAAAATCGAACAACTGAAAAAAAAATTCAGTAGTCAAGCAAATTTTTTTCAAAAATGTACAGTTAACTTGGATTCATATGTGGAAGTGAGCTAAGGTGTCGCTGAAATTATCGCTAAAGAAGGTCGGCCATTCACTGATGGTGATTTTGTTAAAAAGTGTTTGTTAATTGCATCTGAAAAACTTTGTCCTGAAGCAAAAAGGAAATTTGAAAATATCAGCTTAAATAGAATGACTATTCAAAGAAGAATTCAACAATTGAATGAGGACATTGAATACCAAGTGAAATCAGCCGCTTCAAACTTTTTATATTTTTCTTTGGCTGTTGATGAATCTACAGATTGGACATCAATTAGCCAATTGCTTGTGTTTGTTTGTGGGATTGATAGAAATTTTTGTGTTACGGAAGAATTTCTTGGAATGTTTCCCATGAAGGAGCAAACAACTGGAAGTGAACTTCTTTCCAGTTTGATACATTTGTGCGATGCAGCTTCCTTAAACATGAACAATTGTGTTAGCATTACCACAGATGGAGCAAAATCAATGCTTGGCACAAAAATTGGAATGGTTACGCTGCTAAAAGAATGCCTTGCCCATTGTGGTGTAGAACTGTTGCAGCTTCATTCCATTATTCATCAAGAGAATTTGTGTGGTAAGGAATTAGGATTTGCAACCTTAATGCAGTGTGTATCTGAAGCAATTAACTTTATTCGTGGTAATGCCCTCAAACATAGGCAATTTAAAGAATTTTTAAAAGATTTTGATGATCTGCCTTCTGATATTCTTTATTATGCAGAAGTTAGATGGCTCAGCTGAGGAGTTGCCCTTAAGCGTTTTATGGAACTATTTGATGAAATTGTTACATTTCTAAATGACTGTGGTAGAAATACTAGAAAGTTAAAAGAAGCAAGTTTCCAGTGTGATTTGGCTTTTCTCACAGACATAACAGGCCATTTGAATGACTTAAACACAAAGCTACAAGGAAAGAATCTATTCATTTTTCAATTGATAAATAACGTAAATGCATTTAAACAGAAATTATGCTTATTTCAAAACCAGCTGAAAATTAAAAATTTTACCCACTTTCCCTACTGCCAAAAAATGCATGAAAAATTTCCACACGTGAAGATGCAGTATGAGGAACAAATTCAAATCTTGCGCAATGCGTTTGATAATCAGTCTTTAGATTTTAAAAAGTGCAAAACAAAAATTTATGTTTTTTCTTCTCCATTTTCTGTTGATATAAATCTAGTAGATGAGAGTTTGCAGTTTGCCTTAATTGATTTACAGAATTCTGTTGTTATCAAAAATCAATTCAAAGAAAAATCGATGTAAGAATTTTATAAAAACTTGCCCGAGGATTTTTCGTGCTTAAAGTAAAATGCAGCTGCATGTGCCACTTTCTTTGGCAGCACTTACATTTGTGAGCAAACATTCTCACTAATGAATTTAAACAAATCAAAAATAAGAAATAGAATAGCAGAAGAGAACCTTTCTTCTGTTCTACGTATTGCTACAACTAGTCTTAAGCCCGACATAAAATCAATAACTTCAAATATTCAGTCCCATCCATCTCATTAAATTTTACAAATTTTTAGTACTCATTTCTTTTTCAAAATTTAAATTGTGTTCTCTGTATAATTAATAAAACTTTTCCTCTGATATACTTTCAAGTTTGTTACCTTTTTAGCAGGAATATATATTTTTTTTGAGCTAAAGTATTTTAATCATTCCGAAAGTGTTTGTGTTTTACATTTATCAACTGTATAATGTGTTGTGTTTCATCCATTTATCAACTGTATAATGTGTGCATGAGTAAAATAAGTAAAGTAATAATTGTGATAAATGAGTATTGAAATAAAACAGTGTTTTTACGTTTATAACATATTTGCCATCGCATAATACATTGGCCCTCGATATGATCCTATTAAATTTTTTGGCCCCTCAGCCTATAAAAAGGTTGTGCACCTCTGGTATACTGTTTTGAAACCTTTTACATTTGTGGGGGGGAAACACCTATAATGAAGAGGATGGAACAATTTATCGACATATCAACATATTCAATGCTAAAATTTAAATTTAGGCTAGATCACACCAAAATTTTAGGTTGACAATTCTTGCAAAATACGCAGAATTTCTCACATAGCTGTGAACATTTTTATGCCATTCACAAAAATGTATTTAGTAAGTGAAGAATATTTCTCAACACGAGTGGCTACACAAAATATAAAATCAAATTAAATGCGGAATATGAAATGTTACTACACAATATTTCGAAAGACCGACAGTTTCTGTAAAAATTGCGAACACATCTCAGTTACTAAATATAATGCATGTGCAGGTGACATTTGGATCCCAATTTTATATTATCAATGAATAAATAACATTAACATTACATCATAAAATTTTTTAATAAGAAATAAAATTTTTAAAATTTTCTTTACATATAACATCAAAAATATTTTTATCTATATACTTTAAATATTATTTCAAGATATATTCTTCTAAGTGTGGAATGGGATTCCCTGAAAACCAGTGCCAAATTACTCATTAGGTGGAGTAGGTGATTACCTATGGGCCCCACGCTTTTTATGGTTCCCAAAAATAAAAAAAGTAAACCCCAAATATTTAGCTATTTTTTGCTGCAAGTATTAAGTTTTTATTAAAGATTCAAATAAATAATTATTGTTTAGTTACATTTTTTTTTAATTTGCTGATTATTTGTTATTTTATCTGTGCAATGAAATATATTGCTGAAATGTTGTGTAATAAGATTATTAGACTACAGGGCCCCGAGAACTGGACTGCCTAAGGGGTCTCCATCTCGTTTTATCCAACACTGTGGAAAACATCTTACAGTTTTAAGGGTTCCATGAGCCGAAAAAGTTTGACCACTGATCTTTGTCCAGAAATAAGAACTCTTCCATGGACAAGATTCACTGCTGTTTTTCCCCCTCCCCCCTGAAAAAGAAAAAAGAACTAACTTTTCTGCACCAGTTTTACGATTGTGACCCCTTCCCCAGTCCTTAGCGAGTGTCCCCTTTCGCTGAGGGGAGAATTTTGTTGAAAGGAGTACCCGAGAGAGAAATTTATTGCCCATCTTGGGAATCTTTAGAAAAATATTTGCGCCAATAATTTCGCAATAGCCAACACCATCTAGATGTCATGTCAGATGTTAACTAACAAAAGGCTTTCACCTTAAAAAAAATTATGTTATAGTTAAGGGGTACTATGGTGGAGTTCTTAAAACTGTACACAAGCTCAAGAGAATGTCAGATGTAAAACTGGAAAAAGAAAGGTGTTCTGATTAGTTCTCTCTTTTTGATAGAGGGCTTCAAAATAAATCATTGAATCATGAGCTTGGAAGAAATCTCATTTCTATGTATGGATGTGTGCTGAAAAGAACTTTATGGTAGAATTTTCCATCAAAAACAAATTTTGAAAGTCTAATTAGAAGTACTGAGTTTTATTTACTTTAATGAAGAGAATGTTATAAATAATTGTAAAATAATAGATCAGGAAAACAACTGATACAGTAAATAAAAGGGTGGTCTAAGTAACATCTAGAAAATTTTAACAAAAAGAATATTAACCGAAAATCTGTCTTAAACAATTTTCAGATTTAATATTCATGAAAGACACACAGTAATGATTATTATTTTAATAGATAAGTATATATTTAATATTAATATATATTTAATTTATATAACTTTATCATAAAATTTGTCTCCATGCATTGATTTATTATCTTTACTGTGTATGATACAATTTTACTTCTACTGAATAGATATATAGCAATAAATCACTATATATTCTATTTTTTTTAAAATTAAGCTCACATGGATCTTATGAATAGCTCCTCATATTATTATGAAACATGTATGTAAAAAATAGATTCAAAGTAATTTAGAAAGAATTGTGAGTCTTGAGGAAAATATTATTTATATTAATCCCATTCCACCATCCGTAAAAATAACAGTCTACACATACGTTTTTGAAATTTCTAGCCTTATTTAGCTTTAGAAAATACTTTACTGTCATGGTACAATTAGATAAAAGTATCAAGATAGTGAACATTAAATGTGCCTCTTTCCAAATAAAAGTAATAAGTACAGTGTAATTATTAGTTTATAAAAGAAATTGAAATCTTTTTCTTATTACATGCTATAATAATAATATTGAATTGCTGTAAACTAACTTCTAGTCAGAAAAGATATATGTTTAAATACATAGGCCCGTGGGTAGCCTAGTGGTTAGAGCATCGGACTCCAGGCCCGAGGGCCTGGGTTCGATGCCACTAAATACCACCGAGTATAGACGGAGTATGTGCTCGTTAAATCAGTGGGTCCAAAAGTCTTGTGGGCGGTCGCAGCATAAACCACGAGTGTAGGGGGCTGGAGAATATTTCCCTCCCCTTCAGTTCCATGCCAAAATTGTGGAGGTGGAGATAGGTGGTGTCGCCATCTATCGTTAAGAAGTCCAACCTGTCTCACAGGCAATGGCAACTTTCATTCCTTCCCTGCGGGAAGGACATGACAACGACAACAACAATTAAATACATAAAACAAAGCACTTTTGCAACTTCATCAGATGGCAGTACTGATGCAAATTATTTCCCATTGTAGCTGCTTTGTTCCTGCAAAATGTCTAATTCAGAGTGGCTTTTTTGCAATTCCAAATTTGATTGGAAATGAATTTTAAAAAAATTTTATGCAGGGAAAAGAATAGGGTTTTACCTATTTAAAGAAAAAAGCAAGAATTTAAGAAGTATGGGTTTGTGTATGTGCTTGTGTCATTTAATAAATTTGGTTCAGAAAAAGGTGCTTCTTTATCTTTAAAAGTTGATGGGATGCTTGTTGATATATTCTACAATCTATAAAGCTTTCAAAGTTAGCACAGTAAATGTTTAAAAAAGTTTTAAAGCATTCATGTGTGGTCGCAGTAGCCTAGTGTTCAAGGTAACTGACTCATGGCTGGCATGTCATGAGTTCGAGCCCAGTACCACTGAAGAACAGCCATGTAGAGAAGCGACACATGTTGAGGCAGTCATATGTATTTTTTTAAAGTTGAAAAACACATGATCAAAGTAAAGTGCAGCATTTTCTAAAATTCTTTCGAATGAAGTGGAAGTTTAAGTTGATACTGTAACTAGCAGAGTTGATGAATGTACAGATATTCGATATATGGCTCAGCTGGCCATTTTTTTTTTTTTTTTGTGGTTGCAATGTTAATTTAAAAATAAGTGACAAACTTTTGGAAACAACACTGGAGCTGATGTGATTGATGCAATTATGGAACTTTTGAAGAATTATAACAGTCACCTGTGGAAAAGATGTTTTTTTTTGTAACTGGTGGGGCACGTACCATGACTGATATTGCTAAAGAAGTTATTGCAAGATTAAAAGGAACATGCAAACAGCATGGCAATAATAATCTTGAATATTTTCATTGTATTATTCACGAGTTAGTATGTAGATGAGTTAGTCGCGAATAATATATATAATAAATAAAAATATTATTTAAAATTGATTCATTCTTTTAAAATGATTAAAAATAACAGAAGAGAAATATTTTCGACCGTAAGCTTTTCATTAATGTTCTTATATCAGCTGCAATATTGACACCTTTTTTTTTTGCCAGATCAGAAAAACTAAATTTACAAAAACAAAGATAATATATAAATAGAGATGCAACATTACTCCTTCCCCAGTAACATAGTTACGATACAATATGCAATAAAAGTAGTAAAATTTTAAATTGGCATGCAATACATGCAAATAAGGGTAAAAATACAACAAATGATAATCATATAAAATAATATGCAACTAATTTCTATAACAGGCTCGAAATGTTATGTGTCTATCAGAGAGTGTAGTTGTTTTTTTGGACATCTTTTTCCAGAAATCAGGTGGCTGTTTTTCAATTTTTGTTTGCACAAACTGTTTTTTGTTAGGCAGAGTTGGTGCATGTTCTGATTGTTTGAGATGATCAGGATTATCACCATCAGTTTACAACAAATATGCAGGTTTTAATCTGTCTACAGATATATTGATGTCCTTGCCTTTAATTGTCACAGTAAAATATTTGTCGTATCTTTTTGCCACTGGGAACGGTCCATCATAAGGAGGTTCAAGTGGTTTTTTTAATCTGTCAACACGTATGAACACGTGTGTACTGGTATGCAAGTCTTTATGGACAAAGTGTTTTTGAGAAGGTTGTCGGCGAGTTTTCAGGGGTTGTAACTGATCCATTTGTTTCTGCAATTCTTCCGCAAACGTATCTGTATCCTAGATATTTTTCGGTTTCTCGAAAAATTCTCCTGGTAATCAGATAGTTTGTCTGTAAACTATTTGTGCAATGGTGTAATTTGTGTCACCACATAGAGCCGATCGTAATCATAACAATACCGTTGGTAGGGTCTGTGTCCATTTAGCTGAATTATGCGCTCTGATGGCTGCTTTTAAGGTACGATGGATTCTTTCAACTTTTCCATTACATTGGGGATGATAGGCTGTTGTGTTTACTTTAAATCCACAAACAGCACGTATGTTTTTAAAGAGTTTAGATCTAAATTGAGTACCTCGATCTGTTATCACATGGTGTGGCATTCCAAAGCGAGAAATCCAGTGATTATAAAATTCTCGAGCAACCTTTTATACCGTGATATTTGACAAAGGAATAACCTCTATTCAACATGTGAAGCGGTCAATGCAAGTAAGGCTGTTTATTTTCCCTTCTGATATAGGAAATGGACCTATGATGTCAATATGGATGACACTGAATCGATCATCTACTTCTTGGTAGGTGGCAATTTGTGTATGTCTATTAATTTTGTTCTTTTGACAATGGATACAAGATTTTGCCCATTGATTGACATCTTTTCGAATGTTTAGCCAAATAAATCTGGAAGCTATTTGTTTAACAGTGGATTTTACACCAGGGTGAGCCAAGTTGTGAATTTTTTTAAACATATGCATTCGAAAAGGCTAAGGTATAAATGGACGAATATTTGCTGTTGAAATATCACACCAAAGTAATTTAACAGAGTCTAGGGGATATTGTTTGAAATTTAAGGATAGTTTCAAGAGCAGTTTATTAAGTTCTTCGTTATCAACTTGTGCATCAGCAATTTTATCATAATCTATTTCGGAGATAGATTCAATCCTGGACAATGAATCTGCTACTATATTTTCTTCTCCACTAACGTGACAAATATTTGTTGAAAATTGTGATATATATTGTAAATGGCGTAACTGTCTAGGTGATAATTTTTCATTTTTTTGTTCAAAGGCATATGTAATTGGCTTATGATCAGTATAAATAACAAAATTTCTACCTTCAAGAAGATGTTTTAACTTTTTGATGGAAAGAGAGAGAGATATATTCCTAATAATACTTTATCATAGGTACTGTAATTTTTCTGTGCATCAGTTAATTTTTTAGAAAAAAATGAAATCGGTTTCCAACTTCCAGCTTCAAACTGCTGTAATACTGATCTGATTGCAAAATTGGAAGCATCAGTAAATAAAGCTAATTGTAAATCAGGGTCAGGAAAACTTAATAAAGTTGCATGTGCAAGATCTTGTTTACATTTTTCAAAATTTTCTTTAGCTTCCTCTGTTCAAAGAATTTTTGTCTTGTCATTCTTTTTTGAACCTTTTAAATGAAGAATAGCTTGATTTTTAGCAGCATCTTTTAAATATCTTCTATAAAAGTTAATGAGTCCAAGAAAAGTTCTCAACTCGCGAATTGTTTTGGGTAATTTGTATGATAAGATTACGTCTACTTTTTCTGGAAGTGGCTTAGATCCTTCGGGTGTTATCAAGTATCCTAGAAATTCTAGTTGAGTTACTCCCAATGTTGATTTTGAGATATTCACTCGAAGTCCATATTTTTGTAATCCATCAAACACAAGTTTCAAGTGAGTTTTATGTTGTTCTTCACTGTCAGAGGCTATTAGAATGTCATCCAGGTATGGAAAAACAAATTCTAGTCCAAATAACACTTCATTGATAAAGCGCTGAAAAGTAGAGGGGGCATTTCTTAACCCGGAGCTCATAACATTAAACTCAAATAAGCCAAATGGTGGTGTTGTGGCTGTCTTTTCCTTATCTTCCTCAGCAATGGGAATTTGAAAATATGCCTTGAATAGGTCAATCTTAGAAAATATTCTTTTTCCCTTTAAAATGTGATGAAAATCTTCAATACGTGGAATTGGATAACGGTCAGGAATGGTTTGAGCATTTAAATGTCTATAATCACCGCATGGTCTAACACTTCCATCTTTTTTTTACAAGATGCAGTGGGCTAACCCATGGAGATTTCGAAGGCAGAATGATATCATTATCTAACAAATTTAAATTCTTGTTTGGCTAATTCTATTTTTTTTAAATCCAATTGACAAGCTTTTGAGTAAACCGGTGGGCATTTAGTAGAAATATAGTGTTTAACATCATGCTTTGTATTAGTAATTAATAAATTTGGTTTCATTAAATCTGAATATTGTAATAATATATTAGAAAATTTTGATGTTTTATCCATTATATTAATTTTATTTTCTTGCAAAATGGAAGAAATTTCACCTTTAACATGAAGGTTTGTTATTCCATCTATTAACTGTTTATTTCGGATGTCAATTAACAAGTTAAACTTATTTAGAAAATCAGCACCAATTATCCCTTTATCTACTTTAGCAATAATGAAAGGAAACTGGAACTCACGACGCAGCCCTAGATTTAAAGTTAAAATTTTATGACCAAAAGTTGGTATTTCGGAGCCATTTGCTGCATAAAGCTTAAAAGAATCACAAATTTTATTTTTGCTTGAGGCAAGAATTATTGATAAATCAGCATCACTATCAACAAGAAAGCGTAAACCAGTGTTTTTGTCAGTTACAAATAAACGGTAATTACAGCAATCTTTATATTCTGTAGCAGGAGAGCTTGCTGCTAAATCTACTGGTTTTCCGATGCCTTATTCCAGGAACATGGACTTTTACATTTAATAGGATAACACTTATCACCAAACATGAAGTGGAAATAACAGTATTTTCCATTTGGGTTGAAACGTTTATGAGATTGACTTCGACTTTTATTTCGTGTTTGACTGAAATTTCTAAATTCGCTTCTTGATTTTCTTCTGTTGATGTATAATTCTGAAATCTGTTTTTCCAAAAGGCTTACTTTTTCAAGAATATTTTTAATAGCAGAATTATCTGCAGTAGCAGAATAAATTTCTGGCGATGAATTTATTTCAAAAATTTATCTTTTTATTTATTACAGACAAATTTTCGGAACTAACAACTAAAATACTTTTTGATGGAGTCCGGTAATTTATCTAGCCATAAAGTCCTTGAAACTTTTTCTGTAATATTATCTGCAGCCAACGATTTCATTTTCTTCAAAAGTTGACAGGGTTTCATGTCACTTAATGAGATTCCAGTAAGCAACTTTTTAATGCTTCTTTCTTCACTTTCTTTGAAAATACTTAAAAGTCTACTTTTAGCACAAGATTATTTATTCTTCTCATTACTCTGAATTATATCCCATATACTTTCAATAAATTTTGGATCTAATGGAGCAACAAGGTAATTAAATTTAGTTTCATCTTGACTTATATTAGCAATAGAAAACTGAACCTCAACTTGGAAAAACCATATTTCGGGCTTTTTTTCCCAAAAAGGAGGAATTTTTACGCTTACCTTATTAGCTTCAAATTTTTGCTCGTTCGAATTCGCAACAGCCATTTCGTTATTCTCATCCATCAGATTTTGAATATCTATGGGTCACCAGTTTGTAGGTGAGTAGTTAGTCGCGAATAATATATGGGATAAATAAAAATATTATTTAAAATAATTAAAAATAACAGAAGAGAAATATTTTTGACCGTAAGCTTTTTATTAATGTTCTTATATCAGCCGCAACATTGCCAACTCTTTTTTGTTGCCAGATCAGAAAAACTAAATTTACAAAAATAAAGATAATATATAAATAGAGATGCAACAAGTACATGTGCTCCAATTTTAAGTATCAGACATTTCATAATATTCACCTGAATTGTATAAATTAGATTTGAGCACATAGACTTAATCATCTTCAGTTCATTTCATTTCTGGAAGGCATAGTATGTGAATACATTGATCTGCCATATTATGTGGAAGTTCCATGGCTTTAAGGTCATAAAATGTTAAAAGAATTCTTCAAATTTCTGGACAAAATCATAATTTTCTTGTAAGCGAAATATTTGTTTAAAGAATGAATAATAAAGGATTTGGTTTTCCAAGTGATTCTCATCAACTTTATATTAATTTTCAAGTTAAAAATCATGTTATTACAATGCTATTTGATAATACCAACACTCTAAAATTAAAATTATTATTTTAGCAAAAACCATGAAAAAAATAATTCTTGCCTCATAACTTTGAAAACTTCAACATCTAATGATTATATAGCCTACAGTAAAATCCAGCTTATAACACACACCATTGTATATATAAAGCGTACCTATACTTTAGTGCTGCATTTTTTGATTTTTTGGTATATTCAGCATATAACACAGACCCCCTTTTTTCTGTAGAAACCTGAAATGTATGAGCACAATGCTCTAATTTTTAGAAGCAGTCTGTTCTAGGTTTTCCAGGCCTTTGAAAAAATTAT
This sequence comes from Trichonephila clavata, assembly GCA_019973975.1. Classification (NCBI taxonomy): domain Eukaryota; kingdom Metazoa; phylum Arthropoda; class Arachnida; order Araneae; family Nephilidae; genus Trichonephila; species Trichonephila clavata. The sequence continues at coordinate 90,838 of BMAO01006832.1, forward strand.
TTACTTCTACAATTACAACCTTTTTAAGTACATTAGGTATGGCATTTTTTTAAAAAAACTGATCTGTGTAGAAGTCTAATTTTTTTCCCCATGCTTCTCCTTTTCTTTATTTTTATGATTCATTTTAATACCCAAAATAAGTCTTATTTTTTGAGTTAAAAGGGCGCTTTGTATTCCGCATTGTTCAGTAAATAAAAATTTACAGAATATGCTCAGCAAATTAAATTGTTTAAAATGGGATTTGATGAAAGATTTTTCTGATTTAAATAGCTGTGAATTACCGTTTCGTCCTTCTGCTTCACCTCTATCTATTGATATTTAAATTTTTTATGAAAATTTAAGAATGCAATTAATAGAAAATAATTGATTCTTTGCTGAAACATAAATGTTTGGCTGTCGAAATTCCAGGTTTTTATACATATTTCTCTCTAGATCAGTTACCTTAAATTTGTTTGCTATGCATATAATGTCTATGTTTGGAAGCACTTATTTATGAGAAAAACTCTACTATCTTTAATGAAAAATAGCAAAAATTTAGCCATGTCAAAATTAACCCTTATCAACGTTTATCATCAATTTTAAAAATTGCATCAGCTCAATATATTCAACCAAATTTTAATGACTTGTTTTGTAAAAACAATTTTTAATACTTTGAAAAAAGTAATATTGAACTGTTTTTCTTATTACAACTTTTATTTTTATTCCTCAAAATATATATATTAATTACTTAAGTTTAAAAAAAAATAACATGAAATATGTAAAACAAGTACTTTTATGTGATATACAATATGCAGTTTGATATTGAGTCTAATAAATTTTGTTGCATAACCATTCTAAAAATTACATTATCTATATTTTAATTTTTGAACGTTGAAAACATGCAGCCCTCAACTAAAAAAATATCATGTGGTCCATAATATCCGATAAGTTTGACATGCCTGATGTACGCAATGGTTATTGCGTGGTTGTACTCTTGACGTCAACTTCTGTCTTGATTGTTAACATTTGTATATATTCAAGTCGGGTGAATTTATCTGTATTCTTTTTATATATATAAAAGCATCTTTAATGTGTAAAGTCATTACTTTTTTGTGTGTTATTATATCGCGCCTTTAAATGTATCTTAGTTTGTATAATTTTTAAAAATCCAAATCAATACAAAAGAGTTTCCTATGAATACTTTTCTCATCAAAATATTATTGTGAAATTTTCTTTGCATTATTTAAAAAATATTTGTGTACCATGATTTTTTTATATAGTTTAATTTTTTGTTTATCATTTATTTTAAGAATTAGCTTGAAATGTGTCGATTCTGCAAGTTTTTTTTAATGCTTTGTTATTTTTAAAAGTTGGCAGGTATGCAATGACTTAGAAATAAGATTATTATTTCTTATATTTTTAATCTATGATACTAATTTTTGTCTTATCCATGTGCTCATAGTTAAATTTATAAGAAAATTATATATATATATATATAATCCAATCCTTAACAATTTTTTAAATCTTTTTATAAGATATAGAGTTTGATTTGATCTATGAACTAACATTTCCATTGGAGGAAGAAACTGTTCACCTATGAACTAATTTTCTTTTAACTTTTAATTTTATGTTATGCACAAATTTACAATTAATTCAGATTTTCACATTGAAAAGTATAGCAATTTACTATAACCTGTAATTTAATTGGAAGAAATAAAATCCCAACTTTACCTTGCAAACAAATCTTGTTCTTTGATGTGTTTAATCATGTTATATTTTCGAATGAATTATCAGCAGATGTTGACTTAGAAAATAAGGATTGTCAATGCTTAACCTATGTTCAATATGTTGAATTTGTCATTAGATATTAAGTATCGGTAAGTAAAATTGTCGCGCCCAGGAGGACGCGGGTGTTGTAGGGTTTGAGTAAAGATCAGCTATTTTATATATAATAACTAACACACTTTTATTTACTCTTTTACTTAATAGTTTTAAACAACTTAAGGGGAAAAGACACTTGGATCACTAAACCAGAGGAGCAATCAAAAGCTTCATTAATTTAAATATAAAAAATAAGAACATTTACCTTATTCTTGAGTGTTCTTCTCTTCAGTACTTTAATAATCTTTGGATAGTCTTCCAACTTGACTTAACTATATGACTTCCAGTCACTAGCACTATGTTTGCTTATATATCAGCTTTCAACCATCCCATGTGCCTACTATGTGACTAACACTTAAATAAAAGTTCTAATTTACATAAATCCAATCTTCTTTATAGAAAGAGATTTACATTTGAAATTACAGTTAAAAAGATTATTTTACCCAAGAGAATTAGTGGAAACGTGGATAGACCCATTACAAAATGGGTTGAATTATCGAGAAGTTATTTGAATTACATTAATGATTCTTCCTACTTTACATATTTCTCTTTTCTTATATCAGTCATAAACTTTGTGCATTTGAAGCCCGATTATAACCAAGATGTTTACAAAATTCTTTACTCTTATTTTTTAGAAGTTAAAAAATTGAATTGAAATATTTCCTGTAAAATTCATATATATTCAAACATTGAAAAAGTAACTAAGACTAGCTATATTCAGTTGACTTGCTCTTGATTGGAATGATTGTCATACGTGATATTTTCAGAAGGCTTCGCGAAAAATCACTGAGCTTGTGAAAAACCCTCCACTCTTTGGCCCTGTTTACATGCAAACCTGCAAGTATCAGGCAAAATTCAGTTGAGGCAAAAACCTCTTATTTGCCTGTATTTTTTCCTGCTCGTTTACTTGAGATTTTGGAGATTGGTTGATAGATTCACGTGATTATACAGTGTAACCATGGAAGCACTCAGAATGTTGATTGCGATGGTCCAGAATCTTCACTATTGCCCTATTTTGAAGCGTTTCTTCACACACACATATATATATATTACAATGGATGACCAGACAAAATTAATCTACAATCGAATCCTGGGCTTAAAGATAAGTATTTTTTCTACTATGCTAAAAATGTGGAGATATAAAAAAAATTGATAAAATTTCAAAATTATAATTGCGTGGGATGCTTTGGGGTGACGCTTTGCAGCATGATTGCATCCTTCGAGGAACACCCAACTACTGAAACAAATGCTGATTGAGGAAGGGGCACTCTTGCCTCAAGAGCTTTTGGACAATCTGGTGCTGAGTATGGAGAGATGGTGCGAAGCCACCATTTCATTAACGGTAGGGCATATCAAATTCTCAGGACCATTTGCAGTTTGTTTTTCCTCTTGGACAGACAATCATGTGTAACAATACTATAAGTTCACTAAATCTTTTTTTGTTTTGTTTAATTCTATACTATATGTATTGTATTCATTTTTGTGCAACCATGCTTTCAGCATCGTTTAAGTACAAAATACTGTATTGCTGAATTTCATGTCTCAAATGATTTCTTCTAGAGTTGCAGCAAAAAAAACTGTTGTGCTTTAGTATTGTGCAGTAGTATATTTTTAAGTAAAATCCTTCAGTATTATTTAAGAGACTGTTGCATTTATATTGAACCAATTTTTATTTAAAAGCTTTCTCCTCATATAACTTAATAATTAAAAAAAATTCTTTGTTGGATTTATTAAATAATTTATAATTTTATATATAATTGAAATATAATTTCTGAAAAATTCATATTCTTTTAAAATAATAGAAATTATCCATGTCCCCCCCCCCATGGTGTACGTGCATATGAAAAGAATTTTTTTTAAAAAAAAATTGTGATGGTATTTCATATAAAGATCTCCACTTGAAAGGTTTATGAAAAATCTAAATGAGAGTTCATGATCTCTTTCTAATAAATTGTTCAGTTGCATTAAAAGTATAATTAAAACATAAGTTTTTATATATATACTTCTCCTCTGAAAATCTTTCCCAATTATCACTAGTTGGAGACATTCTAATTTGAGGAGGATAGAATGTAAACTAGAAATAGTCAAAAGAGTTGCCATGATGATGAACATTACAAATAAATTGAATCTTCACCATCATGGCAATATTGAGTAAAACCGAAATAGTTGTAAAGTAACTTATTTGAGAGTAGTTAAATGTATTTTAATTTCATCGTTGTTTAATAAAATTCTTACTATAGATTAATTTATTTAAGAATGTGTTGTCTTATAATTTTTAATGTGATTCACCCTCCTCTTTAGATTTTTCAACTGGAGGAAGGAATGGAGTAAGTTATCGAGCTTTACCAAAAGATTTTAAGCAACCGAAATGCTCTGGTAGAACAGCTTTATGTGACGAGGTACAAAGTATTTGTACAAATCATATTTGCTTTGGTTATCTTAATCTCCTTTTGAATTTAAGATTATAATTAGAATATATTTAAAAAACTTTCATATTTTTGCTTATCTCCCCCAAAAAATGTTTATTTTATGATGTACTTAATTTTTTTAATTTCACTCTTTCCATATCTTCATTGTCTTATTTTTCATAGAATTCTCATTAAAAATACGCATTCACAAAAGAATGTTTTGTGCAGGTATTGAATGATACTTGGGTATCTTTTCCTGCCTGTTCTGAATATTCCAATTTTGGAGCATCTCGCAAAACTCAGTATAAAGATATTATAAACCGTTGTGAAGAGGAACGCTTTGAGGTAAAATACAACTTTTGATTTTATATATTGTGTTAATTTGAGTTAATTTTATAATTGAAGTTAATTTGAATTTATTCATGCCGCCTTTAAGATTTTGTTTCATGTTCTTTTTTATGTAATTATAGCTTGACATGGCAATTTCAGCAAATAATTACACATATCAAATTCTAGAGAATGTACAAAAAAAAATGAGTAAGATGTCTGCTGAAGAAAGGAATGCATTTACATTAGATGACTACCTTGGGGGAACCTCCATAGTTATTCAACGAAAGGCACTTCATCGGTAATTTCTTCAAATTTACAATTTTAGAATTAAAGTGTAAAAACTTGCACACAGGCATAAGTTTTTTTTAAAAATTTACGTAGACCTTTTTATTTTCATGTTCACTTAATCTAAAAATCAATTTTATTCAAAAGTTTAAAAAATTATTGAAATTTTTATTTTTTATTTTTAAGAAAATTTGTTTTTGAATATTATAATAATTTTTTTTCTGTTATATATAATAGTTCAAATACTAAATATATTTCACAATTTCAATTTTTATTTGCTACCACAGGTGTTGTATTTGTCATTAAACCATACCTTAGAAATAAGAGGTTCAATCCAGCAATTCTGGTTTAACCTCTTCACAACAAGCCAAGGTTTAAATAATGTTGTTTTCCTTTATTGAAAATTAAGATACAGCATTCATTGCTATAGAAACACTAAAAGGGAATGTAGAACTATATTAGTCATAATTTCTTTTGTTAAAAACAACTTGTCTTATTTAAACAATTATTGTAAACAAAAATTAAAATTGTCTTCCCAAAACTTAGAAACTTCCCCCTTTTTGTATAATAAATTAGTATTATACAAATTCTGCAATATCATCAACAAAGAGCATAACAGTTAATTCTCCTCGCAGCATTTAAATTTGATAAACCAAAAGTGAGATAGGTTACTTCTGATGAGATTGTTTTATGGAAATTAAAATCATGAAGTACAAATTTATTTCCAATATTGCATTAATTCTGAGTAAGTTGAAACACATTGTGAGGGAAAAAATGTGAGGAGTGAAATCTCACACTGCAAAACTGAATGTCTAAGAAAAGATACCATAAAAGAATTGAAAGGCTGGAAATTTTTGTAAAAAATGGTCTATACTACGAGTTTAAACAACAATATCTCATGTCTCAAAGAATGCGATCCCCAGAAGAATAAAAGAATGTAAAAGGGGTCATCTATTGGAAACTGTAAAAAATGATTGTAAAGCACTGTTTATTTCCAAAAAATGTTAATTTTGTATTCATATATCCTGTGGCAATAAATGGTATTTATTCATCCTCGGTGATGACAGGAAATAAAATCTTGACTGTTCCAATGGTTGGGTTAATTATTGGGACAATATCTACAAAAGAAACTACATAGTTGTTTCAGCTGATAAGGTGATGGCAGTCATAGCATGGGTTCACTTGCCTACAGCAGTCAAATATTGTTGAAGTTCTTTAAATATCTATTGACTATATATACAGAATGGTTTGCCACCATTTGCTGAAATAGCCACTTCACTGTAATTTCAGTTGGGCATTGATACTATTCATATTTCAAATGCATTGAAATGGCATTTTGCTCCCACGACATCTCGGCTACGGTAGCTTAGTGGTCAAGGTATCGGATCATGGCTGGCTTGTCCCGAGTTCAAGCCCAGTACCACTAAAGGCCCACCTTATGGGGGAGCGATGCATGTTAAATCTGTCTATCTTAAACTTCCTCCTATTGGTGTGATGTGGTTGTTAGGAGAGGGGGTGCCAGCTCAGGTGTGTCCTCGTCGCTCGACCATCGTTCAAAATTACAAGGTTCGTCGTCAAAAGCCCTCATGTATAGCTGAACAGTGTGACATTAATATTCACTCACTAACATTCCACAACATTTCTATTTTTTTGTTCGCCAGCCTGTGGTCTAGATCTTTAGGAGAACATGCAAAAAATACTTGTCTTTCAAATTTATGTTAATTTTAAGCAGTTCTCTAATGTCATAGATTTAAATTCTGCCATATAAAATACATTGCATAATCTTGATCAAGGCATCATTCAAAAGGAAATTCTTTGTATGGAGAAGTACATTTTTTAGGTCATAAGTAGGGCTACTTCCTTTCTAATCTTTAATTTTTCCCTCTTTAAATTCTAGATTTATCTAAATTTTTGGGAAAGTGTTATTAAATTATATAAAAAAAGTTAACAAAATAATTTCTATAGTTAATCATGATTTCTTAATTTTTAAACATGTTTGCAACTTTTTATATTTTTGGAACTTTTGGGGTGCAACCTTATTTCAAACCATCCATCCTTGAAAAAGTTCAAAATTCTTCCTATGTCAATTGTTTTTTAACATCTTTTAATTGTAGCACACATTTAATTGATAAAATATTTTTGAGACAGATATTTTTTAAAAAATATTCTCATTACTTCTCTACATATCTTTATCAAACGTTTGTTATCGGCTTGCATACTTTTAATGGCATTGAGAAAATATAATCTGGTGTTCTTGGAAGATTGCCACTAGTTAAGGTTGAGATGTCATAATAGTAACCCTTTGATAAATATCCTTCAAAGTTTGAGTATTTCATCATCAGTTCACAAGTGCTAAATGCACCGGTAAACAAAATTGGTTCTTTAAATTGCCATCAAGTTGTTCAAATATAAACAAATAAATAAAACAGAGACAGTTTCAAGATCTTAGTTTTATAGAATTTCAATGATTATAAATGATATTCTTCAACTAGACTTTTTTTGTCATTTTGATGCAGATTCCAATCATTTGAAAATTAATTCATCTAAGTTGAAACATTTGAAACAAAATTGCCCCGGTTTTTCTCTATATTTCTGATACTGTAGAGTCCCGAAAATTCGGCACTCAATAACCCGGTGGTCCAGATAACTCAGTCACACCCTTTCCGGTCAATAAAACCCCACATGTAGACCTATTCAAGGTTTCACATTCTTTTGTCTGGCATCACACTTCAGGTTAATGTTAAAGACACTGTACTAACTCCTAAAATATCACATAGTGAGGGACTAAAGCTTTTGAAACCACCCTTCAGTTATTTTAAACAACAAGGTGCATTGGTAATGAACTTGCTGTTCCTTCGTCATATTTGTGATGAAGCAGCAAAACATAGAGTGCTTTACGGAAGACAACAGGACATTATGCATTTCTTTTTTTTTTTCAAGAAAGTAGCCAGTTTTTGCAAAGTTAGTTGCTTAATTTTCATTGTGGGGAGCCTTATGTCTTCATATTCATAAAGTATTTTCCTGAGGTGTGTCTGATCTGGTAAATTACTGTATCCTATGTATTTATTAATTTTAATTTCCCTGTTGCAAATGCTCTATGCTTTCATGAAATACGTACTTTTCCATTGTTGAAGGGTATTTGGACAGTTTATTTTCTGTTGTATTCTTAAGAAAACAATACATACATATGTGCAAAACAATATTTTCTGCGGAAACACTCATACTTATTCATTTTTAATTCCATTCTCGATAACCTAGCATTTTCACGAACTAGACCACTTTTTGGTCCATATTAGGCTGAGTTTTTGGGACTATACTGTGTATGTGTAATGTTTTTTTTTTACTGTGGTCTTCTAGTTTTGTTGTGAAAACTATTTGATGTTTCTTTTGAATTTCTCTTTATTTTGAAGCATTCTTTCTTTGTAATTATATGCTTATAAGCATTAATTTTTCTTATCCTATTTTATAAACATAATACATTTTTTACTGAATATAAAAAAAAATATTTCATCTTAAATTTCTTTGATTTAATGCCTTTTAGACAATTGTATATATTTTAAATCAATCAGTGATATTTTGAATGACACACAAAAAAAAATGTTTAAACTTAGAAACAAGAAAAAAATGAGTATATTTAAGAAAATACAAAATTATGTGCAATTAAACTTTCAAATTAAGATTTAAAATTTTTTTGATTGATTCTCTGCTGCTAACAAATTAAGAGATTGCTATAATTTATTAACAGTGAGTGAAGATTTAGGTCACAGAAGATTGTATTGAATTTGAAGTTAAGTTCTACTAAAAATCATTGTGAGAAATATTCAGGTACTTGCATATTAGTTCATTGATCTGTAAATTGTTGAAGATTTAAAAGAATTTGTGCCAAAATATTGTGGACAAGTTAGGTTATTGTGTTTTAACATGTGGCACATGGTTTAATGTAGGGTTTGATTGTGTATGGAAGTGAAGGAAGCTTCAGGTATGTAAGAGAATTGCTTTTTCTTACAAATTTTGTGTTTTTCATTTTGTATAACTAAATGGCCTTGCTTTCCAGATGACCCTCATATAATGGCATTTGATGATGGTTTTAGATTGACGAATTAGTATAAGGGCTTATATGTATGTACAATATTCATTTAGATATTTAAGTCTTTTTATCCTAGTATGAAAATCATCAGTGTTCAGTTCTAGCTCAGGGAATTGTTTTAATAAATTTATTGTAGTTCAGAATGCTAAATTCTGTTGTTTATAGCTTATCATTTGAGAAATAGCAGTTTAATGGCAGAAAAACTAAGCTTGAAAAATGAATGCTGAAATATTAGTTTGAATTGGATTATTTTCTCTATTGTTTCTTGTACCTAATTAAAATTGATACTTTAGTATTTCTACTTTAAAATTTGAATGCAGATGTTATCAGCAGAATTTTTATTTTGTAGTATCTCATGGAATTCCTAACTTAGCAGAATTTTACATGAAGATGTGAAAATTATTTTTTCCCCCTAATTTAAATAAAAGAATGTGTTTATATGTTGATGTTTATTGGATACAGAAAGAATGAAGTACATTCATATTTAACAAAAATGTAGATCAATTACACATTAATGGATTATAGATTACTCAATTTCAATTTATATATTACTAGTTGAAATGCCCATTCTTTGCACAGGTTAAGTTTTAAAAACATAAATTCATCTATTATAGAAATTATAATATTTTATAGTGAGGGTAAAACCCTGTATGAAAAGTAGTATAACCAAATGAATGTTAACACTATAAATAATTTTAAACAAATTGCAATTTTCCCTTTAAGTAAATAATACTTTAACAAAAGCAAATATTTCAAAGGTAAGAGAAAATTAGCAAGCTGAAGAGTAAATAGATATGAATGAATGTAAATATAAATAAAAGTTATTACAGAAAAGTGATAGCAGTAGTAAGTTTCTGCTATTGGAACTATGGGTGAAATAACCTGCAATAGATGAACTGAAAGAAAAAATTAATGATGATAAACTGATTCACTAAATGCTATTATAAATAAGAAATATTAAGAAGCCTTCAACTGAAAAAAAAAATTAAATTAGCATTGCACCCATACCTCATATAATATTATCTAACATATCTGTAATACATCTAATATAGAGTATTAGATGTAATTTAATACTAAAAAAAATTTCATTAGTATGAACTAAAATCAAAATCTACCTAAAACAGGTCCTCATTGAAATAGTCCAGAACCAACAACAGTACTGAATGAAACAAATAATGAACCATATTGCTAAAAAAACTAATTATTGAAACAATACTTTTTCAATATTTCTATTAAAAATTATAATTTGATTGCAAACAGCAAAAGAATAGGTACATACAATAATAAATAACTATAGTGATAATTGAAATATATATTGACAGAGTATGATAACATAAAATAAGCATATGATCTCCAAGAAACTATGTGAGGAACAGATTATCAGAAGCAACGTTAACCATGATGGCATGAGATGTAAAATAATTTCAGCACTGAATTTTAAAGAAATCCAAAAGGAAATATAAGAATCTTTTCGAGGTGCATCCTCTTTCTGTGCAAACATTATTATGACCACAAATGATACAATTTTCTGATTTGCAAGATTGCCAAAAGCAAAATTAAGTCATGAAGAAAAATCTGGTCAAAATGGAATTCAAAAGAAAATATGAGAATATTATTTCAAGCTGCACCTTATCATAGTTTCAGCAAATAGCTTTTTGTTAAAAGAAATGTCCGATTTTTTTTTTCTTCATTTAGAACAAAGATGATTTCTTATCGTTCATTGGAACTATAAGGCAAAAAAGTGACATGCAAAAAAACATGGTACATTTTGGTTTATATCATAAATAGAAAGTATTGTCTTCACAATATTACCAATATGTTAATACCAATTAGTTTGAATTTAGTGTCATTTTCTTTCAGTTATACTTTAAGCAATAATTTCTACATTGAAAAAAATATTGAATATGCCAATGAAGGAAGAATTATTATTAGGAAGGATGAATATTTATTTTCAATGACAGAAAATGGCATAGATATATGTAAAACATGTAACATTTATATGTAAAAAATGTATACAGTGCATGTGTATATATGTTACCAGCAAAGGATGAAATCCGGCATTCTATAGAATGCCTAAAACTAGCCAGCAATGCATGAAATGATTCATATTTCACACATTACATTGCCTAGACATTCTATAGAATGTGTAATGAGAAACTGAAAAAAACATGAAATACATCTCAGATTCATTTCGAATATTGCAGGGCAAGACACGAGACTTTTACTGTGCGCCTCAGGCTCAGAATTTCTCAGTTGAACATTGGGGTTTGTTCGGCAATGCCAAAATACTCAATTTTACTGAAACTATTTCAACAAAAAATGGTTTTTTTCCCTGTGCTGTGTGAAAATGGAGGAGCAAGCTATTGTGTTGAAGAAAGAGTCATGGTCTTTAGCAGGGGTCAGCAACCTATGGCACGAGGTACTATTCTCAGTGGCACTTTGTATTACTTAACAAATTTGTCAATTTTTGAGTTATTTCAAAAATGCTCCAATATAATGAATCATATTGATAGACTGGTTTGACGCGCCGCAGCTAAAAGGTTGCCGACCGCATGTCTATAGACATTAAACAATTATTCAATGACGAGCTGGATATGATGTTTGTAGAAAATAAAAGTACACTCATTTAACCTGTTAAAGAAGACATCAGTATCATATAGCAGTGGTCCCCGACCCCTGTCTATAGATCAAATGGTATTGGGTCACTCAAGGAGCATTAAAATATTTCCATTATAATTAGTGGGATGTATTTCTCTCTGGTGCATTTCTCTTCCATAGAAATAACTTTATATTCATTTTTGGTGCCACTAAATTTTATTTTGAAAGCATGTTTAAGTACAATTAAATTATTAAATCAAAACAATCTGAAATATAAATAATCAACTTCCCACCCTCAGCAGGCCAGGTAAAAATTATTAAACTCTGACTGTCAGGAAGAAAAAAGATTGAGATCCACTGCTATACAGTATTATGTCATGGATTTTCAGGACGTGATAGTTCGACCCTAGTACCACTGAAGGCCTGCTGTGTAGGGAAGCAATGCAGTTAAATCTGTCAAGAATTCAAATGTCCTCCTGTTGGTGTGGTGTGGTTGTTAAGAGAGGGTATCAGCTCAGGTGGACGGACATGACAAAAAGAAAATTCTGATAAGAAAGTAAAAATGTAGTTTTATTGATTGTAAAAAAAAAACCCTTTGATATTTGTGTCATGAATAGGTAAAAAGGCTCACAAATTGTTTAGCTGAAAAACAGACTTTTGGGTCTTTGTATCGCATAATTACTGTGCCTACAATGATACGCAAGAAAAGGATAGTTCGGAAAAAATAAAACTGTTATGCTAAAATAGGAACTATAATAATTTAAATTATAAGGTTATCAAAAACAGAAAAAATAAGCTCTAATTTTGATAAAATTGCTATAAACAGTTTTGAACAACAAAAAAACACATAACAGAAAATCTTAAATATTTAAAATTGAAAAAGAAATAAAAGAAACAAATAAATATAAAAGTAACTTTACATATAGTACAGAAATTATAATATGAATTCAAACCAAAAAGCTACTGTAAATAGATAAATTCAGATTTGATTTTCATGAAATTACCATAAGCAGCTCAGAACAAAAAAAAAAGCATGTAAAAAAATCTTATAAGTAAATAGAAATTCTAACTTAACCCCTTAACGATCGGATAAATTTGAAGAAAACGGTCCTAAAAGTGCCTTTTTTTTTTATTCAAGAAAATTATAGAAAACTAAGTACATGTTCAATATATGCATTTATTTTTAATTTTTGGATTAACTTTTAGCTTGAAATACGAAATTTAATTTTTTAAGTAAAGCAAACATTTAGGGTTATAATCACTGAATGCTGGCTTTCCAACAAAGAAGAAAATTTTTTAAAAAACATGTGTTTTAAACATTAAATGAATTTTATTACACTTTTGCATAATGTAAATAAACGTTAGTAATTTGTTTGTGAGATAAGTTTCAAAACATGAAATTCAAAGGTCAAAATCACAAACTGAGCAGTAGTACCGAGTTTCCTTTCTGCATCTCTTATTGTTTTCATCTCTTTTGGAACAACAAACTTTGCATTCTCTTGATGGTTGCCACTTCTTATCAGTTGGAGGTATCTGTCTAATAAAATGTCTTTTAATCAAATGGTTGGGATTATTCTCCAAATTCGGGCGGCCTCTTCTTGCAGTAGTTTCTGATATACAAGGGGTGATCAAATGAAAAGGTACGAAACGATGCGGTAGGTACAAATGTATTCAAAATATACACCATAGGCCTGAGCACAACGATCCCACTGATGAACAAGCCGCAGGATTCCTTGTTCCCAGAATTCCTGTGGCTGTGAGGAGACCCAGTCCTTCACAGTATCCTAGAGTATGTCGTCCAAGTTTAAGAGCTTCCCTTTCAGGTGTTTCTTCAGTGGACCAAACACATGGAAATTGCAGGGCGACATGTCTGGACTGTAGGGCGGATGGTCCAACGTCTCCCATTTGAACTTCTCCAGTTCCATTTGTGTGACTGGAGACGTGTGGACGCTCGTTATCATGGAGCAGAACCACACCCTTCGTGAGCAGCCCCGGTCTTTTGTTCTTGATGGACCTGCGTAGGCGTCGGAGTGTCTCACAGTACACATCGGAGTTAATGCTTTTTCTGTGCTCGAGGAATTCCACAAGTAGCTGACCTTGAACGTCGAAAAAGACAGTGAGCAACACCTTGCCTGCTGACTTCACGGCTCTGAACTTTTTAGGGGGAGGTGACGACGCATGCTTCCACTGCATGCTGTCCTGCTTTGTCTCTGGCTCGTAGTGATGGCACCCGGTCTCATCACCTGTGACGATCCGCTTCATGAAAGCAGGGTCTTCCTGATACCGAAACAGATGTTGCAGTACTAGTCCCATACGCAGTTTCTTTTGCTGGTCGGTGAGCTGCTTCGGAACCAATGTGGCACGCACCTTCCGAAATCGCAACCTGTCGTAAACAATTGTCCACTCGGTTCCATAGCTGACATCCACCTTCAGCGCCAACATTCGCAATGTGACACGCCGATCACTTCTCACTAGGTCGTCCACCTTGTCGATGAGATCGCTCGTGATGACAGTGTTCGCCTGGCCTGGTCTCTGGTCATCACCCACACTCTCACGGCCCGCATGAAAACGGGCACTCCATTTTCTGACAGAAGTGTCAGAGACACATTTCTCCCCGTAAACGGTCACCATCCGCTGATGAATAGCTGCCGGTTTCTCACCTTCCGCTGTCAGAAATCGGATAACACTTCGCTGCTCCTCAATCATCGAATTTTGCAACGCGAACACCATCCTGTCCTCATACGGATTGCAGCATCATTTGGACGCTGCTTTTTATAAGAGCCTTTGCTCTCTCCTGCGCATGCGGGCGCCCGCGCATGATCCGATCCCAGTCAAAGCCTCCAATGGCATCCTGAGAAGTCTCACTACATTCTCCCATGGCGGAATATGCAAATATTTAACTGTTTCATTTTTATGTCGTTTCGTACCTGTTCATTTGATCACCCCTTGTAGAATACTTTTCAATAAGTTCATCTACTAAAGATATACGAACATCAAATGTGATTTTTTGCCTCCTTGTTTTTTATAAATAAGGTACTAGTTCAAAATAGTTTGATCTAATAAATAAAAAAATATTTTCTTATAGTACTTCTTACCTCGTTTTCGAGCAATTCAGTAACCTCCAATATATTGGTCTACTATGTCTACTGCTCCGATATTTTTATTGTACTCGTGACAAAAAAGTTCTAAAAGTACAATCCGATTTACTTCCTGACTAACTGTATAATGTATACAATATTAAAAAATATATTTATTTTTTTTTATCAGTTTTTTTCCAGAATTATTACCCACGTGTTTTTACAAAAAGCGCAGCTGAGTACTTGACCTAAAATTAAAAAATTGTATTGCTAATATATATGTTTTTGTGCTAAAATTTAGTTAAAAAAATAAATAATTATCGCTAAACACGTTAAAATAATCTGGTGCTGCCATCTGATGTATAGATTAAGAAAAAAAAAACAATATTCCGGGCATAAGAAATAGATTGTTTCAAGCTTTTATGGCAAGTTACTTTTCAACTCTCTTGCCCGGAAATATCACGGGTACGAGGAATAGAGAGGGAAATTTCACCCCGTGAATTTGACGGGAGCTAGAGGCAAGGGGTTAAAACCACAATTTTGACAATCTGTTATTCTCAATAAGTTTGAATTGAGTGTCATTTTCTTTAGTTACATTTTTCTACTTTTTTGTTACAATGAAAAAACATGGAATCTGTCAATAAAAGAAAAGGGTACTTATGTATTCGCGTCACCGCTGCAAAATTTGCCCCATGATATCAAAATAAAAGACACTCATGTGTCTTATATGAAAACAAAAATTTTGCTGGAAAAAGTGCCACTTTGGTTGTGGTGACTCTAATACGTTAGTATCTGGAAAAGCAATGCCCTTTTTCTTTTTCAATGGAAGGAAATGTAGGTACTTAGATTTTATTGACCAATGACAATGTTCAAAATAACTCGCCAAGTTGGCAACGCTAATTTCACATGTGTTGTACACTCTAAATTATCAACTATGTGCTTCGTTTCATATAATGCCATCAATAGGTTGCGATAATACATAAATACTTATTTTTTTGACCAAATGGTCATGCTATGCAGTTGGATGTATTCAAGAAGTACCACTGAAATGTACTGATATTCAGGTGAGGACTTAATTTTATACTATACATAGCCTGCCATTACCTTCAAGTATCTGTAACAAATTTAATTAAGTTGATTCTTCTTTTCACAAATCAACTTATATTAATATTTTATTAGGTGTAAATGTATATTTGAATTTAATTATTGGAGATGTCATCAAATATGCCTTAAATCTTCATTTCGTTTTTAATTTGTAATTAGGTTGGATCATTTTTGGAAACAACAAAATTTGAATCTCAATTTTATTTCAGTGTTTCTGTATCATTTAAAAACAGATGCAGATAATTTAGTGTAGTCATTTTAGACTATTCAAAATTCTTCACTTTTTTGTGGAGAAAAAAATGTGTGTGAATTTCATTTTGAAAAGGATCATACAAGAGAATACATGAAAAATATTCTGTTATGCTCCTTTCAAACATCCTTTCTTCAATAGCAGAAATTCAAAATCAATATAAGAAATTCATGCAAGTGTAATTGCTTTTAGTCTTGAAGGAATTGAATTACCAACAGATTTTGAGTTATACATTAATGCCTGCAGTTAGCATCATTTTGTTTTAAATGAATCAAGTTAAACTGTGAAACTGCGCATAGAATTTTTTATTCCAGTGCAAACACATCAGATGTTCCTCTCAAATACTTTGATGACTGGTCCAAAAAATTAAGATAATTTGATTTACCTTCTTTAAAGATTTCAGTTCCATAATATTGAGGTGACTGTAGATTTCAAAAGGATGTACCAAACAAGTATATATTTGTTTAAAAGATTTTTCAGAGACTATTTTTCATTAATTTTATTCTGTCAGAGAATATTTTGAAGAGATAATCATGAAAATCAAATTCAGCTTTCCTTTCAAAACTTTCCTAATTCAAAAGACTTTTTACCTAAATTCTGTTACTTGTAGAACTACTTTAGTTCCATATCAAGCTAACAGAGATCTAAAGCAATTAGCCTTTTATAAAGGTGTTAATTTTCCAAAAATAGCTTATATAATGTTAAGATATTTCTATATAGAGGTGATGTGTTCAAGGTTCTCAGTTAGGGACTAAATCATAAGAAATGTTGTAAAAGATTGGGTTTCAAGGTCACAAATCATCAACGAATGAAATATCAATATTAGAAAATACGCAAAACTAAAGTTCAAATAATGAAAGTTATCTCACAATTGTGGAAATCAAAGCTATCACGTTCTTTGATTTAGTGTGGCCTCCTGTACATAAATTTGCACAAAAATTGCTCGTGGTAGATTGTTGGATCAAAAATATCTTAAGGGAATCGTTTGAATTACTATAGACAAACTATTTGATCCTTAGGCTTAGATAGCTTTCTTTGTAATATTAACTAAAATTGAAGTTTCCAAATTTCTTCTAGAAATTCAGAACTTCTTCAATTTTGGGTTGATGCTGTTTCAGTACAAACTTGCCAAAAATGGACAGCTTTGTGTGAAGAAGTTAGTCAGTTAAATTTAATTGGTGTTTATAAAAAATTCCCGTTACATATTAATATGCAACAGTTGTTTATGAATTTTGTGAGGCATCGGAGAAAGGCTATGGGCAGTAATTTATGTCAGATTGTGTTTGAATTTGTAAATTGATATGATACTCACAGCCGTAAAAACATGTGTTGCTCCGTTAATAATTATATGAAAAAAGCAATGAACTTTGCTTCTGAATTTGTCTTCACAGTGGAAAGTTTGACCTACGAACTCTTGAATTCTTTTATTCATGAGTGGTTTTTGAATTGGTGGTTGACTGTGAAAATGCTAACCTTAAATTTTGTCATAAACATCTTGCTATTTTATCTAATGTGCATTCTTAAATTATCAAAGTACTACAATATTTTCATGAAAAATATTTGCATGTTTATCCTCAATCATTATATCATGCCAACAAAATATTCTGCACCTTTAAATCTAAAAACTCCCCCCCCCCCTTGTTGATAAATTGTTCATAAGTGTATAATGTGTTTTAAGGTCAAGCCAATTACAGGAAAGCAACTTTCAGATAGCTTGCCCTATGATAATTAGTCAATTTGTTTTTAACTCTACTGGAATAAATTTTTGTGGTCCTTTTTTCATTAGATACAAAATTCATAGAAAATGTGTATTTGATAAGATCTTTTTATTTGCTTGGTGACTTATTCAATGCATTCAGAAGTTGTGTCTGATCTTACCTCCGAGTCACTTATTGCTACTCTTAAAAGTTCTTTTCTAGATGTGGTGAAAGTAGTAAATTACTTTGTATTATAATGGAAAAACTTTTATTGGTGCTCAAACTGAAGTAAAGAAACGTTATAATATGATAAGCCAGATGAACCATTTACTAGTTATTTGTCCAAGGAAAGAATCAGTGAAATTTTTCATTTTCCTAGATCTTATAAGTTTTTGAGGACTTAGGAAGGCTGTAGTTAAAGCCTTCAAATATCATTTAGAAAGAATGAATGGTAGGCGATTCAAAATAAGCAGTAGAAGAATTTTTAACTTTAACAAATTGAATGAAGTAATTCCATATAACCCTTCTGATTCTATTTTTTCTTCAGATCCAAATGATTTGGAAATCTTAATTCCTACACATTTTTTATAGGTTGCTCAATAAATACCTTACCAAAAATTAATTTCACTTTGCCACATAATAAGCTTTTTTTACAATGGTAAATAGTTTGAAAATTGTTATAAGTGATTTATAGAAAATGTAGTCACATACCTACTTAATTTCACACTTGTTTTACAATAAAGAAATAAATGGATGCTATCAAAGTATATTACTAAAGTAGGTACCTTAGTTATTATAAAGGAATAAAATAAATGGATGCTTTCACAAAGGATATTACTAAAGTAGGTAACTTAATTATTATGAAGGAATGCACACACATACACATATATAACATGCCTATTTGCAAATTTTTTTCCGAAGAATAACAGAAACATTAGCAGGATCTGATCGAAAAATAAATGCAAAGGAAGAAACAAAACATGGTATTTTTAAAAAAGGCATTAATTTTTGTATCTTATTGGTTAGAACAGTTTTATTTGCTGAGTATTGTGTATTTTAATTATTGATTTATGTAGTGTTGTATAATTTAATTGCTTAGTTTTTACTTGTAATACCTTATGTACAATAAAATAATTATGTTCAAATTACTAATTTAAACTGTTATCTTTTTTTAGAATTATTCAAAATTTATTGTGTAGTTTTTAATTTTATATTTGTATTTTTATATTGAATTAAATTTGTTGATCTTATTCCATTATTTTTGTACACTGTATTGTTTCAATATTTTTTTTAACCTTCAACAATTCAAGGTAGGATCATATGTTAAGTAATAACAAGTGATGAGAGGGCTTTGAAAGAGAGAAGGGTCTGAGAGACAAGATTTAAACTGCACACTTTGATTGTAACTACACTGTATATTCGAAGAAATTAATAGTTATACAGACTATGGAGAAAAATTTTAAAATAGATTAAGGATTTTCTATTTATTTCAAGTGATCATATAGAAAAAAGGAATGCAATATGTTTTCAAGTAAATATGTTTGATTTTGGAATGACATTCTTTTTTTTATAAAGTTCCATGTAATTTACGCAAAATTTACTCCTTGTGGCTTTATTAAAATAAAAATTATTAGTAATGAATTTGAATAATTGTTGAACTATTTATTTCCTTTTCTGTTTTTCATGATTAAAGTTAACTTTTTGAAACCCAACATTATTTTCATTGAACTGTCATCATTTAGCATAATAAACATTTGATTTAAATAAATCACAAAAGTAATTGCTTAGTGGCAGTTACATTATATTCTGCATTTTATTCATTATCAGAAAGTGATATTTTGAAATTTTATGTATTCAGAGAGAGAGAGAGAGAAATGATTGTTAGAAAACTTAATTATTTTTAATACCATAATTAATGAAACAAAATTAAGTGTTTCCTGATACAAACAGAATTGGAAACTGAGTGTTTATTGACTTTAATCAAATTTTGAAGCATTTATATTTACTTTACATTCATCATCAAAAATAAATAAATATTTTTTTTTTGTGATGAATTATTGCAAATTTGTCTAAAATTTCATTATATTCACAGACTGATAGTTTACAAGTAAATGAACTATTTACTTAAAAATCTTTCACTTGTTTATAATATTTTTTATTGAAAAAAAAATTGGTTTTCTTTCAGGTTATATGGTGACAAAACTGAAGAACTTGTTGAAGGTTTGAAAAGAAATCCTTTGTTGGCAATACCTATTGTTCTAAAAAGGCAAAATATTTCCTTATTTTTTATGATCTTTTTTTTCAGGGGGGGGGGGTGATTTTTATTTTTCAATATGCTTACTATTTTTCGTAAAAATGGGGAACAGTGAGAGATGGTCTGTTTTTTGTATTTCTCTATATAACTCTACAGTTCATAATGAAAAACTTTTAAAAATACTTATTTTTGAAGTACTTTATCTCCCTTAAATAACTTTTATGATCTTAAAGTTTTATATTTTATAAGAAATTCTTCTGTGAAGTTTCCAATTTTAAAATATATAACATTAGTCGCTAATTTATTTAAAAAAAGTAAATTTAAAAAAGTATCACACACATATGCTTTTGTATGTTGTTCCTTTTGCTTAAATAAATAAAAGTATCTTAAAAAATAGTTTACAATCATAAGTCATAATCTTGTGATGAAATTGTGTAGCAGTCACTAACCTTTAGAAATCCGTGAACCACTAATATGATTCATCACTATATGGCTGACCACTAATAGGATTCACCACTATATGGTAGACCGCTAATAAAATTGGCCACTCTATTTACATTTCCATCAAACTTCATGAAAAACTAGAACAAACTGGCAACGTAATGCAATATCTACAAGCTGAAGTGTTATGCCACCAATTTACCATGGTTACCTGCTTTGATTTTCAGATATTGCTAGATACACATGCAAAAGTACCTGAAAATTCCACAAATGCAGAAGAAATTTCATTTAAAGTAGCAGCTAAAATTTTTAAGAATAGTATAATCTATATTCCATGATACATTTTGTTACTTGTCATTATTGAAACTGAATCTTCATAAAAAATATAAATAATGTCCCGATTTTTCTTTGGACCATCAAAACTTTTTCACATACCACAAGTGGTTCGTGGACCACTGTTTGGCGACTGCTGAAATAGTGTATTTGACAAGGTTATATAAAAATCATTTATTAATGGAAATTAAGTAGCCAATGGATAAAGATGTGAAAAAAAATTGAGGTGTTGTTTATGTAAATTCAGAATCTTTATTAATATAATTCTTACTTAATAATAAATAGGTGATAAAATATTTATTTTCTGGCATTTAGTTCATACTTTGTAACATTTAGTAAAATATATCATAAAAATTTCATTGTTTTATTAATATTGCATACTATTTTACATCCATTATACATATTATTTTTATCTATTTTTCCTTCCTTAGCCCATTTCCATTAATATTAAGCAGTATTTTGTCATTTTAGATGAATGTGTGTAATTGTTTTAATTCTTTGTAAATCTTAGTTCCCAACACCTCCCATACTATTTTACATCCATTATACATATTATTTGTATCTATTTTTCCTTCCTTGGCCCATTCCCATTAATATTAAGCAGTATTTTGTCATTTTAGATGAATGTGTGTAATTGTTTTAATTCTTCTTTGTAAATCTTAGTTCCCAACACCTGCCATTTTTAAATTCTAATTATAACTGTTGAGTTGAATTTTTGTAATAAATAAATGATTGAATTGATTTTAGATGTTATTATTCCATCATTAGTTATTGACTGCGATAGCCTAGTAGTCAAGGTAACGGACTCATGGCCGGTGTGTCTTAATTTCGAGCCTAGTACCGCTGAAGACCAGCCTTAAAAGGGGGCAATGCACATTAAATCTGTCCAGAGCTAAAATGTCCTCCCATTGATGTGGTGGGATAGTTAGGAGAGCGGGTGCCAGCTCAAATGTCATCTTCGTCACTTGACCAGGGTTCAAAATTTTGAGGTCCGTTGCCAAAAGCCCTCTAGTAGCTGAACAGTGCGGCATTAATATTCACTCACTTTGCCATCATTTATTAGTATTCTTATCTTTCCGATACACAGAAAAGAATCATAAGGATAATTTTATTTTTCTAAATTTTGTTTTTAAAATTCTGCATATTTTATTTCATTCTTATGTTTCAAGTACTGCATTAAACTCTCTGTAAGGATACCATTAAAATATAATCTCTAAAATTCTCTTTGATGTTTTATCTTTGCAATTTTTAAACAATTTATCATTTTTTTTCTTGTTGAAAATTTATTAAATAATTGTGTAATAATTTTTAAAATGCACCATGAATCTTAATAAAACTACTCATGGAGTGTCTTGAAAACAAGTAGTAACATATTGTATTAATGTAAATCGTACTCGGTTTATATCAGTTTGATTTAAATGTACTTATTACCATACTATTTGTATAAAACCTATTTTTCTGCTACTTATTCTGATCTCATTTTGAAAGTTGCACTAAAGTGTGTTTTTGCTGTGTTCTGTGAAGTATACCTGTTTACAAGGTAATTTTTAAAAGTGGATAGCTCACATGGTAAATTCTTTGTTTATCAATTACTTAAGACACTGAGTAAAATTTTTGATATTCTGTAGTGGTTTCTTAGTAACAATCTCATGGAGAAAAGAGAATTAGGGTTACCATAATATTCACAAAACTTTATAAAACAATTAGAATTTGAAATATGAATTGCTTTTCACTTTTCATTGCATTATTTGTTGTTTTAGCATTGCTTTTTGAAGTAACGTGAAGGCTATTGGCTATTTTGAACCACAATCAAATAATGAGGATGACACCTAAGTTGGCACTTCATTGTTCATACCTTCACAAAAAGTATTACAGAAATTAATTGTATGTTATAATCGAAGAATTAAAAAAATTAAGATTAGAAATTATATAAGTAAGAAATGAAAAATTTTGAATAAATTTAATTTTTACTGTTATAAAAATCTGACTGAAGATAGTTCTTAGTACTGAAAATTGCTTCCTAATGATACCTTATTTGCAATAGTTTGTTAACGCATGGTTTATATAATAAGTTTTCTTTTAAGTATGAAGGGATATAAATTTTTTATCAAGTTGTAGCAAATTTAAACACAATCTTTCTAATATAGGTTGAAAGTAAAGGAAGAAGAGTGGAAAGAGCATCAGAAAAAGTTCAATGTTATTTGGAGAAATCAAGTAGATCAGTACTATTTGAAATCTCTTGATCACCAAGGAATCAATTTTAGACAGAATGATGTCAAAAGTTTCCACCCTAAGAGTCTATTAAATGAAATGGAAATGGTCTATGCTGAGGTGATTAAAAATCAGTTTTTTAAAATTTGTAATATGCTTAATCTTTATGGAATGAATATTTATTATACTTTTATTGTTTTCTAAAACTGTCTCCAGGCTTTTCTGAGGGAAAATATTTAAATATTGCTAAAATATTCAAATGTTGTTAAAATATTCAAATATTTTTATATTACTTCAAATGAGTGTGGAGAGGATGGAAAGGGAAGAATATTTTAAATAAATCACTTATTGTTTGAAAAGTAATTTCATTCTTTAGTTGCTGTTAGAAAAAATTATCTCGAGTCAGCCTTTTCTCAATCTTTTGTCATAATTTCTCATCTTTTTAAAAATAGATTGTAACTATTCAAAAGAATTTTTATTTAAAAGAATTACTTATGCATGTGATAATTAAAATCATCAAACAAATTTCTCCCCCCCCCCCCATAGAAAAAGACATGTAAAAATTTATATTTGGATTTAAAATACTTAAATCTCAAAATTATATGTTCAAGTTACTTATTTATTTAGTAGAAACAAATTGGCTGTGTTGAAGAAATTCTGTGATTTAAAAAAAATGTATGTAACATCAATAAAATTTCTTTTATTTGGGTTTTTGTTATAGTAGTTATTAAGAATTTGTTCTTTTTTTCCCTGTCTGCTGCTGTCTAGTAAGATTAAGTTTCTGACGTAAAAATATTATGTACATTTAAATGTGTTTTATGTATAGCCCCCTTTATTTTAAATCATTTGTTGTAAAGCTAATGTTAAATGAGAAAGCAGTGGTAATGGTATTTGTAAGCATTTTGCCAACAAAACGGATTTGACCTCAAGCAAAGCTTCTGAGAAGATGTAAATTTCTGTCATTCACTTGTATACCAAAAATGACAGACAATGCTGTGTTACTGGATTTTAATCAATGTCTAACTGAAAAAGGGAAGGAAACATTTTTTTAGTCATGTCAGGCTAAACAGCTCTGTATCCTCACACCAGGCAAAAAGTGCAAGATTGTTATATCAGGATAATTAATATTTTAATGATTTTTCTAGAAAATTTTGAAATGTACCATTGGAATACTTTAGGCCATTGGAATACTCAGAAAAGTTCAAGTTCATATTATCAGGGTGTTTTGTAAAGAAAGAAGTGGAAAATACGAAATACAAATTTTCTGAATCAAGAATTCAAGGTCCAGAAAAAGTCATAATTTATTTATTTTTAATTTTTTTAAAATCAGTATTTATTATTAATGAATTATATCAAGACAGTTCATTTTACCAACTATACATGCCTTATTTAACAGGAAGAAATAAGAAGAAAAAAATAGAAAATCACAAATTTTATTGAGTCGGATACATACTTAATTTAATAATTAAAATATAATTTTGTACCATTTTTCAATCCTACTGAATTATATTTGGTTTTAATTCGATATCGGTAAGCTTCCAGTTAAATTGTTTCGAATTTTCGTCAAGTTGGTCAATAACGTGACAATATGGTTGGTTACCTTGGTTCATTTTGGAGCTGAGTTTATGTATGTTACATTTTTTTATTGGTTTATTTTTATTGTGGGGTAATCCTATTAATTTCACAAGCAATTAATTCTGTTTCCTATCAAAAATTTTCCATATCTATATTGGACACTATTGTAGCACTTTTGTTCTATTTGCAATTTCTTTCTGTTGAATAATAATTGGTGGGAATTGAAAAATTTCCGATATATTCTTTTTTAAAAGAGTATGAGGATTCCACATTTAATTACTATAGACTAAAAGGTTATTTAAATTTCACTTTGATGTGAATTTTGATTCTTAGAGGGTTATGACTTTTTTTTTTCAATCCTAGTTAAGATTTTGCTGATTTCAGCCATTTATGGAATGTGATAGACATGAAAATTGTTTTAAAAGGGATAGAAATTTGAGGGCCAGTTTTTTTTTTTTGTTGCAAATCCTATGATTTCACATTACCAATAATGATAAATTCATCGGGCACAATTTTTTTTCAGTGGTAGCAAATTCTGAATTTCCACGCTTTTACTATTAATAAATTATTTCATAAACTTTTTCACATTACACAATAACTCATTGCTCTTTTTTTCCTTAACGTTTCATTCTTCTTTCGCCTCAAGTTATTTTTATGATTTTTTATTTGCACCCCTTGTTTTTTAAACTTTTTCATTCAGCATTGAGAAGTTCTTCATATTCTTTTTTTTTTATCCTGGAACTCATACTTTTTATTCCTGTTTTACATGGCGAATTTAGAGCATTTGTTATTTCATTTTTAAAATCATTTTAAATTTTAATTCAGTCCTCACTTTCTTCATCAAGTTTCAGTAATTTTTTAAAAAATTCTTTACAGCGTGTTTTATTTTTCTTATGCTAGGCAACCATTTTGAATAAAAATTCTGTTCCCGATTTTAATTGTGCTAAACAAACCTTTGGTGGATCGTATACTGTTAACCAATTGGTTCCTTACATTTAAATAATTAAAATATATGTAAATTTTTTTAATATATTAATCTTCACAAGCATAATGAACACCTGTACTTATAGAACACTATATTTAATAAAAAAATTTATATTTTATGGCACTTTTCCCCCCTTCTGAATACTTTATGTTTGTGGAACATTTGTGAAGTAGGTGGCAGAAGTTTTGAAGTGGAATTTGTGTATAACGTTATAATACAATACATGTAGCATATACTTCTGAGCAGGCAACTGCTGTAGTTACTTCAGTCCTTGACTCTATATTTTGGAGCAAAAGTGATGCGATAACTCTGATGGGGTTGTTCTCACAACTTTTCTAAAAACAATATTGCCTCATCTTAAAAGTGATTTTTCAGAAAACATATTATAGTTTCGCCAAAGCTTTCTTTTTCATGATGAATTAAATTATGGAATCACACAAAAATTATATATGGGGTTTTCCTTTGCTATATTCATTAGATATTCTTTACATAAAGTTATATAAACATTATATAAAAGGAAATGTATAACATATGTAACATCAATCTACATAATCAATATAAATCTGTTATATTTTCAGACAACTCTTCCAACTGTTTTAAATGTTAATAATTAAATGTGTTTTTTATACACACATCTTTTTCCTCTTAATGCTTGCTATTTTATTCTTGCGAATTTTAACAATTTTTACAGCTAATTATTTGAACCTTTTTGTCAATTTATTATATTTCTAGATACTATAAAAGAATAAATTGCTTTATATTATTATTGTTAATAATATAACTTTTCTATGGCCTGTACTTTGGACATAAGTGGTAAGACCATTAATGTGTGTGGGTTTAAAAAATTTTTTTGATCATTTATAACACCTGATTATGAAATAAGATGAGAAGAAAAAAAGGCAGCTCATTTATTTTATCTTTGTATTTATTTGAAAATATTGCATTTTATTAATCAGTAAACATCTGTGGAACTTCAGTTTTTCTTAATATAGTTAATAAAATGATGCTATTATTTTTTTAATAGAATAAAGAAAATCAAACAAACAGTAAGGCTCATTTTATATTGGAGTTTAAAGAAGTGGAAGTTTTTCTTGATGCGATAAATTTGATGCTGCAATATCTGAAGAAACTTCCAGGTATATTTATTTATTTCTTGAATTCTTTTGAAAAATTGTGTTATATGATAAATATTGCAAAAAACCAGCATAGCTATTAATAATTATATACATCACATTACGTTTTACTGAGCTTCTGTAGAATTTGAACATCTGGAAGGAAATATCTCAAAATCCTCTTGTAACCTCATTTTATAATATCTACTTAATTTTTAAGATATCAAAGGTAGTGTTATTTGTAATGTGAAGAGTAATTTTATCAAAGTGGATCCAACTTCTTGAAATGAAACTAAAACTTCAAATTAAATTAATGGAGAAAAAGTGGGAATTATTTGTGGGCTCTAAAGAAAGATAAAAAAGTTATAATTGTGTTGTTTTGTTAAAATGTCTTAGAATGGTTTATTTCTCCTTTTGTGAATTATATGCTCTTCCTATTCATGATTTTGAACAATAGTTTTTGAGAATTTTATTCTGTAAGCTCATACATTTTAATTCATAAATTTTACTAATTACTCTGTATATATTTTAATTCAGGATATATTTTATAAGTTTTTAATTTAGTTGGAAATGTGACACTGAAATTATAATTTCAACTACCAAATAGACATTTGATTGCTTTTAATCTTGCTTAATGTGTTTCCATAATAATGCAGTAGATATAATTCTAATAATAAATAATTTTATACTTTAGTGAAACGATAGTAACAATAATCGTTATTTTTTTAAATATCTTTCATAACAAGGTTAGTGAAAACAGATTTAATCCATTATCAAGCAATTATTTAGAGCTTCTTATTAATGAAATGCAGTTTGCTTAGTACATTAGTAATTTCTGATTTATATAGCATGTTATTTATCATTTTGTAATGTTGAAATCAATCTCTATTGAACGATTCAAAGCAGTGAATAAATCATTTCTTTCCATCATTATATAGCTTTCAGTTAAAGAGGAGCTATTATAAAAGCATTAGTTTTTGTATGTTATATTTCTAAAATTTCAGTTATTTTTTTAATTTTACCTGTCTTTTAGGTTATTTCAATTGCTATTTATTATCATGAGTTAATTGGCTCTTAACATTGTGCTGGAATTCTTTATTCCGACCTTTTTATTTTGCCCTTCTGTTCAAAAAATTTTTCTTGTAAAATATTTATTTATATTTGTCTCTCTTTTAGGCATTTATCGTGGTGATAAGCTTAAGATCGAGCTCGTCATCCGCAGTTTTATTCCTGATATTTTTTGTGCTCCTCGAGCCACTAAAAACGATGATGATTTAGAAATGGATGAAGAAAATAATGGTGATAATTATGTATTTTTGTGGTTTAAATGCTCGAATTTAAGCTAATAATCTTCAGCTTAAAAAAAATATTGGTTTTTGATATGAATTTTTTCATGAAGTTATTAGCTATTTTTGTAATGATTTTGATCAAATTAAATATGTTCTAGCTCTAAATAGAAACATTCAAATTTTCATAATGCTTTGGTAATACTTATTGATTTTGTGGGTGTTGTCTGAATGAGAAACAATTTTATCTTAGAAGGCTCAAAGAAATTAATCATATGTAGAGAAATATTTATTGCATGGTACTTCATATTAAACATTACTTTGAAAAATAAAAGAAAATTTTTCAATCCCTGTCAGTGTTCGCTGATGTGCCTTTGGCAAAAGTTTAATAATCAAGAAGGAAAATTATCTGTGTGCTAATTGTGAAATAGATCAAAGTAATAACTATAGTTTTCAAGCATTGATTGTAATGTACAATAAGATTATGTGTTTGTTTAAATCACATCAAAGGTAACTAAAAGTATTTAAATTTTTCATTAAGTCAATAGATTTATTTTGCAAAATTTTCAATTGATTCTAATTGTCTTATTTAATGGCAAGAATGACTAGTCCACTGGCATAGCTAGTTCTGAGTGAGAACCTATCAAAATTCCTTTGGGGGCCCTTTTTCGGAGAAATAGTGCAATCGGCCACTGACAGTAAATCCCAAAAAGGACTCAAATTCTAATTTCTGTTAGTACATCATACTTTCCTTTTATTACAATACTAGCTGGTATACCCGTTCATCGCACGGGTGAATTGAAAAATTAAACAATACAAAATGATGGATAAAAAAGTTTTTAATGATTTGATTTCACGTGAATTCTTAATTAAACAAAAAAAAAGCTTATTCATATCTCAGCAGAACAAAAAGTCATATTTGTTTAATTTAAAGTCTAAAGGTCTAATATCTGATAAAAAGAATTTATATATATATATATGTAACACTTCCGTAACTCCCTTGTGAGTCGATTTTGAAAACTCCTTCCTGAGCAGATCTCTGCTTAGCAAAAGTAACATATTGTTACAACTTTTGTGTAATGCTTAAAATAGTGTAAATAATTTGTATCTAGATATGTAAAACGTTAATATTATTTTCTGTTGCATTTATTTTATGTTAAAATCGTAATATTCGCAAACAACGCCGTTATTTACATCATAATGGCGATTTATTGGAAACATAGCAAAATGTTGGTGATAAAGCGAAGTTGGCATCATTTTTGGGACACCATTGATTGAACAGTGCAGAAGTTGATATGCTGTAGCTTCACCTGGTGGGGAGCTGCAATGAAGAGGACAGCACAAAAATCTTCTCCACAAAAAACACATATACATAACAATTTTCATAGTGATCGGTTGAACGGTGTTGGAGTGAAGAGAGGCCATATATACAAACATCCAATTTTATATATACAGATATAATAATACATAATTCCCTATTTGAATCGGATATTGTTCACTATTTTATTGGTTTTAATTTTGTTTTCATGGAACCCCAATTTTTTTTGTCTAGAATAAAAGTAGCCTAAGTTGCTCCTTATAACATCAGTTATCGGCAAGTGAAAGTCACGTCAAAATCGATCCATCCGTTTCTGAGATTAGCCGGAACAGACAGACAGACAAAAATTTTAAAAATAGATTTTTTGATATAAGTACCATATATACTTTTAAATGCAATTAGTAAAAAGCCGTTAATTTGAAATTACAAACAGACACTTCAATTTTGTTTATTTGTATAGGTAAAAATATTTACATGTACGCTATTTGAACACACATGAAAAACATATATATATAGGAAGAAAAAGAACATTTTTAAACAAACAATTATTTTAAATTAAAAATTTTTTGTAAAAAAATAGTTCAATATTTTAAAAAATTTCTATTATTTAACAAATTTTAATATTTGCAAACAATTTTTTTTTAATATTCTTAAAAGTATTCACAATTATGTTCATGGGATTGGTATTACGAGTAATAATTTTACTTTTACAATTTTTTTCGTGTCGGACATTATATATGCTTAGAAACACAGAAATCAATAAATGTTAAAGGTCAGCAAAGGATGTATAGTGAGCCGTAAGTCTAATTAAAAGAATCTATAAATCCTATTTTAAATTAGAATTAAATGTGACTGAAAATGTTAAAAAAAAAGGATTAAAACTAACCGTAAAACTTATCAATTTTTTGTTTCTTGCATTGCTTTTTGCTTATGAAGCCTTGATTTAATATTTTTAAAAGTGCATCCGAAACAGCCGATGCTCTACTTAACTGAACAGTGAGATAACTATCATAAATAAAAAAAAAATATGGCACGTGTCAGCGTATTATCATGTGCGCGTAACACTATTATGTCTCATGAAGAGCATCGGTCGCCAGTAACCAAAACAACGACTTCATTAGCTCAGCTTGGCGTTCATCTTGGCATTCAGTTTCACGTTCACCCGTATAATTTCCGTTCCCGTAAGAATACGGGAATAAAATATAGCCTATGTTACTCCCCGTTAATGTAGCTTTTCATTTGTGAAAGAATTTTTAAAATCGCACCAGCCGTTTCCGAGATTAGCCTGAACAAACAGACAGACAGACAAAAATTTTAAAAATTGATTTTTTTATATAAGTACCGTAAATACCTTTAAATGCATTTAGTAACAAACTGCTAATTTGAAATTACAAACAGACACTTCAATTTTATTTATTTATATAGATTAGCCATTACTCACCAACTTCTCTGGGTATTTCACTGTGTCGTGTCAATGTGTGTGTGTGTGTAAATTATTGTTATCTATGTCCTAGCATGCATTTAATGTTTGATTTTAATGGAAAACATTCTTATAATTTTTACGTCTTGATTTAAAAAGGACAGGACTTCTAAACAATTTCTAAAATTGAAGTAAAATTATCTTTTAAGTTCGTGTAACCCCCTCCTCCAAATTGGTTTTCCACAAAACCTATTTTTAGTGGATCTCTACTCAATAAAATATACATGCTTGCCAGATTTCAAGTCTTAATAGCTCAAAAACAGAAGTATTTTTTATCAATAACTCCCTTTGAAAGTCGTTTTCTGAAAGACCTTTTCTTAATGAATATCAATTCAACAAAAAAAAAACTTGGATACCAAATTTCATTAATGCAAGTCTTGTAGTTGAAAAACAGAATTTTTTAACCAAAACGTCCCAGTCACGATCTGTATAGTCCATTCTTAATGGATTTCTCTACAACAAAAGCAACACGCTTTCCAAATTTCAAGTATGTGGGTCTAACAATTCTAAAATGGGAATTTTATCTATAATGCCCCTTAACCCTTCACAACCGCCTTAGGATGTTGATTTCTGCAAAAACTTTTTTTGTAACAGATCTCTGCCCCATGAAATGAACATACCTACTAAATTTCAAGTCTGTAGGTCTAATAGATCAAAAACGGGTATATTTATCTATAATGCCCCTTAAGCCTTTACAACGACCCTTAGGGTCAATTTTCACAAAGTCTGTTCTTAGCAGATCTTTATACCATGAAAGAAAGATTCCGACCAAATTTATAGTCTATTGATCTAATAGTTCCTGAAATACCGTGATGAGTGCGTGAGTCAATTTTTTCACAGTTTTAGAAAAATCTTGAGCTGTATCCTAAAAATTGCCAAAAGGGACTTTTGTAATTTTCACAACAACATTTTCCCTAACTCTGGTTCCAAGAAAATTAATATTTTGTATAATGGGATAGAAATAATTTATATCTCCCTTTGGCTTCAAAAGAAGCTATTTTAGAGCAGGGGGTGAAACTCGTGGCCCAGTTAATATATTGGCACATAAAACAACAAGCCAACACAGAATAAAAACAAAATAGATATAATTCATTAAACGGTTTTGTTTTTTAATTTTACTTTTTTTTTTGCTATTATTTTTTAAAATCCTTATTTTTATTTCAAATATATTTGTTATTTTTTTTGAACATTAAAAACACGCAGCCCATAATATCATATGAGTTCGACACGCCCGTTTAAGAGTGAGAGTCATAT
Source organism: Trichonephila clavata (assembly GCA_019973975.1). Lineage (NCBI taxonomy): Eukaryota > Metazoa > Arthropoda > Arachnida > Araneae > Nephilidae > Trichonephila > Trichonephila clavata. The sequence goes on from BMAO01006832.1 coordinate 122,783, forward strand.
TCATTTTCCACTAAAAAGCAACTCAAGGGTTGTCTGACAGACCTTGTAAATTTGAATTTCAGTCAAGTGAGAAAGAGGAGATCTGAGTTGGCACCTTTTTTTAACTGCCACACCAATAAGAGGACATTGAGCCTCGACAGATTTAACATGCATTGGCCCTCTCTACATGGCGAGTATTCAGTAACACAAGGCCACAAATTCATAACCGTAACCCCTAGTCTTCCATGGCCAAAGTTCTTTTAGAACAGAATCAAAATTAGATAGCAAGTTTATAACTGTCATGAGATTTTCAGGTTTAAAATCATGACCTCTTAAAGATAAATTGTATGATGCTAAAATATTTGATATTTTTGTCATTTTTAAGGTACTCACAGTAGTCTTAATTTTTGTTCCATTATTTACCAATATTGAATTCACATCAAAATATTTTTGAACACAAATACCAATCATAAAATTTTTATTTATTTAGATCTTTCCCAGGTTAAATTTCTGTTATTACGAAGAAATGAAAATGGCTCTAAGAAATTTAAGAAATGTAATGCTTCTATATTATAATGTTGATTTTTTTTCCTAAGAAAAATCTTTAAAATGCTGCACAATCATTTCCACAACTTGTTGCCTTCTTCATTCCCGTATGATAAAAAATTAAAAATTTGAGCACTTAAAATATTAAAAAATCCCAATTTTATGTGAGATTGTTCTTTTAATATACTGTTTTGAAATAACATGTTCTTGGTTTACTTTTCGATTAATTTTCTCTAAAACAGCTTAGGGTTGTTTATTGCTGCTGAAAAATGGAAGCTTAATTCAAGTATTTATTAATTGTACATTTTTTTAGATAAATTTTGTACAAATCTAAGGAATATTTTTTGAAATATTGATCAAAATGCTTAGACTGAATCCTAAATCCACCAATGATATGAATATCTGTTTATTTTGGTACTTGAAATTATATGAAAAACTTGCAAAACCAAAGTAGTTGCATATTTTTTTTAAAAAAAAAGACATTTCTCTCATTAAAAAAAATGAAAATTGCAATATATTTCAGGAAGTAGTTCAGCACCTCAAAAAATTATTTTAAGGTGGGAACCTTTATTGGATATCAGCATTGCAGGATAATAGGTCTTTATATTGAAAATAGCGATTTCTACTTATCTCAGTATTAATTAATGTGTTATGTACATATAATGGTGAATATTATTATTTAAAAAATATTATCAATTTATTGTCCAATGATGAATCAATATCTATGCGTTCCTGATTTGATTTTTATTTACTGAAACATGTGTATTAATTTAAGGTTCATGATAAATGCATGTAGTTTTTTTTAAAAAAAATACTTTCTTAATTTCATATTACATGGCATAAAATAACATAGAATGTATTTCTTATTTTTCCTGTACAAATCAGTGCTGATTTAAGTTAATTTCAGGCCCTGGGTGCAGAAGATCTACGGGCCCCCTTGACAGTGACAGATCAAAATTTATTATCAGAAAACCTGAATAAATCCAGCTTATCCAATGGTTTTTAAAAATTAAATTTTTAAATTTGTTTATAGGTGCTTGGTAATATCCCTATTTCTGAAGTTTTTTATTTTACCCTTTTCTTCACTGCATTAGATTTTTCTCCCTTTATTCTTTTTTGCTATTATCATTAATATTTTTTCTCTTAAAAATAAATGAAATTTATTATTATAATCCTTTAACATTTTAATTAATCCTCTTTAAAATCTCTTTTTAAGGAAAATAGGAATAGATTTTTTCAGTATTCATTGAAATGGGTAGACCCTTTCCTCCACACCACTGAAGTCAAAATGTATCTTTTTGTAATTTCACAACTGAGAAACATTCCTTGTCATTACCATATTACCCTTTCATGAGTTGATCCTATTGATAGAAGTGCTAGAGAAATATTTTCGTCTCTCTTGGAAATAAATCTCTTAATACATTTGTTTCATAAACTTAGCAACAGCCAACACAATCTAGGAGCTGTTATACAACTTCATAAATTCTTAATTTCCTCTTGATTATTATTTTTTGCATTAAATCAATATTTATTAAAGCGTATTTGTTTAAGAGAATGGGATCTCTCGGATGTCGACCAAAACGCACTTTTCAGTTTTTACAATTTTTTTTTTAAAAATATGGAATTTTACACTTAAGATCATATCAAAATTATCATTCTACATTCAGCACAAATATTTTTAGTTGCTGTTTGAAAATGTCCTTCCGCTTGTCAGAGTCTGAGTGACAAGTCCATTCTTATCAAAACAAACTTTTCTCTGCATTATAAGCCTCACAATTTCTCTTTTTTTCAATTACTAATTAAATTTCTCTACGAAGTAACAATTAGTTTTTGAGTTGAAATAATTTAATTTTTTTTTCTACTTCAAATGCTGTTTTAAATTTCTTATTTAGCTTTTGTTCTTGCTAGTATTTGGAAGTTTTTACTAGATTTGCTGGTAATTTTTCGTTTATGCGATGCATTTCTATTTCTAAGAAGCAAATCCAAGATTCAGCTGTCGAGTGTCTGAGAAACATTAGAGTGTTGAATGACATTTTCATTTAAAAAAAGATATTAAATCCACAATGAAAATTTGAATAAGGTGAAGTGTATAAGCATAAGAACACCTTACCATCAGGATGCTGGATTGTATCAGATATGTAAAGGGACTTAACAAATACTTTTTTCCTTTATAAATGCTTATATGGAAAGATACAAATTCCATAATGAGAGTATAAGCATTGTAAACTGATCAGGGATACCAAAAATATGTTTTGGGGGAATTGGATATGTTGAAAATTGGTGTTGAAATTTATTGCCTCTTTCAATAAAAGAATAAACACTAAATTTCATATTTTTTCAATATTAAGAAAAGCTCCAGATCGAGCTTGGGCAAGGGAAGGTACTGATCCAGAAATGTTATAGAAAGGGAATTATGATATTTTGTAAAAAGCTAATAAAGTAAGGATGAAAAGGCATATATGCTAGATAATTTAATGAGGGGGAAAACAGTAGCCCAAGCTAAGGTGCTGGTATGCACTATATGATACATAAATATGTGAAAATTTCTTACTAAAGTTTTTCTCAGCACTATTTTTTACTATTTAATGAACATTTTTTTCAAAAATACTTCACTTAACAGCTTATAACTTTGCGTAACTGATTATAGCACTTTATTACATACTTAAACCATACTTATTTTACAAGTTTTTATTTAACTTGCAATGTATGTATGTAATTGTTTGGGTGGAATCTTGCAACTCAATTTTGAAGCTGATATCTTCAACCAATTGAGCTGAAATTTTGTATACACATTTAGTTCGGATGACAATGCATGTTTTGTCCATTTGTATTCCGATATTGCAATTAGTTAAAAAGATATTAATTAAAAACCTTAAAACGTATAATTGTTTTCCCCTGTGCGTTGTTTATTCCGCTATGCTCGGCGGCGCAAAGTGAAGAAACAAGAGGGGGATTTTTTTATTTTTTGACGTTTTTAAAACAACATTCTAATTTTTCTTTTAAACTCAGACAAAAATAATTACAGAATCAGAAAGATCATTTATTTCGCCGCGATACGGTATAATTTTTTTTACAAAATAATAATATTTGTATTTTTTACGATTTTTTTAAAAATGGATACATTTTTATGAAAATGATTTCTAAATCGCTGCGTATGAATTTATTTTCGTGTTATTAAAACGATATTCTACACAAAATAAGTTCATGCCTTTCTCTTTAAATCAATCATTTAAAAAATAAAATGTCAAAAACTTTTTTTTAATGATTTTTCAAAAAATAGTCAAATTTTTAATTAAATATTTAATAACTTTGTCATTTATTAAGATAATCGCCCGAAACTTTTTTCCGTGTGTAGAACATTACTATCCGTAATTAATGTGCAAATTGGAAAAGTTGCTTAAAAATTATGGATTTTAAAAAAGTTTTTGTTTTTCATCTAATACACTTTTTACAAGAATAAAAACCTACAGAATTTCTTTTTAAATTTTTTATTTAAAAATTAACGTGTTTTGCTATCAATGTGTGAAACTTGGAAACCAGAACTTAAAAATTAAGCCCTCCAAAAAAACTTAAAAACTTTAATAAAAAACACGATTTTACGGTAAGCCAAGGCTTGGCGTCAAAAACCAGTTTGGCGCCCAATGACTATCTGTTTCACCTGACATTTCAGATAGTCATTGAGCTATATTAGAAAAGATGGTGCTTTTAAACATTCAAAATCACCAAATTTGGCAAGTAAAAAAAATGCAAGTGAAAAATTAATTTTTGTTTTATTTTATCTGTACAAGTCTTTTTCAAAGAATTCATTTTACAAAAATTTCTATAATATTTGTGAAAAACTTAATCGCTTTTATTCCGTTATCATTATTTTAAATTAATATTTTTTAAGTAAAGCAGTATTGTTTTGTGTGAACCATTAATCGAAATTTTCCAATCGTTAGTTATGGATTTCTTAAAATTATGACTAGTAAACCGTCTAAACTAAAAAAGTTCATATACTTTTCTCTTTTAAAATCAGTGATTTAATAAATTAAGTACCCAAAACTTTTTTTTTTACTCTTTTTCAAAAAATGCTCGCAATTTTAATTCAACATTTAATAAACATGTAAAATTTTGTAATTTTAAAAACTTCTACTTTAAATGACAGATTTCATTTTTTATTAAAAAATATTTAATCCTCTCTAATTTTAAACACATATGCTAATATCAACAATTTAATAAATGATTGGATGTTTTCTATCTTTTCATGAAATAATGCATAAAATTGGTTTTAGTTTATATTATAAATAAAAAAAACAATGTATGTTAATATTCATGTATGCTATCTTTACTTGAAATAATGCATAAATAGATTTTTTGTGTATTCATTTTAATGCTTTTTAAATTTGATGTGTGAATATCTCTACCTTCGATTTTTAAGGTCTTTTCACACTGTTAGCAAAGAACTTCCTGTTTTGTCATATTGCACAGTTTAGTGCTGAGAAGACTAGGGTTCTATCCTCCCTCAAAAGAAAATTTTTATGATTTTTTAAAAAATACTCAAAATTTTATTTGCACATTTAATAACATCCATAGAAATTTTGTGATTAATAAAATCATTTCCCCCCTAATACGCATTTTTTTTTTTTCAAAACAATGATAATTTGCATATTTTATGATTTTTTCTAAAACCAGCTTTGAATGAGATGAACAGGCTGAGAAACTTTTCCAGCGATAACTAAAAAGTAAAAAAAGCTTTTATTGAAACGCGCTAAAAAGAATAAAATTTTTTCCTTTAAAACTTTTTTTTACTATCAACTTATAATGTCATGATAATTTATATGATATAAAAGCTTGTCGCGAAATTTACCTCTGTAGATAAACAAGTAAGTTAAATGACTTGATCTGATTGATTTTAATTTGTAAACATTTCAAACTAAGTAAATAAGAGTATTTTAATCTCGCGACCAGCTTTTATATCATATAAATTGTGTAATGATGCTATAAGTTGATAGTAAAAAAAGTTTAACAGGAAAAGTTTGCTTTATTCTTTTTAGTTTGTTTAAATAAAAGCTTGTTTTTAAAAAAGTTTTCTTACCTTTAATTCAAAACTATTATTCAGACTTAGCTTTATAGCATTAAACATAATGAAATGTTAGGACTTGAAAAAAAGCACCAACATGTGTGAACAATTATTTTTACAAAAATAACTTGGCATCATAATCACAAAATCTCTGTCAAAGCGTGAATTATAGTTCAATGAATATTCAGTAAAAATTCAAAAACTTATTCAGCAGAACTTGTATAAATGTTTCTTAAATGTTAAATGTTTTCAGCTTATTTTTAACATTATTTCTTGACATTGTCCTTTTAAATTGCCTTTGTAAGTTATCTGAAATAGGGGTGGGAGTGAGCATTTTTTTCAAGGCAAAATACTTAAACAGTTTTTACTTTTTAATGTTACTTTTAGGAGAACCAATAGATGTTGATAATGATAGTGGAGAAAGAAGTGGCCAAAATTCCTCTGTAGGAAGCAACAAAGATGAAGTCTCTAGTGAGGTTGATTCTGATGAAGATGACCTTTCTGATGAATCATTTATTAAAGAAATAGATGTGTTTGACAAAATGGATCCATTGCCAGTAACTGTAAGTATGTCCTTGATATCAATAAGTAACTATATTTTAATGAAATAAAATGGTTTGAATATAAGTAATAGTTAGTAGACCAACTTTTATATCAACATTATTTTTATCTTTTCATATATGTATTTTTAATGTTAAATATGTATATATGCTTATTTTTTTAAAAAATAAACAGTTTAGACTAAAGCAAAGTTTAAAAATTATAAAAATTCATGAATACTCGAAAAAATGTTTGCATTTTTAGTTAAAATTGACTAATTTGAATTCTTATTTTCTTATTCCTAGATTGAATTAATCTACAATACTTTAAAAAGTCATTTTTTATTATTTAATAAATTTTAATTACTTAAATATTTACAGAAATATATGTAATGTCAGAATATATTTAATTTATATTTCTTTAATTATGGGATTCAATTTTGCATTTTAATTATAACAGAATTATTATTAAATAGAAATGTTCTTTAAAACAATTCTTTTTTAAATTCCCGTGGTTATTTAATCCTTAGAACTTGTTTAAGTGTTTACACTTCATATGATATTTTACTGATTTACAGGAATAGCAAACATTTATTAATAGTTCCTTAAGTATAAAACGATTTAAAACAGTATTGTTTAATGATCTATAAAATATCGCTCATATTGTTATCCTATCACATGTGGAATTCTTATGTCCTATGTGGATTTTTCCAATGTAGTTTAATATTATGTAGAACAAACCAATCATTCAACTCAAATCTAATTTATTTTTTCTTATTTAGCCACTTAATTAGTTCAATGTTTTTATATAGGGATATCTAAATTTGGCATAATATTAAATGTTGGTTATCATTTTCAGACCATTGTTTTATTTTTAAAAATTTCTATCACAATTATGAATAATGTAATATATTTATTTGTAAAAATTATCTGAAATGAGTTTACTAGAATCATAAAAAAAATAACATAAAAATGCATAAGTAGTTTGTTTCTGAACCAATAATGTGTGTTTATTAACTGGGATGATACATGTTATGTATCTAATTTTTGATGCATTAAAATATTCTAATTTTTGTTACACTAACATTTATTACATTCTCATTGAAAATTCAGAAAATCTTAAAAGATGCTGTGTTAAAAAGAAATATTTTTTCCCTATCTTTCAGAATTTGCCATATACCTTATTTTTTGTGAGTAAAGCATGGTTTATCTTTTTTCGCCAATTCCACATTTTATTTGAAAGGTTATCAAGGCTTCTACATGAGAGTAATTGCAAACAAAATCTTCTAAAACAAAATGGAGATACATGCATTCAAGGTAATTCATAATTGTAAATTTGAATTAATTTTTAGTAGATAATCCAAGAAAATGCATTTTGATTAGTAATAGTACTCTGCAAACGATTATGGCAATTAAAAAATATTTAGTAATGAAAACGAAATGTAATACTTTATGAATTTCATTGTTAAATGCAAAGCTGGATTCAGAATAGTGCTGATTGTGTCTTAATGTTAATTGTAAGTCATTTCTCTGTCTGCTGAAAGTTTTAATAAATAAAATCTCTTGTTGGTATTTAAATAATACTTTTTTTTTCTTGCTAAGATATTTGTTTCATAGTAAATTTCAATTGTTCAGAAAATGATCAACTGTCATTAGTTAATTAAGTTGATATGAAAATAATTTTTATTTTTCAAAGAATTTAGTTCTATTTTTCATGTTCCAAATTGTTGTTTTACTTTTTTTTTAATGAAACTCTGAAGCATATTTAAAAATTTGTGAATTTTTTTTTTCTTCATGAACAGAGTAAAACAATTATTTTTTAATTGATGCATTTAAAGGTATTCTTGAACTTTCAATTTATTTTACAAAATTATTATTTGATACTGATAATTGTTTATAGCAAATGGTTGTAAACAAATAAATGTAATAACTATATTGAAAGGATTACTGCTTATAAAACAATAACTAATGTTTGAAAAATTACTTAACCTTTTACAGCATGAGTTCAAATCCAGGTATATTTTTAAATAATGTTTTTCATTTTTTACCTTCTAATGCTTATGTTAAGAATATTAAGTCATTTTTTAAAAGGACTGAAGAGTTTAGTATGTAATTTTTATGTTGTCCCCCAATTGGGAACATTGGTAATTTCTCTGACTATGCTTTTTTACACGGGTTTCAAAAATGGAACATAGTGTTGGTGAAATAGTCAATAACCATAAGAATGATTGAGAAATATTCCTTTTAAATAAAGGTACAGATGTAAATTAAGTTTAAAATTTAAAAAATATTAATAACTTGTTTTACTCAAACAAGATATGAGAAATTTTAAGTTTATGGAGCACTATAGAAAAAAATTGTAAGTACAATTTTTTTGCTCTTATTACTAGTTAATCTTTCATTTAGTGTGTGTTTTCTTCTTTATGTTGTTTGTACAAGGAAATGGCCATTCAAATTTTTTAGTGTCAATGTTGGTGGAATTTAATTTTAAATAAATTTTTCATTTAATGTTAATTTACTTTTTTGACTTTTTATTAAAAACATTTAACATGTAGATATTTCATGTCTTATTTGAGTTAGTAATATTTTCCTATTTATTTTTATCTAAAAGAGGAAATGCCAAAACCATCATATAAAGAATTGATTGATGGACTTAATCAGTTTTTAAGCGGAGCTATTGATTATTCTCAGTTTGAAGAAAAGGCCCGCTCACTCTTTGGTATTCATGCTTTTATCAGTTTTACAATGGATAAACTTATACTTTCAATTGTGAGACAAGTAAGCATTTTACATATATATTCATTTAAAATCTTATTGTAATTATAAGTATTATATATGTTTGTAATGAGAATTCTTTATCATTACTTCTTTAAGTATTAATAATGCAGGAACTTTACTAGTTCATTTAGTACTTTTATTGGTTCCTCAAAAGTATGGATTAAATAAATATTTCAATAGGAAAGTAGGTAATTCTTTCTTATCAAACTGTTTAAAAATATTTCTATTATTACTTAATATTAATGAAAATAATGAAGGGAAAAGTAAAAATAAAGGAAAACATATTTTGCTACCAAATCAGCTTACTGTTTTCCCCAGTTTTTATCCCTTTTTTCTTCAAGCATTGAACACAATATTTTCTAATTTTTGCCTTGCCCTGAGATTCCTTTTTTTATTTGGATCAATCTCGTTGAATAACTTAAGATTATTCAAAAGGTTTTTCCTGTTTCCCTTTCTTCATTAGCTCATTCTTCTGTGTTAATAAGAGATTCGTCCACTAGAAGGTGAGAATCTGTTTGAATACTGCATGACATAAGCAGCATCAAATGTGTTAAAGCCACATTTGATGCTAGTCTGAATTTCACAATATCTGCTTATTTTTACTCCTTATTCAATATAAATGCATTAAGGTTATTATGTTATAATTTAAGAAAAGTGGCAAAAAAAATTGTTATGTGAATTGGATGTCGAGAATAACCAACTCACATGTAATGAGGATTCATATAGACCAGGCATGTCAAACACACAGCCCATGGGCTACATGTGACCCGCCAGTAAATATTTTGCAACCCACCAAGACTTTTGCAAAATTTTTAAATATCAACCTTTAAAAGTATTTTTTTCATTTTGCAATGTATTTGAAGGGAACTTTTTAAAAATATGTACACAGCATATTTATTTACCAGTTATCTATTCTTGTTTTAAATGAAATTCTATTTGATAATAGAAATAATATTTGAATTTAAAAAAGTCTTTTTTATATTTATTAAAAATTTTCACTTCATTTTTCTATAATAAATTAATTTTTATTAAATTCTTAAATGCATTTAAGCATATTATTCACTAATAATTGCAAACAGCTTAAAACCATTTACTGAAGAGGAATTTATTAGTAATTGCTTAATTAAAGCGGCGAAAATATTATCCTGTACAAACAAACAAAAATCTATAAATGTATCTTTATGTCAAAGTATCATGCTATAAGAGTTTTGAGAAAATCACCAGAATTCAACAATATCAGCATTTCAAGCTGACACAAAGCTATTACAAATAATGAAAGTACAGATATTCGAACTATCGTTGTGCTGGAGGTTTTTATTCATGGATATGATGTCAATTTAAAAATGAGCAAAGAACTCTTAGAAATCTCTCCTATGCATTATACAGCCACTGGAGCTGATATTTTTGATGCACGTATGGAAGTTTTGAAGTATAAGTTATGGAAATTTTGCTTGTCTTGAAACTGTTAGTATTACAAAGTTATTGTGCAAGATTAAAAGAAACATAAACAGCATGGTAAAAATAATTTTGAACATTTTATTTGCATTACCAGCGAGTATTGTGCTCAAAATTTTTTAAATATATCTCTGTGATGTCTTTAAAATCATCACCAAAATTAATTATATTTGAGCTCAAAATTAATCATCAGTTTGCCTCATTTCTGAAAGATATAGAATAGAAATACACTGATTAACCATATTACAGGAAGCTGATGGCTTTTGAGTCATTAAGTGTTTAAACAATTGGATTGGTTGAATACTATTTTAACCCACTTCGGATTTTGGAACTTTTTTTTGTTACCAAGCTCGGTGATAAGATTGTCAAGCTAGCTACCCTTCTTTTTTATCTTTCAAAAAATAGATTGTTATTAGTGACAGTTAGTTAGATGTGATAGGTAATTACCATTCGCACCTACCAAATGATAAAAGGCTTTGTCAATCCTACTAACTATAGAACAATGGCAATTGAACCATTAATATCATTTTCCCACATGACTACTAATTGATAACTACATGGAGTACCGGTTGCTTAGAATGAGTCAAATTCAAGGCTTAACTGTTTTTTCCCCCATTTAATTCTTTGGAAGTTTAAGGAAATTATTGAATTGTGAGTTCAAGGTTTGATTTCTGCAATATATGAATTTCCGAAATTTGGGATTAATGTGTCTACAAAAAAGGAAGAATTCAATTGATAATAATGAATAGAGATGCTGTTTGAAAATTAGAGAGAATTCACATAATGTGAGTGAGAACATTAGGAAAAATACATATTTGACAAGCAAAAGTCATCAGAGTATATTTGAAATTTGATTGTTATACAATATTGTTTTGAAAGGATTATGAATGAATTTGTATTGAAAGAGTTGCAAATTAATAAAAATACAGTGCTTGACTGGTATAGGTTTGCACTATTTATTCTCGTAAGAATGTTCGTCTTATTAAAAAAACTGAAATTTTACAGAAATTTGTTCCTAAAATCTTAAAATTTTCAACTGTCTTCTTCGAGCATCAATTTCATCTCTTTCAGAATATTCTAAATTTTATTTTCTTAAATGCTAAATTTTTCATGAAAATGTTCTGTAATTTTAAAAATTTTCATTTTTAACCAATAGACATCTTATTAGCTTTAGAATGTCATTGATTATTTTTATTTTTTAGGCGCTATATTTTAAATGAATTTTTTCTTACCATCATGAGATTTTGCCATCATAAAATTATGTTCTTTCAGTTCCTTCTGTGTTGACTTGGAAAGAAATACATTGGCCTCACTTTGGTGCAGTTTGAAAAAAATCTTCACCAAGAAAATGGGTTATAATAAAATTTTACCTGGTTCTTCAAATTGCTGGACAGAATCATAAATTTTCTTGGAAACCAAAAGTTATAAACCTGCTAAATTTTTAAAAAATCGGCGATGGATAAAGGATGTGGCTTTTTCATTTGAAATTACAAGTCATTTTAATCAACTTACTCTTAAGCTTTAAGGAAAAAATCAAATTGTTTCAGCACTATTTGATAATATTAATGCTTTCAAACAAAAATTATTTCTTTCGTGAAAACATGTAGAAAATTTGCAGAATTTGCTCCCCAAATTAATTTGTTGAAGACGGAATTCGATCAAAGATTTTTTTTATTTTAAAAGCTGTGTATTACCTTTCATCTTTTTACTTCTCCTCTATCTATCGATATTGAAATTGTTCATGATAACTTAATATAGAATTAATTGGAATGGAATATGATTCTTTGGTTAAGCAAAAATGTATGGAAGCTGGAATTCCAGGTTTCTGTATTTATTTATCTGTAGATCGGTTTCCTAAAATGTTATTGTTTGGCTATGTTTGGAAGCATTTGTGCAAGCAACTATTTTCTTTAATGATAATAGTCGCTCTTTTTTTTTCCAGAAAAGTCAAGATTAGCCCATTCACATTTATCATCATTTTTAAAGTTCGATATATTAACAAAATTGTGATCACTTTCTTTGTGAAAAACAATGTCACATATCTTCTAAAAAGTAATGCATAAACTGTAATTATTCTAACTTTTATTTTTTTATATAAAAATATTTATGATTTAAGCTTAAAAAATAATGTGAAAAATAAAAAAACATTGTGTGTATAATATACAATACAGCGGCTTGAGATTGAATTTAGTAAATAGACAATGCAAGTTTTAGAGCATATGACCCCCAATTTGATATGAAATGGATCTTGTGGCCCATTATATCATACGAGTTTGGCATGCCTGATATAGACTAAATCTAAGTTATCTGTGTGAACTGTCTGCCACAATCCTCTTGTCTCAGTGATTAAGTTTGTACATATATGTACAATAATCATGCTTTACCTTGACTAATAAACATTATTCATTTTAGCAGTATTTTAGTGGAAATGTTTTGGCATAAAATTTTTCCATATTGCATTATAGTGAATCAATCAGTGGAAATTATAACTGAAATTAATAATCATACTATAGTTGGGTTGAGCTTCGAGTGTAACCACCATAAGTGAGGTCTTCCTGTATAATTTGTAAAAACTATTCCTGAAAATAAATGAAGTATGCACTATTGCACACACACAACATAGACAAAATCCATAGTGTTGTGACTTGAGAAAACTACTCTTCTTCAAATTCAATATTCTTTTATTTTTCTTCAACACACAGGATAAATGAGGCTATTTACAGTTTTGAATAAATAATGCTATTCGCATGAAAGAATGGATTAATTGTGCACAAGCTCCATAAACATAAAATATTGTAAGTATTGTTTTTCTTAGCGTAAAACGTAAACTACTTAGAATATTCCACAAACTTATTAAACTAAAATTCTTTTGCCAGATTCAGAAGTGAATAAATAAACGTGAAACAATTATCAAATAATATAAAACTGGAAATGTTGAACTTATTAGAAGTGGCAACATCCTCCCACCTTTTGTATTGCAAGCAAAGCTGAAAGCAAAACAATAACAATAAAATACAAAATTTTAATTGCTTATTTTAAGCATACGACGAATAGATATATAATACAGTGCTAACAATAAATGAAAAATATAAGTATAGTAAAATGCAAATTTAGAGTCTATAGCATTAGATAATATTTACAGCAGTCTACAAGTTCAAATGTTGTCTGGGAAATATTCGCCGACTGTCTCACTGGCCGTGAAACCTCTGTCACCGGGTTTGGCGTTATGGATTTGTGCATGGGGCTACTAGTGTAGTAGCCGCAGGTTCATCTCGTTGAATTTGTTTATGGGATTATGTTTGATTGGTACTACTTCCACGCGCATTTTCTGCTAAAACACGATATTCTTCTCCCTCTACTTCATGACGTAGGAAAGTTAGCAAATTTCCAAGAACCTTTTCGAGGGCTAGATCTTCTGGGACCTCTCTGTTGAGTTTGTGTCTGTCCCAAGCCTTTAAGACTTCTTCTGGGAGACATGATTACACAACAGGATACAGCATTGCTGCATAATTTGATGTTATCATATTTAATGCTCTTAACGCTTGTAAATATGAACCAAGTTTATCGTTTAAATCAGTTAACTTTATGGTTGATTTATTATTCACTAAAGCCGAAAGATCTCGAATATAGACTTCAATCAGTAAATCCTTTCTTCTGAGACTTTAAATGGTCAAGAACTTTAAAATAACTGCCTTTAGAAGGAGGATAACTTTCAGCAATATCGCGTGCTTTAGTTTCTGCTTTTAACGAAGAAAGTAGGTATTAGAACTTATCTTCATGAACCCGGCAAAATTGACCCCAAAATGCAATGGATGATCTAGGAATAAGATCATACTCTTTCAAACTTAATTTAGGGAGTTTCAAATTATCCGGTGCAATCTCACTTGAAATTTCAGATTTACTTTTGTCAAGTTTGTTATAATTCTTCTCGTATAAAACCCTTATTTCAATAAATCTGTCCCTGTGCGATTGATTCCATTGTATCATATTCATCAGTAAAATTAATTATTTCATTAATTTAATGGTCTACTTTAAATAAATGTTCTGCTTTTTTGCATACTTTACTGAACTGAATGTCAATTTTCTTTTCTCTATTCATATTATGATGAATATCATCAAAAGATTTTGCCGCTACAGTAAACAGACAGCATAAATTAGTTCCTTCACACAGCTCTTAACTTAGCCTCATTCTCTTTTTTGTTTGAATCTCGAGTCATTTTACTTACTTTGAACGTATATCAGATTTATCTCAAACACTCACAACGAGACAGAACTTCTTATAAATAACACAGAAGCAATCACAAATTAAATAAATTCTTAAATTAATCACTTTACCTCCAAAAGTAATAATTCAGTTCGAAATTTGGCTACTTTAGGTTGGCTTAGTTACAGTATTCTGTCCTTTCAGCGGACGCCACTTTGTTGTGACTCGAGAAAACTATTCTTCTTCAATTTCAATATTCTTTTATTTTTCTTCAACACACAGGATAAATGAGGCTATTTACAGTTTTGAATAAATGAAGCTATTTACATGAAAGAATGAATTAATTGAGCACATGCTCTGTAAACATAAAATATTATACAGTTCTTTTCTTAGCGTAAAACGTAAACTACTTAGAATATTCCATAAACTTATTGAACAAAAATTCTTTTGCCAGATTCAGAAGTGAATAAACAAATTCGAAACAATTATCAAATAATATAAAACCGGAAATGTTGAACTTATTAGGAGTGACAACACATAGTGTTATGTTAAAAGAGGAATTTGTTATAAGAATATATATATATATTTAAAATCTCCTGTATTTTTCTCTAAACTGCTTGATAAAAGGGATTTGGAAGCTTGGAATTTATGTATGTGAGGCAGTTTAATTTATTTTTTATATTCTTTCATCTGTCAGTTTACTAATCATTTTTCATTTCTTATGAAAAATCTGTTAATAGTATATGTTTGAAGTTTTCATTTTGTTTTCTATTATAAAAGTTATTTGTATTCATGATTATGTATGATTTGATTTGACAAGAGAAAAATCAATGTTTTGCATAAAATTTGGTGGGGAGAAAAAAATATAGTGTTCCTTGGTAAAAATTTTAAAATTGGGAACACTTGTTTTATGGATTATTATAAATTTAAGAATTATTGTTAAATTATAAATGATTTTTATTTGGATAGAGTTGAAGAAAGATATGTTTAATGATTAAATTATTAAATAGAGGTTTTCATATAAGTTAAATTTTTATTACTTACTGCTTTTCTTTTAAACACAATTTTTCAGCAATTAAAATGATATATTTATTGGAAATTCAAATAAATATATAATTTTTTCAGCTGTATAGTTAGAAAACATACATATTTATAATTTAGAAGATAAGTGGATTACCTGATATTATATAGATTTATTTTATATTGAATATTGCCGGGGGGGGGAGATTTTAAACTCCTTTTCTGATTTATGTTCATAGCTTATGTATATTTGATGCATTCAATATTTCCCCATTCAGTTACAACAAGTTGTTACGGATGACTTGTGTAAAGAATGTACTGCTATTTTCATCCAGCATATAAAGAAGATATCCACTAGTGGTTGTGCATCACCTTTAGAAGCATCGCAACTTGAGTATAAGTATTTACAGAGGGTTAAAAATATAATGGATGATGAAAAACTTTTTAAAATTATCTGGGTAAGTTTTTCTTCTACAATTTCAGTTGAGAAATTGCTATGAAGTCATATTTAAGTGTATTTCCTCTGTAAGGTCCACTGTAGATGTATTAATTGGATTTTTTATAAAATGAATTATGGTATGCGATTCCTTTCCATATATTCACATTAATGTAAACCTTTTGTATTTTTTTTGTATAGATAGGATTTGTTGTACACAAAGGGCTAAAATCAGAGCACTTTAATTTTCTATTACAAGTAAATGAGGTGTTAGAAATTTTTCTTATGTCTTATTTTTTTCATCATGGTAACATTAATGATAAGTTTTTAGTATTCTAAGCTTAAATAACTCAGCTTTTTTAGCTCTTCAAAGAGAATAATAATGAATTTTGTTTACCTATCAAAGTCACAGGAGAAATATTTTAACCTTTTTCTTAAATTAAACTCAGTAGCTCAACAACCCATGAGGGCCAAGGCCTACTGTGCACATCTCAGTTTTTGTGTCCTTGAGCTCTGAGGTGTATGAGTAGATGTTTTGGTCAGGTGGTCTGTCTGACACAAACCCCCTGTGTTTAGTACACAAGCAAGCTTGGTACTCATTTATTGACCCAATGAAGGGATAAAAGGTTGAATCGACCTTGCCCAACTCGGGGTTTTGAACCCTGAATCTGTGGCATGGAAGCGTGGTATGCTACTACTCAGCCACTGGGCTTCACTTTTTTCTTAGAAGGAAAAATAAACACTAAAAAAAAAAATATTTAAGGGGAGTAACTCATCAATTTGCAGGAACAGTTTTACATATTTGTGTCACATTGAACCAATTCCTGTCATTTGATTATTAATATTAAATTAATTGTTTAAACATTAAAATGGATTTTTTAATTTGTAGTAGTTAGTTTATGTGATTTGGGTGTGCATTTTTTTATATATTATAATGCATACTGAAAACTTTAATATCAAATGTGTGATGACTGAATTTATTTCAGATATCTAAAGTGGTTTATCAAAAAAAAAAAAGGAACA
Organism: Trichonephila clavata; assembly: GCA_019973975.1. Classification (NCBI taxonomy): domain Eukaryota; kingdom Metazoa; phylum Arthropoda; class Arachnida; order Araneae; family Nephilidae; genus Trichonephila; species Trichonephila clavata. Next base: position 139,825 of record BMAO01006832.1, read on the forward strand.
TTATCATATTGAATTGAAATATATTAAATATTTTTCTCTTTTCCTTAAAATTGTGAAATATAGAACATCTTTATCAAGTTCTCTTCAAGCTTCGATTTTTATACTTATATTTCCTTCATTCCTTGTATTGAACAAATATTGATGGTCTTAATATTTAATTCCAATGCTCTAACCTCTAACAGTTTTCTTTTCGGTATTTATGAAAATAAATAAAATCTTATTAATGAATAACTTTACGTATTAATTACAGCATAAGGAAGACCGTGTTTTAACAATTGAGTTACTTGAATGTGAAATAGAAGAAACCTATCCTGACCCTGTTGAGGCTGAAAAGTGGTCTCACTATTTGGATACTTATATAACTGAGGATAATTGTTGTGAAGAACTTCTTACACAAGTTCAACAGTTACCAGTGATTTTACCCAGGTAAATAACTCAGATTTCTATGACAGGGCTATTTTATTTGAAATATTATTTAATTTTTTTATTTAAAAAAAACCCTCTGAAGACAATATTTTGTTTTTAAAAGTTATTTCTTTAATTCATAGGAGCTATTAATTAAAAATAAATGAAAGGGTAACCAAGACCACATAAAAAATTGGTGTTAACCAAAAAAGATAGAATTTTTTGAAAATGCAATAATATTTCTGAAAGAACAGCTTTTTGCTGAATGATTTATTCTTTATAAAAATATCTACCTTCTTTAGGCTTATTTATATTTCTTTATTAAACATCCTTTCTCATAGTGGTTGTGGTAGACCAGTGGTCATGGTCACAAACTCGTGGCCGCAGTATTGTCAAGTCCTGATGCCACAAAAGACATGTTATGTAGGGGGTTTATGCATGTTAAATCTGTCATGGCTTAGGAGTCCTAACATTGGCAGAGTGGAGGGTTAACTCTGGAGTTTGATGTTAATAAACTCACACTCACCTGTATTCTTATTTCCTGTGCAAAGCTCTTCAAGATTAAAAAAAATTACTCCTCTAATTTCATATTAACCCCTTAACGATCGGATAATTTTGAAGAAAATGGTCCTAAAAGTGCCTATTTTTTTATTCAAGAAAATTATATAAAACTAAGTACATGTTCAATATACGTGTTCATTGTTGATTTTTGGATTAATTTTCAGCTTGAAATACGAAATTTAATTTTTTAAGTAAAGCAAACACTTAGGGTTATAATCACTGAATGCTGGCTTTCCAACAGAGAGAAAAAAAATTTTAAAAACATGTGTTTTAAACATTAAATGAATTTTACTACACTTTTGCATAATATAAATAAACATTGGTAATTTTTTTTGTGAGATAAGTTTCAAAACATGAGATGCAAAGGCCAAAATCACAAACTAGACAGTAGTACCGAGTTTCCTTTCTGCATCTCTTATTATTTTCATCTCTTTTGGAACAACAAACTTTGCATTATCTTGATGGTGGCCACTTCTTATCAGTTGGAGGTATCTGTCTAATAAAATGTCTTTTAATCAAATGGTTGGTGTTATTCTCCAAATTCGGCCGGACTCTTTTTGCAATGGTTTCTAATACAGAATACATTCCAATAAGTTCATCTACTAAAGTTAAACGAACATCAAATGTGATTTTTTGCCTCCTTTTTTATAAATAAGGTACTAGTTCAAAATAGTTTGATCTAACAAATAAAGAAGTATTTTCTTATAGTACTTCTTACCTCGTTTTCGAGCAGTTCAGTAACTCCGATATTTTTATTGTAGTCAGTGACAAAAAAAGTTTTAAAAGTACAATCCGATTTACTTCTTGACTAACTGTATAATGTATACAATATTAAAAAATATCTTTATTTTTTTTCCAGAATTTTTACTCACAAAGTTTATACGTAGAGCGCAACTGAGTACTTGACCTAAGATTAAAAAACCCTATCGCTAAGCACGTTAAAAATAATCTGGTGTATAGATTAAGAAAAAAAAACAATATTCTGGGCTTAAGAAATAGATTGTTTCAAGCGTTCATGGCAAGTTACTTTTCAACACTCCAGCCCGGAAATATCATGGGCACGAGGAATAGAGAGGGAAATTTCACCCTGTGATTTTGACAGGAGCGAGAGGCAAGGGGTTAAGGGGAAATCATGAGGTTAAAAGCATTAAATTCCTAATCATATTTTTCATTACTGATTCTTGTATCTTTCATTATACGAATGAATAACTTATTGTAATGACTTTACCTCATGCTTTTGCATGATAAGTGAAAAGCATTAATTATTTAAAAAAAGAAAAATGAAATAGATACAAGTATTTCACGTTTCTAAAATAAAAGAATTTTTAAATTTTTCGGTTGTTATAAAAGTATAATTACAGATTATGCTCTGCAGATTATACTTAGATACAAACTAGACTGGAATTAATTTTTTGATGGAAGAAATTGATCAATTAAGTGTTTTTCTTAAAATTTTTATGTTACTACTAGCTTTAAGTATTTCATGTCAACCTTTAGGATGGATTATTTATAAATTTGTTTGAAAAGTTGTTGTTTGGATTTGATGGTGGCAGTGCCGAGTTTAGTTCATTCCTGGCTCTGGATGCAAAAGATCTACAGGCCCCCTTGGCACTGGAGGGTCGAAATTTATAACTAAAAAATCTGGTCAAATCCAGCTTATTCATGCCCCCAGGCATCTGCCCCAAGCGCCTAATGGTTAAACCGACACTGGATGGGGTGTGTGACACAAATAATAAACAGGTCTTGAGAAGTTGACATCTATCTTTATTTTAACATTGAAAAGAGTCAGGCTGCTAACGAAGAGCTCCACAGGATCATAACACAGTATCAACAATATAACCTCTTAGCATTACTTGAATATGTAAAAGATCATAAGGTTTCTTCATTCACTCACACACACACACTAAGATGCCAGATGCACAAGTATATATGGTTCAATTTTTACTGTTTCCACACTCTAATAAAATGTTAATAATACAAAAATATACAAATATTGTTATGAATGGTATTTTTTAATCATTTTTCTTTTATTAATATTAATTTTTATTTGCTGTTTTAAAAAAATCATTTTAATTTTAAAATTCTTTGTTTGATTTTAATTTTTGTTTGAGTTCTTAGATACCTGATAATTGAAATAAGAATTATTTACTTTGAAATAATATAGCCAGGAATATGTTTGGAATTTATATCTTTGTAATTAAAGAACATTTTTATTTTATCCACCAACATAAATGTTTATGCAAGTAATACATATGTCACAAAATGCATATTTCCCCTCCACCTTTGGGATACTTTAATATGATTGAATTCATTTTTATAACATTCTTTCTGTATTTTATTTTTGTTCAATCTTGTTGAAAACAATCAATGAAAACAAATAGTTTTACAATATGAGGTGTTGAGAAATACAATCACATGTGTGCAAAACACAAGATGATTTAAGTTCTAGAAAGTCGTTTTGTACAAGAAAGAAAAAAAAATTGCTTAATTAAACCACACTTATGAATCAGCTAGGAAATGCCTAACAAAATGTGATGTATGTAAAAAAGAACAAACTACATGAATTTTTAAAAAATTTATTGGATATGAATACTATGTTTTCCATTTTCATGTATACTTATTTTCTGATCATTGTGAGTTGAAAACAATAAATAAGAAATGTTAAGGAGAATATTGAGATGAGATAATGGAAATTTTGCAAAAATGTGTAAAAATACTGACCTAGGCTTAAAAGTGTGAAAAGCTTAAATTTTATGTACAAGGCGTAAAAGCTAGTAAGCGTGTATATATATGTGAACACATATTCAAGTGTCTGTAATGGAAACAAATTAAAGCTTAAAATATCATTTTCTCAACATCTTCTTGAGAGATTTACTATTATCAAAATTTTATTTGTGTATGTCTTAAATGGTGGTTAGGCAGATAGTATATTATTTTGTTCTGCTTACACATTTGTCTGATCTAAAACTAGAATGTCTTTTAATTTTTTAAATTTTACTGTTTTTTTAAATAAATATAGCACAAATTTAACATTAAAAATAAAAATTGTAAGTGTGTATTTTAATATTTTCACATTATTTAAATTATTTTTCTCTTAAAGTAGCATAGCATTTTTTAACTGAATAGCACTTTTTTGTGTTTACATTAATTAATATTTTAAAATTGTCGTTTTGTATGATATTCTTTTACTGAGTAATGTTTTTATTTTATTTAAATCATGCAGCATTTCTTTGAATTTGTGAAATGTTCTTTGCAGAAATTTGAGAAAACAAATGCTGTTATGGAAGAATAGAGTAGCTCAAGTGGAGAAACAGTGGCAACAAAAAGAATCTGCTAAGTATTTGAAAAAGCATTCACCTTTATCTGCTAGAAAAAAAAGAACACTTTCTGCTATTGCACCTATATTGAGAAAAAAACAAAGACCTTCATCAATACCTGAGGGCAATGTACATCCATCCTGTAGTGGAATGGTTCTCAATAATGTCAATGAACAAAATAATTTTGATAACAGTGTATCAATAAAAAAAGAACCAGTAGAAGAATTATTTGAAAGCAACAAAGAATTGGGTTCAGAAGAAAATCTAAATAAAACTGTTGCTGATGGCCAAGTTATCATTAAAATGGAAGATATGGAGGAGCCAGTTATTGTTATTGATCCAGGAAAAGTGGTGAATTGCCCAGTGAACGAATCTGAAGTTATTGATATTGCCGCTGTTTTTGCTTTAAATGTTAAGACTGAGGAATTATCACCAAAATCTGTGCAAGAATTTGCAGATCAAGATATAAAAGAAACATTTATCAAAGTGAAAATAAAAGAGGAAATTGTTGATCAAGATTTAAAAGAAACGTTTGTTAATTTGACAATAAAAGATGAAACATCAAATGAAGAGGCTGAGAAAATGGATGTTGATGAGAAAAATTCATGCAATTCAGTTGTAAGCTCAGAGAAAAAATATGTTTCAGTTGTTGAACCTGGAGAAGCATCTGATGATAATATTTCTGAAAAGAAAACAGGGGATGGTATGCTTCCACACACAGAAATTTTCTTGAGAAATACTGATTCTAACATCGATTTGAAATCAAAAGTTGATAATACAGTAATTGAAGTAGCCCATAATGTCGCAGGCACCATTAAAACTGAAGTGACTGATTCACAAACAGAAAATGCAAAGGGAAAGAAACAATTAAAAAGAAAAACTAGTCCAAAATGTGGCTACTCTACAAAGAGGAGGAAAAGAACCAACCGATCCTATGTCAAGAGAAAAATGAAACGCAGTATTCCAAGAAATTTGCATTCTAATAAAGAAAAACAGAGAAGACAAGAGAAATATAAATTTGAAGCTCTTGATGATCCAACTTTTGATTTCAAATACTTTTCTGAATTGCCAGAAAGTGATAAAGTTTCTTACTTGGCATTGAAATATGTAAGAATTCAGGATGATGAGGAAGTGGCTTTTAAAACAGGAAGTTTCAAAATGCATTTTGTTCAAAATTGCGAATTGTTTGTGCATCGCAAAGACTCCCTTACTAGAGCACGAGAGGTATGTGAATTTCTTTATTAACTAAAATAATACTCCTTTAAGAGGTTTGTTACTTCTTGAACAGTGAATATAATTCAATGTCTTGTAGGTAATCATTCCTTTTGCTTCTCAATTTTGCTAATAAACCAGTCAGTGTTAAATAAGTAATATCTGTTCTCAAGTTTCTAAGGTTTACTGATGAATTAGGTTTTAAGAAAGGGGAACAACTGATTTTTCTATTTTATTTGTTTTAGGAATCAATCGATGTATGATAATAATTGTTTGATGCATTACAATCTGGACTAGGAAAAATATTTTTCTGTTTAAAGTTGTTGTTTTTTAATCCTTTTAAGTCAACACTAATGGATCTACTATTTAATGAATCTAAATTCAAGAATCTTGCATTATACCATGTTTTAAATGTATATTTCTTGTAGCTGTGAATACTATTGGGTTGGCCAGAAAGTTCATGTGGATTTTTGATGAAGGGCATGAGGACGAGTCTGAATACATCAGAATTAAATTGAAAACTAATGACATGCAAAAGATTGCTCCTCGGACATATTTGGAAAAAATATTGGCTTTGACTCTTTAGTAGTTTACATGCTTTTAGAATACGGAAGCAAAAAAAAAAAAAATGCTTTTTAGAGACACTACATACTTTTCTTTTACCCTGAAGCCAAAAATGCTGCATAAGTGGCAAACAAGATGGCACTGTTTATGGCGAAAGTGCTGTTGCTGAAAGAAATGTGAGAAGATAAGAGGTTATGGTTTCAATCCTGAAGATCTAGATCGCCCAGGTAGGCCTCCCACCATGGATGAAGGTTAACTTAAACAACAAACAGTGAAAAATGTTAAAAATAGCAAAACCCACCTTACACTAGCTTGGGTTGGCTGCATAAACCATTTTGATGCATGAATTCCTTATTATTTAATCATAAAAAATTTGATTTGTCACATTTTTTCATTTGTGGCTTGTTCTATAAATATGACTAGGAGAAACCATTTTTGATATAAATAGTAGTGGTGGTTGGGGGGGATGGATAATTTAATAGTAATGTTGAAGGAAAAAAGTCTTGGAAAAAGAGGAATGAGTAACCTTTAACTTCATCTGGTGGGATTGGAAAGGAATCCTGCATTTTGAGCTTTTACCTAACAGGAGACGATAAATTCAGTGAAATATTGTTCCCAATTAGATGAATTAAGAACAACTGAACAAAAATATCCAGAAATAGTGAATCGAAAACCTGTAGTGTTTTATCAGGACAATGTCTTGCCTCATGTGTCTTTGGTAACTTGACAAAATTTGTTAGAACTCAATTGGGATGTTCTACCCCAACCACCATATTCACCAGACCTCGCAACTCTGATTTTCCAACTATTTATTTTGAACATTATAAAATTCATTTAATGGGGAAAAACTTCCAACTCTTTAGTCAACATAAAAAAATATATTAATAAACAAAATATACATGAAAAAAATATATATTATAAATGAAATAAATTTACATCCATGTCAGAAGGTAATATTAAACATCTTTATTTTGTTCTCACTCCGTTACTATATTTTTATCTCCCCTAGCTGGTTCTAAGGTAACTAATTAAATCCATCATCTGATTTTTTTATTGCTAGATATAACAGGGTAAAAGACTACTAATCTGAACTGAAAAATATGAACATGAATTATTTATCTGACAAATAGAACTAAATACACTACTCCCAACTAAGTTCTCATTGAAAGAGGAATAATATACCCAAGTTCATCTGCTTTCCTTCATTCATCAACACCTGTTACTACAGTAAAAAATCAGCTTCCATTTCCTTCCACTGCTCTGAGTAGATGCTGAGATGAATATTAAGTTTGGCATGCACGACTTCCTAGTCGCAAATCACTTTTCACAGTTTCACGATTAACCTTATACACCCCAATGCCAGGGTTTAAATAGCATTTACTTTGGCATAAAATCAAATCATCTCTATAGAAAGCGGTTTTTAAACTAAAATCAAGCTTAAGAATAGTTTCCCTATGGTGATTAGTAAAAGTCCTGCTGATAGAACCTGTCATGTGTGATGCAAACTAAATGCATACTAAAATTTAAATCTCCTGTATTTCAATTTTCCTTCAAAATCAGCATCTAATGGAATACCCAATAGTTTCCTAATTATTACTTTCACATTTGTGTGTTTATTACCACTTAAGTACTAGTAACAAAAATCTGAATTAGTAACAAAAGGTGCGAAAAAAGTATAGTGAGAGGGGGAGGGTAATTACATGAGTACTATAAAATATTAACAGATGTTTGTACAATGTTAACTGGAAGTTGTAAATAATAATGCAGAAACTGATATAAGAGAAGGTCCTTAGTGAACGTTCTTAGAGATAGTAAAGTCTTTCTAAATAGCCGCTTAGACTCATTTAAAGATGTGTTAAAAAAATTAAGTTTCTATAATGTCTGAATTCAATTATGATCCAATAATGTCAGTAAGTTCTAATCCATTACAATTATCCTTTTATTCTACAAATAATTTCATGTGATAAATTACAAATTTTAAATAAAATACTGGCTGGCATGGCCCGGCGTTGCACGGGCTTTTACCGAGGGTATAACTTAATCCTCGTGTTAATTTCCTCCTTTCTTTCTGACGCCAGCACTTTTGTGTGGGTGTGACGCGTACGATGTGTGTGCATGGCCCGTGAGTGCGTATCATGGCTTTCTCATAGAAAATTTTCCCTTTTCACAAAATCAGCACTTCCAATATTATTTTTCAAAAAAACTTTGTTTATTTCCTCTCCGGTTAGCCCGGCGTTGCACGGAGTTTTTACCAAGTGAATAACTTAATCCCCCATGGGGAATTTCCTGTTTCCCTCAGGATGATAGCACTTATGTGTGTGTATGCGCGCGATGTGAGTGATTTCTTTAACTATGTCATTAATAATTCCTTTTTCGAAATTTGTTCTTGCATTGGTGTGGTATTTAGGAGAGATGGGTGAAAGCTCAGGTGTTGTCCTCGTCACTTGACCATGGTTGAAAATTTCGAGGTCCATCGCCAATAACCCTAGAATAGGCGAACAATGCAAATTTAAAAATCACTCACTAACTTTTCAATTCTTTTGTTGTAATTTTTTAGTCCCCGGAAACGAAAATGTAGCCTTTTCAAAAATAGTTGTTTGTTGAAAAAAACAGAAGTAGAAATTTTTCAAATTACAAAATTTCACTACTATTTAAAATCTTGAAGTAAAATTGTGATGATTCTTTGAAATATTTTTACACACGGGGAAAAAGTTTCATGCAATTATCTTTATAAAAGAAGAAATTATTAAATGATTGTTTTAAGTATTTTGAGTGTTTTATTAAAATTTGTTCAAAAAAGTTTTTGGCTTTTTATTTTTTAAATCACTGATTCTAAAAATTTTAAAAATCATTTTTATTTAAACGTAACGATATTGATTCATTTTAGAAAAAATCATAAAATATGCAAAATATCATTGTTTTGTTTAAAAAAAAGTTTTTTTAAAGCTCTTAAAAAAAGATAGCTTCCGGCATTTTATTTTTTTAATCACTGATTCTAATTGATCAATGAACTTTTTAAAAATCATTTTCGTTTAAATTCATCGATATTTATAAAATACAAAACTATAACTTATTAATTATTTTACATTAAAATTGATTAAAAATGTTCATTTAGCAATTAATTGTGACAGACCGTTTGCTTAAATAATGGCAGCACTGAAAATTTACGTGGGAAAAATAAGCAGAAATGAAAAAATCGAATTCCCTGGATTCGAATTGAGATTTTTTTATTATGAATCGTTGAAAAAGAGATCAATTACTTTGAATGAATAAAAATCAGAAAAGAACCTTTTTAAAGACTAACAAATATGAAAAGTGCATTAAAATAATAGAGGAGCATGTTAAAATAAGTATTTATCAGTAAAATTAATTTGTGGGAAAAATAAGCATAAATGAAAAAAATAGAGTTCCCCGGATTCAAACCCAGAGCTACGTGATGTGAACCGGTTATGCTGACCACTCAACTAAGGACACCAGCAGCAGAAAGGGGAAATACACTTTATCATGAATGGAAGTTTGAAATTGAAAGTTCTTATTTATTGAAGAGGGATCCACAGGATATTCACATAACGATTGAAAAATTTCGATTGACGATTACATTTAAATGTATTGCAAAAAATTTATTGATTTTTGATTTATTAATAACACTCACTTAATAATAAAGAATATATAATGGGAACATAGCTTTTATTTTTTTTTCTAAGGAAGTTATGCTAAAAAACTAAATAATTCCACAAAAAAAAAATTTAGAAATGGGCAAATTTTGCGTTTTTATTATGAAATTACATGTCAAAAAAAGATTTCTACATTAGGCTTATAGTTTTCCACTTATAGTTTTTAAAGTAAACTATAAGTTTTAGGAAAAAGGACAAAAATTTTGGTACTGATAAATATTTTAAATGAATCTCGGAAATGTATTGAATGCATTTTTTCATCTTAATCTGACATCTATAATGATTTAATTTTGAAAATTATATGAAGAAAAATGAGGAAAATTGAAGCAAAAATAACTTTTTCACTCGCAAAATTTTTTAAAATTTTTACTCGCCAAATTTGCTGATTTCTCCATGTTTAAGTCAGAACTTTTTAATGTAACCCTTGTGCTAGATGTGGCGGACGGTGAAACAGTTAAAAGCTCTTTGTTGCAAAACCATTTTTCGACGCCAAGGCTTGGTTAATTGTAAAATCGCGTATTTTTTTTTTTTGTTAATGTTTTTATTTTTTAGGTCATTTTTCGAACTTCACATTAATTTCAAAAACGAAGTACTTTTAAATAAAAAGTGTACAAAAAGTACTGTTTAAATTATTTCTTGCAAAAACAGTATTTTACGAAAATCACAACAAAAAAATTTTAAGATTCCGTAATTGTTAAGCAATTATTTCAATCTTCCTACAGTTTACGTATAATATTCTTTTACACAACTTAAAATGTGATGAGCAAATAAAAGAATATTAGCATAAAAGTGTAGAAAAGTTTTTTTTTGTAAGTTATGTTATTCTTTATAACGTATTTAAATTGTTTGGGAAGAAAAAACTATATACATTAAAAAAAAGTTTGCACAATAATTTTTTAGGTAAAAGGCAAAAATTTAATTATATAGGGGCCCCCAGATATCGTTAGCCCAGGGCCCCCAAAGGTCACGATCCGGCCCTGGTGACACCAAGTTTATAAAAATCATAATTTGTTTTATTAGGAACCACAACTAAAATGAAACAGGCATCAATTTCTGCTCTGTAGATCTTTAGTTCTCACAGTGATAATTTCATTGACATTTAAATTATTTACATCAAAAATTACTATTTTTGCATGTTTTTCTAAACCTTTGTGTTGTTTTTACTACTCATATTCCTTTTACAGATATTCTACAATACTTTCTTACAAGACCCTTCCTCGTCAGGTTCTATTTCATCACAAATTACATGAACAACCATATATGATTTACTCGGTTTAAAACATATACTGTATTTTTTCATCCTACAGAAATGAGTTCTTGGAGGTCCAGGGTAATTGATTTTTTTTTTAACTGCATTCTCAATCATTGGGTGTTGTAGGCAGTTTTTAGCTTCACCCAATCATAACTCACTGAGTCACAATCTTGCATACAATTTGTCAATGAAGACCTTTGTGAATCTTCTAATTTTTAAGATCATCATTATTGATTGAATGTGACATACATGGTGGAATGATATAAGGTTATTCCACTGTTATAGGACAGTCAAACATGGTTTTTAATCAATTTCTTTCAATTGCTAAATGTTGGGAACAATTCTTCACTCTGTTTTTTAGTTTTGTTATCATTCAAGTTGTGAGAATATTTTCATTGCAGGAGATTTGCTCATTCAACATTTTCTTGTTTTAGTTGTGTCTAAGTTTTGCCATGAACTGCCTTAAAATGTGATGGCCACGGTAGCCTAGTGGTCAAGGTAACAGGCTGGCGTGTCATGAGTTTGAGCCCAGTACCATGGAAGACCCACTGTGTAGGGTAGCAATGCAGGTTAAATCTGTCGAGAGCTCAAACGTCCTCCCGTTGGTGTAGTGGGATAGTTTGGAGAGGGAATGCCAGCTCAGGTGTCGTCCTTGTCACTTGACCATGGTACAAAATTACGAGTTCCGTCACCATAAGACATTGTGTACCTGAACAGTGCGATGTTAATATTCACTCAATCACTCACTCGCCTTAAGATTTGTGTCAAACATTCCAAGGATTTCAAAATTTGAAACCGTTATCAGAGTACAAAATATTTGGAGTGCCAAATATATATATATCAAGCAAGGTATAATCTACTTCATCTGCCTCTTTTAATGCCATACGTGGTTTTGTCAAGTTTTCTTGATGTACAAGAACACAAACTTTCCATCTAGTTGAGATTGATAATTGATGAAATCCAACCGACATTTGCTATTAAATTGTAATAAAACATTTGGCTTTACAACTACTCTTGTTTCTCACTTTTATTGGAAAAGTTCATATAAATCCAAAAAGAATTTTACTTGAGCATGAGATATGGGCTTTGTAAAGTATATTTAAACTATTTAATCATTTCATCTCTTTCATGTGGCTGTTTAACAAATGAGTAGAATATAATATAAAATAATTCTTTGATATGGACAAAAAAAATTCACAGTCTAGTGTAATTAATGTATCATGCATTTCAGTTTTTCCATTTTGCTGAAATGATTATTTCTTGTAGAAACTTGTAATGGTTTTAATTTTTCAATTATCAATTGATACTTTCATTTTTTCATCGAAGTACTAATATATTTTGAGTATTTGTAAAAATTATTTGCATAGAGTAAGTATTCTTCATTTTATGTAACAATTTGGCACCTGCTTTCTTGAGTTAAATTTAGCATCTTATTAATATTCGGATGCTAACAGGCAGAAAGGAATTTAAAAATGGAAATATGTATATTAGTTCTCACGCAAATTATGAGACAGTGAAAACAGCAAACTGTGGTAAAATCCGGGGACTACAAGCTTTAGAAATCAGAAGAAGGGGGTGGGATTGAAGATTAAAATTTTTTGTACTAGAACAATTCGTTAATCTGTTTATTATACCTAGGTAAAATGCAGAAAACTATTTTGTAGTTGATTCTGTAATTTAATAGAGCAAATGAATGGGTTTGCAGATTAACTAGGTAATGTGTACATTAATGTATTTGGTACTTTAGAGGTATATTATTTAAGAAAATTCTAAAAAAGGGTTTTAAATTATTGTTTTGCTGCATTAATTTTTTGTAGCATTGTTCTTTTTCTAATTTGTGTGTATAGCATTATTTAATTAGAAAATACACTATTGTATTCTTTTAAATTTTAATGTATTGGGTTAAATTTTAATTTTGAAATATCATTCTTATGTTTAGCATACATTTGATTGAACTTTTTTTTTTTTACTGTAGGTACACCAAGCAGTATCAGAGATTAAAACTTCTAACTTCAATGCTTGGCATAGAATTTGGCTTGATAGGTATGTTATACCATCGATGTTCAAGTATTGTAATGACTGGCTTCAAAGAAGTGATCCAAAAAAATTCAAATTGATGCGTGTAACCGTAAGTGATTGCACCAAACCACCATACATCCCATACAATAAATACAAAGTTTGTTATTACAAGACTGTTTCTTAAGCATGTATGAATTAATTGTGCTGTTGTTTTGTGACAACTTGAAAGCATATTCCTGAAATTAGAAATGTACTGTTTTTTGTGAATATTTGTTTCTGGTTATTTTTGTTTGTTTTTTATGTACAATTTCAATATCATTTAAAAAATTGTGCACCTCTTAAGTGTATATCTGGTTGTTAGAAAATTAAATATGGGTAGAAAAGAAATGCAAGTTCTGTATTCACTATAAATCTTCAAAATGTGATGTAAATTATCATTTTGTTTCTGTTTGTAATTTTTGTATTTGGGCCTGCTACACTTGAAAGGAAATAAAGTTCCTGTTTCTGTGTTCATGAATCAATATTATATTTTCATATTTAATTATTTTGAATGATGTGGTATAAGCTAAAAACTAATTTTGTATGTAACGTAATTATAATATTGAATCAATACTATTTTCCTAAAATCTGACGTATAACGCACACTTTGAACACAAAAAGTAAGATCGAAATTTATGGGTGTGTGTTATGTGCTGGGTATAAAAATGATAGCTTCAAAAAAATTAAGACTTTTACGTAGATCGGAATACTGTTTATTTTTTAAAACAATGTGTGTCATATCTAATCAACTTAGGTTTTATATATCTCGTGTTTTGCGAGTGAACATCAAGACATTTTATTCTGTCTTTATTCCATGAAATCACTTTATAATCTGATTTGTAAGAAAGAGAGACGGACACGTGTTAAAAATCAAGAGTCCGTGGCTACTCAAAAGCCAGATGTCTTTTTCAAGTACATTCCTTATTGAAGAAGTGTATTTGAAATACTAGGTAATAAAATTTAATGGTAGGAGCGTCGAAGATCTGTTAAAGCCATGTGTTCTTCATAACCGAACTGCATAATAAATTAAATACTTGAAGATGTAGCAGGAAAATAAAAGTTAGAAGTGGCTAACGATTTAATTTTTGATCTAATTTAATTATCCTTACATTTTCCCCCCAATTTTAAAATTGGAGAAATGTTGCCCCTTTCTCTCTTACAAACCTAATAAATTTTCAATATATACAAAACAGTACATAACATAATATAGAAACGCATATTTCACACAGTAAATAGATTCAAGTAATACAAATAATAAAATCAAAATGCAATACAATAAACGAAATTATAATAAACAAAATAAAACACTTCTAAAATATTAATTGATAAAAATGGAATTCCTGACACATAAATGTACATTAGCATTTTTAAATCTATATTTCATCCAGAAAAAGAGCTTAACGTTTCCTCCAAATCTTTCATATTATTAGATTTGTGTTATTGCTAGCAAATAGTCAATCTATTTGTAGTATATGTGTGGAAATTTATCATATTAAACGATAATATAATTTATAAAATTACATGATATACAAATATTAAAATAATGATTTCCTATTAAAATCTACTCAGGCGCCCTCGTAATACTACTTAATTTTGTTATATAAAATTATACATAGCTGAAATACACTGTTAAAATATCAAAGCATAGACATGAATAAGTTGATATGATTTATAATATGGGAACAGTTTATATAACACTTATACACTGTTCAACACACTAGACCATATTCCTTTTACTTGTATTATAAGAATATATATATATATATATAAGAGCTCTTTTATTTATCCCTATTCGAAAAGTGGAATCATCTCTAGAAAGAAATCTATCATTATTATAGTAATTATTTTTCAACAAAACATACAAATTAGTGTAGTAAATTTTTCACCATATTCACTTTTACTTCAAATCACATAAAATATTTTGAATCTCTCCATAACTTTTTAAACTTATTCATTTCATAGACAAATTTTTCTCCTTCACATTTCACTTTCAGTAATATAATTTACATCGTACTAATACCAACACATCTCTCTGACAAATCTGCATGATCAAATCACAGAAGTTCAGGGATACTAATATGAAAACAATAAGAGGTATACAAATCAAACTAAATAAGTTTGTCCTCTTAATTTTTCAAGACATATACAAAATCATAATGATTGAATTCTCTTCGATCCAGGGTATCATTTCGAATATCAAGTTGTTAAATTACTTTAAATTTAGACCAGGAAAATTTCGAGAATCAGTGAATCCTGATATGTGGCCAGTATATCAAAACACACAATTTCAACATTAGAAAAATTTAAATTTAATAAAGTTACTGATGAATAAAATAATTAACAAAATAATAAAATTCAGTGGATAAAAATAATGCAATATGACTTTAATTTTTTTCCCCTCACAATCAGTATCATTATATTAGTACATTAGAGTCATTTCTCTAATAACTAACGCTATATCTTTCAACTTTATAACACCAATACTATCATAAAAATGATATAATTCCTTTAACAATTTAAAATAAAATAATGATAATAATAAAATAAAATTTCTCAAAATTTTATATAATAAAACACATTCTACTTTCTCTTCTAAATATAAACATCACTTAACACAAAATATACCATATAAAAGTTTTAATATTTCTATTACTCTTCCTCTCCGAAGAGTCTTTTTAAACAAAACTCAGTCACTTCTGTACTACATAAATGTAAACTAATAATTTCACTGACCTCATTTCTTACAGGTAGAGATTTTTGGTTCACAGTACTCCACATATCTTTTTTGTTGTTCGTTGATTTGATTTTGTAAATTTTTCGATGGTGATTTTTAATAATATATTCGATGTTGGGTCAAATTCACATTGGGATTATCGAACATTTTCCCACTGTTTCAAATGTTGGCACGCGCTTCTACTCCCCCCCAAACCCCCCGCCATCAGAGAACTTTTATTGGAGAGTTGTTTTCATTCTTTTATTGCTGGAAGGGTGCTTTTCTTTTAGGGGACAGGAGCGTTTTTTTTTTACCATCAGAGAATGTTTACATTCACTTTCGGTTGGAGCAAGTTTCATTTCCCGGGTCAGCAGCGCTTTCTTTTTCTCCGGCAACCCTACTTTCTGCTAAGAGACAACGCATTGCTTTCAAAGTTCCATAATTTTCTCTGCAGCACTTTCTATTATTTTTGGTTGATTTGGCATCCATTTTTTAAATGTTTTAATTTTTCTTGGGGGATTTAAAATTAAGTTAAGAATGCATTTACAGCAGGGCCGATCCTAGGGTGTCGGCCGCCCACGTGCGAAGACCTAAAGTGCCGCCCCTCTAGAGAATTTTTCATATTTTGACTAATACTTAAATTTAATACTTATATATTTATCTACTCATTATAACACTTACGTATTTACTTATTTATTATAATACTTGTATATTTAATACTTATATATTGAGGTAAAAATTTATCTACCTGTTTATCGGAGTAAAAAATAAAACATTAATATAAAAATGCAAAAATATGAAGTGCAAAACTTTATTTTTTTGGTCAGCTAATGGGTTATGATCGTAACAAAATACTTTAACAAAATATTAATAAATATTACCTTTGAAATAAAAATAGACATTTTACTATTAGAATAGCAAAACAACAGTGTTTACCCAAAAAATATAATCTAAAAAAAATGTTCTGAAGCATAAATATCGGGAAATGAAAGGAAAAGTATATAAATCAGTCCTTTACAAATACTACTTATTAATTAATTATAAACTAACTTTTTTGTGGACTTTGGAAAATCAAATTTGTCAATAATTTTGGTGAAATCTATTTTTTCAGAGATTTCGGATTCAACGGAGAATGTGTCCATATCTGAAAGCCTTTCTTGTGTTCCTAAAAAATTCTAAAATATATACCTTACCATCAGTATTGCTCTCACATTCAATAAAAAACTTTGTTTGTTGTTTCTGACTAATATCTGATGTAGTAACAAGAATTATAGTGTAATATTTTGCTTTTTTTGACAATGCGTGTTATCTCATTATGAATAGGGCCGTGGTAGCCTAGTGGCCAAGGTAACGGACTTTC
Source organism: Trichonephila clavata (assembly GCA_019973975.1). Classification (NCBI taxonomy): domain Eukaryota; kingdom Metazoa; phylum Arthropoda; class Arachnida; order Araneae; family Nephilidae; genus Trichonephila; species Trichonephila clavata. The sequence continues at coordinate 156,941 of BMAO01006832.1, forward strand.
GGCAGGCATATCATGAGTTCAAGGCTAATGCCGCTGAAGACCCGTCGTGTAGGGGAGTGATGCACGTTAAATATGTCAAGAGCTGAAACGTCGTCACGTTGGAGTAGTGTGGTAGTTTGGAGAGGGGAACCTGTCCTTGTCACTTGACCATGGTTCAAAATTACGAGGTCCGTCGCCAAACGCCCTTGTGTAGCTGAACAGTGTGACGTTAATACTTACTCATTACGAATAGACTCGGCTAAAATAGTAATTATTTCATTTTGAAAATGTTGCCCTAAGTAGTGTGGAATACGCGTTTTGTTATTTTCGCATTTACTGACATTATTAAGGAGTTCTGAAATAACTGGATCGAATTTGGCCGATATCTAAACTGTCTTTAAAAAATTACCATTATCTGAACTTCATACTAGTTCCACTGAATGCCAAATTTTGACTGGCTAAATTGTACTTCAGCAATCATTCTTTCAATGATGGCGCACCATCTCTTTTTCTCTCTCTGTTATACATTTTGTTGTTCCGTGTCAATGGTACAATTTTACTCTAGCCTTGTCTTTAATTCGTACCACGATCTGATACAGTTTACGTGTTTTGGAGTATTTTCATAGTTATCATAATAGTAAAAAAATACATTGTACTTCTCATTCCAATAAAATTCTGTCTTTTAACTTCCTCAAAAAAATGTCATTTCGGGATATTTTCGATAACATTTAAATATTAACAAATGTGCAATCTTATTTGAAAATAAATTGATAATAATTCTGCTAAATTTATCTGTCTTTGAATTAAAAAAGAAAATAAACATTGAAATAACTAACCTATTATTGACCTAATTCCCAAATTTTAAATATTCCGAAAGAATTTTTAAGAAATGCATTTTTGATTCTTTGATCAGCAATAACACAATTACTTATAAGACTATGTTTATAATTGCAACATAATATTACTAAATTTCTTTTGATGTGTAAAAGAGAGAGAGAGAGAGAAAAACCATCTAAAATCACAAGTGTTATATTGACTTAACACAAGATGATTCAGAAAAGAAAAATTTACAATAACAAGACAAATAAATCGCATTTTTTTAAATAGTGGGAACAGTAATGAAGGATGTGCATGTCTCGTTCTGGAAGTGGAGCCTGTCTTATGAAAAAAAAAATTAGCATCTGTAAAGGATTTCCCCTGAAATCCATTAATTATTGGAAATCAGAATGAACACCAGCCATAATCAAAACAAATATAATTTATTAATCCTTTTATAAGTCTCACTAAACCAAGGAAGAAAATGTACATATATAAAGTATTGGAGCCAGAGCGAGGAAGATGAGATATTTAATATTTCATTATAAGTAGAGTCACTTACGTCTGGAAATAATTGTAACTCATATCTCAAATAATCGACTTCTAGTCGATTTGATTCTTGTTCTAATATCTTAATGACTGAACCGTCAAATATCAATTTTAAATATTAATTAATTAATCGACGAGTCGCTCTCGTCTAGCTTTCAATTACTTTACGTTAATCACAAACTTCCATTATCTAACTCCTAACACCTCTCTCTTTCTCGGACCTAAAAGTTAATGCTTACATATACGACACGATTCAATCGCATTTTCTTCTGTAGAAAGTTTTCAATTGAATAATATTTAAAATAATAGAATTTCCCCAATAGGATTAGTGATAGGTATGTGAATAGATCCTTTAGACTTCAATTAGTATTATTTCGATTATATTTAATCCAAAGATGAAATTTTACAAACCATGTACTCTTAACTATAGCTAAGGATATGTAAGTACAAAATAATTTCATTGACATTAAAATTAGCTAGTTTTCTTTTAACTCAGTAATCCTTTCAGTTAAAATCGTTATGTACTTATGTGAATTTATTTATTAGATAAACTAGCTTTTACCCGCGGCTCCGCTCGCGTTGATGTCTTTAAATAACCGTCAAAGTCGTAATCATTATCATTAGAAAGTGAATAATATAATATGGTAATTTTTTTATTGCTTGACTGGAACCAATAAAATTCTAAAATTGAGCTTAGTTTAAAAAAACTGAAAACGTAATTTACTATAATAATTAACAACAAATATTCAATAACTTAAACTATTAATATTTTTAAAAATCAAAAGTATCTACGTTTAATATATAATTTCTCTTTAAAAGAACTCAAAACAGAATATTATTCTAAGATGCTACTGTATACCAAATTACATGTTCTTCCGTCAGTTGCAAATATGTGAAGATTTGGGTATTGAATACACCGATCAGGCTACATATTGTTGGCCATGGGAAAAACATTGCTTTTTTAAATGCACCCCTGCTACCTGAAATGTTAGCTTTGTTAATAGCAACAGGAAAACTGAAAATTGAACTTGTTTGACTTGAAACGGTCAGTGGGGATACTTGGAATTCGAGGTATGATAACACTATCCCTTTTCATGACATATGTTCAAATATTGGCGCCAAGTGTATTCTGCATCAGTTTTGTGGCTATAATCCTTTACATAGTCGAGGAGCATCGAGATTTTGCATAACTGGTACATTTAGGATAAATTCTGTTACTTGATGTTACAATACTATAAAATCGTACTTTAATTCTCAAATAATTTCATTATCGAAGCCATTTCCGTCAACACGTCTAGGGCTAATCATTCCAAAATCATGTAGCTTCTTCCTAACCATTCTGAAAACCTTTATTGCGTTTCTTTGTAGATGTGTTCATTGAAAGGCATATTTGGTTGTTTTTCATCGCAAAATATCTTCCGCCATGTAGTCTTTGTACCTATTCCGAAAGGTTTGAGGATTAGAAAGACCAAAGATGAAATAAGTATTGCGTAAAGCTCCCTAATTTCCCCCTATTTTGGCCAGTAACATTGTATAGATGCCTCCATAGTATATCTTCAAAGTAGTACCTCCATGTAAAATATCTGGTTCAGTATAAGTGAAAAATTTTGTGCAAAAAATGAATATTGTATAATTAGGTTAAAAAAAATTCAAAGTGATAAATACTTTCAAAACTACACTAAAGTAATCAAAACTTTTTATGAAACTGTCAGTTAATGTTACCATAGAATTTTCAATATCACGCGCATGCAATTCGCTAAAACTTTATTTCGTTTCCCTTTTTAAAAAGTGGGAGAAAATTTGCATTAAAATATCTGGGATTGTCGGAATAGAGAACTTCTTAGCCAACTTGGCGATATTTCTCAAACTTTGAGTTTGACATTTAACAAACGTAACGTAATAAACGTTATACATTTAATAAAAAACCATTTAAAAATTGCTTTTTGTAAAGATACTAAATTACACTGTGTTTCAATTCACTGTGTTATAAATGTGAGAAATTTCCATTATTAAAATTTCCATTATTGACCAAATGCATAATTTTGCAACAACTTGGTGGGGAGTAAGCAAAGTCCCACGGTTTTACCCGCATAGTTTCCGTTCCCGTAGGAATATAGAGATAAAATGTACCTTATGTTACTCGCTGATAACGTAGCTTTCCATTAGTGAAAGAAATTTTAAAATCGCACCAGCCGTTTCCGAGATAATCCGGAACAAACAGACAGACAGATAAAAATTTTAAAAATTGATTTTTTGATATAAGTACCGTATATACCTTTAAATGCATTTAGTAAAAAGCTGCTAATTTGAAATTACAAACAGACACTTCAATTTTATTTATTTATATAGATGTATACACATATATTTTTTTCTTTTAACACACACAAAAGAGATTTTTTAAACTAAATATATATTATTTTTACAGTCCTTTTTTTCATGAAGGCAAATACAATAAAATATTCCTTAATACTTTATCCTAATAGGGTAAAAATATAATAATACCTTCAGTGGCCTAATCGAGAATATTAAGGTCCCCCGGCAAGATCAGGTTTTGGGACTAAATTGTATTTGGCGTCAGTTAGGCTTTGGGCCCCCCGCAATGCGGGGGTGTATGTTATACCATTACCTTCCAATAAGGAACCTTGTGTTTGACACAATATGTCCTAGAGCCAGAAATTTAAATCCACCAGACCAGACATTGGATATTTTGTCATTTGATGCTAAACAAATTAATTTAATTATAAATTCAAGCAGTATTTATCTTTAAATACTTGTACAAATAAATGCCTTAGTCACAGGTTTTTTTAAATTTGAAGCTCCTGAAAAATGAAAATTCTTATTAGAAAAAGTTTAATTACTGAATCATTGTTTGAAATGAGCAATAAAATATTGTACTTACAGAAATTTATTGAAAATATTCCGTTGTACGGATCTTTTTGACAATTTGTGCATTGTGTCAACCTAAGCTAGCATTTTTATTTCTTACGTAAACCCAAAGAAAAAGCACCCCCACGAGTTGCAATCGCTTTATTTCATATTCTGTTTTGTCTCTAAATCGAAGCGTGGAACAAACAATATTGCAATTTTTTATTCCTCTGTTTCTTTCCTCTGTTAAATTACATTGATTTATCAGGACAGATTTATATTTAATTTATTTAAAGGGAAACACAAACTTGTCTTTGAAATCTTAAAATTTTACAAAAAGAAATAAGAAACTTTTTTTTAGCGTCACTTATATATAAATAGAATGTCCCCTTAAATAAGAGGTAAATACATAAGGTCCATATTCAAAGAGACCAGTAGCAACATTAATTGTACCTTATTCGGAGAGGTGTACCTTACAGGAGGAATTTGTATATTACATTAAGTTTTAAAAAATACATATTAATTCGAACTTATATAAAACATAATTACTTGTTGCTATTTCAAACGAGCTAAATGTAAGAGATTGAATTGTGCCAATTTTAGCTGGCAAACATATCAAGTTAGAATTAGAATTCAAGAAAAAACATATCAAGTTTCATGATTTAACATACACACCAGCCTCGAACCATTCAAGGGTGAACACGTAAGAAAACTGACTTTAACGATTTAACGTACACAGTACAAAATAAGAAAATAATATACATGAAATGAAATACCAGATTCACATCGCTGGGTACAAATATATAACTGGAAATTGCAAAAAAGGTAAATCAAATACATATTTAAAAATAAATTCTGTCAAAAAGCCAGTCAGATATTTAAATGGGCATGCAAATAAAGTAATTTTTTTTAGAGATGTATTTATAAATTAGAAAAGTGAACAATATCTTTTTAACAAACATAATTTTTAACTCTACAAAAAAGCAGAATTTTGAAGAACTGCAATTTGCCAAACGCTACTCTAAGCAAAATATTGTTTTGTGTACATTTGTCACCCTTGTAGTAATATCATATACAAAAGACAATCGTTTGTACCTGTGCCCCGAAGTCGGGGGCCCATATACTTGCTACAACATATCGTTCCACGCAGCGCAATTTTTATTTTTTAAAAGAGATATAGCGTTACAAATTTTACTAGAAGTAGTCGGCATTTCAATTAAGTCTAAAATAAAATTCCAGGTACTTAAATTAGGTACCAAGTTCCCAAAGTATAAATAATAATATTTCAAAAAAAAATATTTTCATACCAATTTTTTCGCAAAAAAAAAAAAAAAAAAAAAGTATTTTTTAAATTTGGTCCAAATGCCGCCCCTAAAAATTTGTCTAGGACATGGGTCCAGTTTACGGGGCTCTAGAGCAGGGTTTCTTAACCTGTGGTTCATGGACCCCTTGGGGGTCCATTGGTCATATTTTGGGGGTCCGCCGACTGATCCTAATTTTTAAAATGTTTGCATCAATATTTAGCCAGCAGTGGTAACCCGGACCTACTTCATTGTTTGCGAAGCGGGATTTTCCACACTTGTCACAATAAAAACAAAACATCGAAATCGACTGAATGTCGAACATGATATGCGCGTTGGTTTGTCGAAAACCATCCCTCAATTCAATCTGTTAATCAAGGAAAAGCAGCAACAGCCTTCACATTAAAAATTTAATTTCTTCAAATTTTTTATACTATTGAAATAAAAATATTAAAATAATTAAATAATAAAACAGAATATATTTTGTAATAAATGATGATTAAGGAATTTTTTTTCACAGAGGGGTCCGTGACATATTTAAAATTTTTAAAGGGGTCCATTGTGCCAAAAAGGTTAAGAAACATTGCTCTAGAGCCACCCCTGATGCTAACATAGAGACAATAGTAAACACGGTAAGGGGTTATATATATATAAGTGGGTTAGAGAGAGACCATATGAAATTACTCTCCAACTAAGAGTATACATGTAAGCGGGTAGACATAGATCAGGATTAGCTTTTAATATATGCTTTCTTTTATTTCTGTTTTTTAGTGCTATGTTGTGAATCGCTTGATTCACCTGTTTGATTATATGACATCTGGTTACAATTAGGACTTAAAAAAACCGCATAAAACTAGCATTTTTTTTAACTTAGTACTTAAGTACCATTAAGTTCCTAAGAAATAAGATTAAACTTAAAACTTCACTAACATTAATAATACTATGTTAATATTGAAGGGTTTTTCAAACAGGCTTTGTAATGAAAATCATTTGGTCAAATGTCAAAAGAAGCTGTAAATTTTTTTTATAACTTAATACCAAATAAAACTACTAGAAACTACATTTTAATAGAGGAATAACTCACTAAAAAGGAAAACGAGCATTGTTTAAAAGCGTTGTAGAACCATGGGCAAAAATCACTTCTTTCCTATATTATGTTTTTCTAAATTATTAAGTTATTATTAAATTGAAGACTTTTAATTTTCTCAAATTCATATTGAATTTAAACATTATTAGATTAACCGTATTAGATAATTTCGTAAAGCAACTTTTGAAAAAATCCTTTTTGAGATGCCTTTATTAAGCATCGATCCACAGTGCCACTATAAACAACAACAAAAAAAATTTAATGCGGTATTGTCGGCTCCATTACGAATTTTTTCTATCAAATGAAGGATGTTTGTGACTCGTAGACATTAATGTACAATCGGTCAACTCACTATGCACAAGCATTATAATTTTCTTAAGCTATGCTGTGTTATTGGGACATGGATTTTTCAATAACTATTCAAAATTCAGGATATTAATTCTATTTTTATTTTAAGTTTTATTTTGATAAATACGTAAAAAATTTTGTTTGATTGATAGAACCATGTACGGCCTGCGGCCGCCCCTTGGCTTGGCCGCCCGCGTGCGGTGCACACCTGCTAGGATCGGCCCTGATTTGCAGGTATCCTACTGGCTTATTGCTGTTGTGTTTTGCGAGTGAACATCAAGACATTTTATTTTAACCGTCTTTATTCTATGAAATCACTTTATAATCTAATTTGTAAGAAAGAGAGACGGACATGTGTTAAAAATCAAGAGTCTGCGACTACTCAAAAACCAGATGTCTTTTCAAGTACATTCCTTATTGAAGAGGTATATTTGAAATACTAGGTAATAAAATTTAATGGTAGGAGCGTCGAAGATCTGTTAAAGCCATGTGTTCTTCATTCCCAAACTGGATAGTAAATTTAATACTTGAAGATGTAATGGAAAAATAAAAGCTAGAAGTGGCTAGCGATTTAATTTTGGATCTATTTTAATTATCCTTACATATATAGTTTTAGAAGTATGCTATTTTTTTCAAAAGCTTGGGGTAATACCCTGAGTAAATAGTTTCGAAACATAAAGAGCATTGCCCTCATACAGTGGTCCACAAAAGTGTTTGTACACTTGTAATTATTTATGATGTCTGCAACTTGTTCTTAATGGAATAACATAACCAATTTTTAAAACATAATATAACTATTATTTCAAAAAATCAATCAAACTACTAAAAAATATGCCATAAAAGTCTTCGAATGCTTAAAAAAAAACCTAAACATAACTTTAAATATTGTACTTTTTTAATTTAATGAGATATATTTTAGCATTCACAATAACTTTTAAACGTCTTAATATAGATTTCATCAGTTTTTTGTAGTTTTTGCATCGATTTGTTCTGTGATTTTTGTTTTTTGTTTTTTATATGTCATGTTTTCTTTTTTTTAAATCAAATTCTCACAAAACATGTTCTACTAGGCTTAAATCTGGTGATTTAGGAGGCTTTTTCGGAATTTGGGACAGCTATAGAGACACCAGTGGCATACACTGAGAACGGTGCACTAGGTGTCATTATCTTGTTCAAAAATAAAGTTGTCTACAATATCCAAATTTTGGTTGGATAATTTCAAATTGTTCTTTAAAATATTTAAATAGAGCTCATGATTCACAATACCATACAAAAAATACCAAATTATCAACAATTTGAAACTATCCGACCAAAATTTGGATATTGTATACGACTTAGTTTTTTAACAAGATAATGACATTTAGTGCACTGCTCTCGATGTATACCACTGGTGTCTCTGACTGTCCCAAATTCTGAAAAACCACCTATATATCACCTGATTTAAGCCAGTAGAACATATCTAGTGAGACTTTGATTTTAAAAATAGAAGACATGACATATAAAAAACAAAATACAGGCATAAACAATAATCCCAGAAGAATGGAGGAACATCAATGCAGAAATCACAAAAAAACTGATGAAATCTATACCAAGATGTTTAAAAGTTATTATGGATGCAAAAATACATTTATTACTACTAAATTTTAAAAAATTCAATATTTAAAGATTTTCTTGAAATGTATGAAAACTTTTGTAGCATATTTTTTTTAGTAGTTTTTTTGATTATTAATTTTTTAAAATAATAGTTATATTATGTTTCAAAAATTGGTTATGTTATATCTACAATTTGTTTTTAATGGAATAATAAAAAAAAATTGCAATTTGTGTAGATTGATTTAAAACATTAAATTTTGTAGAAAATTGCAGGTGCATGAATACTTTTGTGGTCCACTGTGTATTTCAGGTTTCTTCTTAAAAAAAGCGGGAGCACATTATACAGTGTTTCTTTTCATTGAAAATAAACAGCTTCCTTTACCAGCTGAAAATATGGATTTGTTAGATTCATCTCCAAAATGACTTTTGGCAACTTTTGTTTACCATATATTAAAAAACCTTGATTTACTAGTAAAAAAAGAAAAAATACTATGTATATTTTTATATATATATTTATTTAATTTCTGCTATAATAATTTTGTATATTTATAAATAATTGTTAACAATTATTAATTGTTGACATTAATTGTTAACAATGTCATTACCAGTACAATTAATCAATTGTTGACATTAATTGTTAACAATTAATGTCATTACCAGTACAATTAAATTTTCAACATTGAGTGTTTAATCAAGAGCACAGAATATGATTTTAATCTGATGGCAAAAGAGATTCTCTGGAGTTTATTGATAATCAAACTTTTTCTTAGAAGTTTGCAATTTTGCTGCATAATTTATAGTGGCCCTAAAGAATACTTTAAAAATAATTTTTTTTTTAATCTTTGAGCATTAATGGAGGATGTTATAGATGTAAGAAAAATTTTTTATAAAAGAAACAGATTGGTTAAAAGAGGATTAAAAAGAGGGGGAATATAATCTCTTGACAGTTTTCTTGAAGGGAATGCTTAAAGATTATATAAATTATTTTAATGAGATAGAAGACATTGTATAATGTACAATTTTATTTTTGTTTGTAATGTGATTCATAATGTTTTGGTGAAAACTCCTGCCTGTGAACCATTTTTAATTCATAAATTTAATATTAATCCAATGGAATTTTAAACAGATTTGAATGCATTGAAATCATCCATAAAAGCAAAAACATAATGAAAATTTGCGTTGTTCCTCAAATTTTTTTGAAAATATTTTTAAAAATCTGAGGGAAATGTTTTTTTTTGGGGGGGGGGGGGCTTTTTATTACATTTCAATAAAAACAATTGTCTAGATTTGAGGGGGGAGGGGGATTCTATATGATTATAGCTTTATGTTCACAAATCCAGAATGGATAATAGATTGATCATGTGATAACAAAATAAGTATTTTTTCTTTATATATGGCAAGCCCTTTTTATTGGGCCTTTTATCTGTTGAAAGTCTTTAAAGAAGTGTTAGGTCTTTACTACCCTTTAGATAAACTTCTTGGCTCGCTCCAACTCACTTCTCTAAAGGGGACCACTGTGAACTATGCCTTTACAATTATAAGAAATCGAAACACAAATGCAAATATTCTATTTAGCTTTAGATAACAATTCAACATAATTTTTACTTTCAATGGGGCTGCCGATTAGTATTTACCATTTCAGACCTAGTACATTCCCTGGAAGCTGGTATCACTTTTTAGTACGACAACATATAGGTGGAATAGCAATTGCCACAATGTAATTTTGACGCCTAGTTTCCTTACTAGAGGGAGGCACCTAATATCTGATGATGCAAAATGTTACTAGGAATTTAATTTTGCCGAGAGCACCCATGCCCAGCAGGCACTCTAGAAATCTTTAAGATGCTGCATAACCATACGACATGGATGTTGTCGATTTTCTGCATCATTTAAATCCACCGCCGCAAACTTGGGCGTACAAGACCAGCAATAAATCAACTACGCCAATCCAATGATAAAAGCATCAATCTACTTCCAGTTCTTTTTAAGATGACTTGTGATTACAGTTATCCTAAAATAAATAAATCAAGATATCAGAACTTTGTCAGATTGGACGTGTTTGGTACACTATTAAATGTCCTTCCTTTAAAAACTGAATGATTTCTAGAGAGGAGCAGATCAGGGCAAATAGTACTATGTATTTACTTTTTCTTTCGGCAAACTGAAAAATTCACACCAACCCCTACGTGGCTGTTGCACTTGCTCTTATTACACTTTTACCCATTACTAGGAGTTCCAATGAACATTTCTCCTTCCGAGAAATTCAGAATCAATAGTCACTAATTGCAACAGTGGAGTCAGCTAAAATTTATATTGGAGGTCGAAATTCACAATCCTGTTAAAATTAACTACTTCACTATTTATTTCAGCCAAGTTTCATTCCCGGGAACCAAGTATGATTCTCGGGAGTACAAGAAGGATGAAAATATTACGATTTCCCGGGATCTATCTGGAAAGAAATCCTACTTAATAGAGTAGAGGTGCTGGTTTGATGGTTAATGGTTTGATGCAAATTGTTTTTAAATAAATGTTATGTATTATTATAATTAATGTAATTTGAAATTGATGTTAAATTCAAGTGAACTTTGCAAATATTTTTTTTTTCTAGAAATTGTATAAAAGTTATTAGTTTGGATGTATGTGTTGTTTAATAGGACTTATGTGACAGTATGTTTCCAACATGAGTTCCCTAAAAAAATTCCAGCAAAATTATATTGAAAAGAAACTTTGCCTAGTGGCTGCAGCAATTTATCTGAAAAGAATTTTTTATCATTCAGTTATTTATGCAATTCAGATAGTTTATATCATTTGTGCTGCATTTGGATTGAAGTGGGTTGGTGAAAAGGAATTGCCGTATTTGTCATTATAACAGTGTTTCCTACGGACCCCCGGTGGTCTCCCAATATCCTTCAGGGGGTCCGTGGAAAATTTAAAATGGATTTGGGGGTCCCTAAACATTGGCAGGGGGTCCGTGTAAGGTTAAATATAAAATAATAAAATTGTGATCCATTTTTATTATTATGAACATTTAAATAAATAATAAATCTAAAATGGTAGTGACTTATCGTCTTACGTAAAATATAAATATAGGTGGGTGCTTAAAATACTAGAACCTTTTGTGAATGAATACTGACAAAACTTATTTCCTCTGATTTGTCACTTTTACTGACAGTGGATAACATCTAATCCAAATGAAATGGATTACGTGCTTTTCTAACATTTCATTATTGATTGCCCGGAAAACCGTACACTATTGGTGAAGAACACGTTTTACCAGCTGTAAGTGAGGTAATACCCACCGTGTTGCACAAACCAGCTTTCGGCAATTTAAAAAGAATTCCAGAGTAATAATATAGTACAAAGAAGGATTGATGAATCCACTTTACCAAGAAACAAAGCTTAACTTTTTACTTATGTATAAAAAAAAAAAAATGCCTAGGATTGTTATTTGCTAAATGTTTGGAAACTGATATGAAAGGTGAAATGTTATTTACTGAATTAAAAAAGAATTTTTGATATAAAAGCTGTACCCTTGACCAATATCGTTTCTGTTGCTACGGACGGTGCTCCGACAATGGTAGGAAGATACTGTGAGGTTTTCTAGGAATACTTAAAACAAGCTGTACTGAATGTATTTTTAGTAGATTGTGTCATTCATAGATATCATTTAGTCGCAAAAAGTCTTAGGGAACATTTGCATGGTTCACTACAGTATGTCATTAAAGTAGTTAACAAAATCAAAAAGAGAAAGCCTTCAATGAGAGATTATTTACTCAACTTTGTTTGGAATATGGCGAAGACTATAATTTTACAATTTTATCAAAATGCGGTTGTCTCAGACTAAAAACCTGAAAATTTATTTTAAACACAATTAATTCAATAACAAAAGAAAGTCATCATGCAAAGAATACTTCATTGTTGTGTGCACTGGCTTTCCACAGGGAAGTGCACTTGCGAGATTTTAGAATTTGAGGGAGCGTGTTTTAAAATATCTGGAAGAAAACAATGAACTGCCCGGTGAGTGCTTGCTATTCAAGAATGAAGACTGGCTTTGGGATTAAGCTTTTCTTACCAATATTATGGGACATTGAGATTTAAGCTTACAGGCAATAGATTACATTTATTTTTAACCTACTACACCATACTAGGCAAATATAAGGAATTTATTTCAACTCAAGGGATTCAAATTATGTTGAACGTTGGAAATTTGAACCAACAGGCAATTTTCCAAATTTACACATGAACTAATTTTGTTAGTATCTTCAAGAACTAATCCTAATGATAAAAAAGCTGCTACTACTACTTTGTAAAAATAGTACTCACAAATTCAAAAGCCACATTAAGCAAGTACTGACTGTTTAATTATAAATAAGAATTAAATGTTTAAAGAGTTACTCATTTTTCGTGTATACTTAAAAAAGATAAGAAAAATAAAGTAAAAAGTTTATTAACAATGTCAAACCAAAGTATTTACTATATTATTTTAAAATTTTCATTACCTTAGACTTGCATAAAAAATATGCTATTTACGTAAAAATCCCATAAGCCAATAAGTAACATTTTTTTACTATATATCTTTTTGTTTGTCGGAAGTGGCATGCATAATGATTTAATATTTGACAGTGGCACTCTTACAAAAAAGGCTGGCCATCCCTGCTATAATCATTTACTACTTTACGCACAAGTGTACGTTGGTTATCTAAAAGTGCATGTCTAATTTGATTTTATCCACTCTTTTATTCAGTGTTGGAATTTCTGAAAAGCAATGAATGGTTTTTTTTTTTTTTGCGACATAATTTAATTAATGCAAAGAATATCCAGCCTGTATAACTTGTCGTGTATTATAACCTCCCCTAACATTATCCTCATCTCGTCTAGTATTACTCAAACTTAAATGTGTAAGCGAGTTAACGAATTCACAAAATACATTTACAAATAACAATATTTATTAATTTTTCTTAATCTAGGAAGGTCATACACTATTCAAATATAAGAACAATAAAATACAGTGGAGAATGAGAAGGGGTCACTAATTGCGGAACTACGAAATCTAAACTGAATCCACGAAGGATAAGCGCGTACAATTACAGCTACACACGTATACGTAATTACAATTATTATATCACTAACCTGATTTCTTAAACTATGGCAGGTTCGTCTTGTAGGTTACTTGGATCTTGATTGGATCGGATCAAAGCTAGAATTCCCTCTTTAATATACAAATTCTATCTTCAGCTTTTCTCGTAGCTTGTCTACGGACTAATTTTATCAACAACTATGAGTTGGATTCCCGACGGTTCGCGCGATTCACTTTTCTTTACAAAATCTATTTCTTCACTTGACAACTATTACTCATTTCATTTCATCCTCTCTTGATAATTCGCTAAACCCGAACTTTTATAAAACATCTCATTTGCATAAATCACGCTTTGGCTCCCGGTGGAGATTGGTTGAAATAAATAAAATTTAAAAGAAATATGTAGAGGATTAGTAAAGAACCGTACAGATCCGTCACAACCCCCTCCGAGAAAAAAGAGTGACTTATTGAAGGTCTAAACGACCTGAAAGAACTCACGTAACACGCCTAATGCCTAAAAAACTCTGAACCTGCACAAAATTTTAAATCTCTTACTCTAGAATTTTTAATTAAACTAGCACACAGAAATGATTACTCAAAAGGGCATTCAACTTATTTTATTAATCTTTTACATATATTGTCCCTACAGTGCATCCCATTCGGGCGAAAATCAGGGAAAAACCTAGGCTTTAGGAAAAAGCCCTGATCATGCACTTTACTTAAGTACTAATAAATATAAAAATTTTACAATAATATCTTCATACGACATCATTCCTTCCTCTCATCACTATGTTCAGGGACTGCTGCCCTGGCTAATCTTTAGATCCAATCTGCATAGGCTTTGTCTCCAACCACGGCCTCTGTACTGGATGACCTTGTTCTAGGGCTGCCTTTTCTCTGCTCCAACCTTCTGGGTCTCCTCCATTGAGTTCGCTGTAGTTGATATGCTCCTGCTGGGGCGTTCCCTGCTTCTGCGGGATTCCGATTCTGGCTGCTGTCCACTCGACGTCGGCTCCGGAGGTCGTAAGGGTAGTTTCGTTCTTGCTGGACTGGACGTGACCTGTTTCATCTGATTTTTCTCCTGTCATCTCTGCGGGATGGTCCTGGAATTGTTCCTTCCGATTGCTTCTCGGATTCCATTTTTCTATACCGCTTTCTTGATGGCATGGACGAGGACAACTTTCTCTTGTCATGGGCTGCAGGGGCTTCTGGTCTCTTTTCTTTTGTTGGCTCTCGATCCAAGATTCTAGGCTTCCTCTTTTCTCCCTCTCCGTCCAACGTGGCGTCCTTTTCCTGCAATTATACACCCCCCCCCCCGAAGAAACAGTCGATTCCGTCCGCACACGCTTTTTCCTTCTCACCTCTCCATCGCGTCTATTCCTGACTACATCTCCACTACCTTCCAAATTTTCTGATTCTGATCCTCTACGATAATTCCCATCACTTTCTGATTGCACAACTCTCGGCTGCCTATCATCCGACCTGTCTGATGCTACTGCATTATGATCACTACTTCCCGCAATTTCCGATTCGGCAACACTGTCTTCTGATTCTCTTTGATGGTAAATTCTCACCTGATCCACATTAACCGTTATTCTTTTACCAAACTTTAATATTACTAAATTATTATTTTTCACACTCAAAACCTTATAGGGACCCTCAAACTTTGGCATAAATTTACCCACCATTTTCTTACTCGCCGAACTCAACGGATGAGTTTGAATCAACACTAGACCACCAACCTTCACATTAACTTCACGTCTCCTCTTGTTATAATATTTCGCCCAATTCTCGTGCTGCCGCTTAGTATGTCTCCTAGCCTCATCAAACAACTTTTCTATATTTCCTCAAACTAAGTCTGATCCATCAGTTACCATTACTAATTTTTGAAATGGGTTGATTAATTTTCGACCTAAAAATAATTCCGCCGGTGTTTTACCCGTTGTCTCACATGTACTGCTGTCCTCAAAGCGTAACTAAATTCACGGAGAAATTAGTCCCAGTTAGTATGATTATCCGCGACAAAACTGGAAATCATTTGTAGAAGAGTACGATTAACTATTTCCGTTTGATTAGCTTGTGGACGATATACCACAGTTTTAACATGTTTTATGTTCAACCTGCGACACACTTGCTCAAAAACTTCGGATATCATTTGAGGGCCGTTATCACTAATTAACTTAACAGGAGCTCCATAACGCGAAATATAATTCTCAAAAAATGCATTGGCAATTGCCTTAGCCGAAGCTTTTCTTAAGGGAACTATTTCAACCCATTTAGAAAAATTATCCGTTATTACTGAAATAAATTGATAGCGTTCTTGACTAGTTGCAGGGTATGGGCCTAATAAATCTAAAGATACGATTTCATTCGGAAAATTCGTTACTATCGGAATTAATTGATCAGCTGGTAATCCGTTCTTATAATTAAACTTCTGGCAGCGATCACAGGTTGATACATATTTATAAATATATTTACGCATGTACGGAAAATAACACGCGTCTTTTAATTTTAAGTAGGTTTTCCTTTTGCCTAGATGGGCCGCCATCGGCGAGTCAGGGAATTCTCGCATAACATCTTTACGTAATGTTTTGGGTATAAATACCATTAATTCACCTAGAGTGGTTGTATATTTTGCATAATATAACAACCCATCAATTATTTTAAAGTCGCGGGACCAATTTCTACAGATTGACTCATTAATTGAACTATCGTCAGGATTTTCTAAAAACCGCAAGATATGACCTAACTCCGGATCATTCCTCTGTTCTTCTCTCAACTGTTCCCTAGACGATAATACCAACGACCTAATCACCGCACAAGACACCTTTGCTTCTTCATTACTTTCTAACGGGTTTCTAGACAATATATCAGCCACCACATTTTGCGTACCTGGGCGATGCTCCCATTCCACATTAAAATCTGCCAACTTCTGTTTTTGCCCTGTATTTAACTTAGTCTTTAATAAATCTATCCGTACCGGTTCGTCCGTAATTGCCACTTTTTCAATCTGCGAGTCCGGAAGGATTAACGATTTCGTAACCAAATCAAAACTTATCTTTGCATGTGACATAAAATCAATGCCCAAGATGCATGGATATTGCATTTCAGCAATCACATGGAAATTCCACAACTTCGAAAATTCCCTTATCTTAATTCGTAACTCAAATGTACCCAAATTTCTGCATTGCGACCCTTGTGCAGTGACTACTTTCGCTGACGATTTTTTAATAATACAAAAAGAAAAATATGATCGGTACGTCTCCTCTGAAATAAATGACTTCTCCGCACCTGTATCCCAGAGAGCTTTTACAAACGTGTCATGTAAAAGAATCAGCACATATGGAAGATCAACTGGTGATAACCGTAATGAATTAAGTTTGATACGATTAGGAGGATTTGACTTACTTAGTGACCGCTTATCTCCTTCAACACGATCTCTTAGAAAGTTTAAATTGGCATTTCCTTGCCTTCCTCTGGTGTAATCAACACGCCTCCAATTCCGCCTTGCTGAATCATCAATAGGACCTTTACTAACCACCATCCTACGGTTCTGATACCGATCTGTTCTCTGATTTGGTTGGTTGTTGCGATTTCCTCCCTCGAAACCTTGATTTTGATAATTATGACGAGAAAAATTATTCGCACCCCTGCTTAGTCCTCTCTGATCATTTTGTCTATTTCCGACCCCTATATCTCTCCAATTTCCATTATTCCGTCTTTCCGCATGATTCCTACTCATATCTCAACCTCTTCTAGCAAAATTATTACTCGAACCCTGGGATTCTCTGCAGCTATGACGTTCCTCATACCGA